>JBAMNC010001417.1:0-527364 GCA_037902135.1 Cetoscarus ocellatus
CTGTATGAGACTGAGAGCCTTCCTTATGGGCCTTCTAAAGTAAGGACAGATACTAACTATCTACCTGTGTGAACAATACTGTAGAAAGTGAATGAATAACCTGTAGATGTACCTTTTTTTTTTTTTTTACTTACAGCTTGAGAGCTTTGGAATTCTGGCTCAGTCACCTCCAGAGTCAAAAAGGTAAGAACAGCATAGCATTTCTGTCAGAACAAGCAGGTTGCAAGATGTCAAATAGCATTATTAGTCAGCAGGTTTGTCTCCTGTTTTTGTCTGTATTTAAACACAAAATACTACCGAATGCATTATTTTCAGATATGAAAACGTTCCATTTTTCAAGAGAATTAAAATGAAATATTCTCCAATGATATCTTGACTTTCTTTGGGGTCCTTGACCTAATCAAAAACTTTATATTATAAACACATAGCTTGAAAACCTCATCCCTTAATTTTACTAAAGTTAAGATAATCATATTTAATACCTTTACAAGTAGCTTTCCAATGTCTGATGTTTTTAATCCTACTGCCCATCCTTGCTGCTGTCACAGTAACAGAGTTGCCACATAATGTGAATATGGCCATAAACCAGTGGTACTCAGATACTTTGCTGAGAGCCCCCTTTGAGAATATTTTTTAGCCTTTGCTCACCTGAATGAAGAGGGCAAAGTGAAGATTTCTCAAAATACATCCAAGCATGTGAATACGACTAAGTATTTCTATGTGAACACAGACACCCATAAGATCTACTTCCCCTGTTTATTTCCTCACATGAATAATGATTTATGTTCTCACTTTCATCCTACCTTAAAAAGATAAAAACAACAAATGGCAACTTGTAAAGCCTACCTATTTCTTTAAATACTCAAAGGAAAGATTAAAGTCCAGGGTCACAAATTAAAGTTCTAACAAATTCAATTTTCCACATTTAACGACATGAACCCAATGATATCCAATGAAAGCTTAACAGCCTACATTGATTTTTACTGAAATCCCACCTTTGACATGACAATTAGCCAATCATGTTGCAAAATTTCGATTGCAACTGGGGTGGTCAATCAAATTTCCATAGGAACCAGACCACAATCTAGCAACGCCCCTGCTCAGGCCTTTGCATATGGCCCCCTCTGGAGGTTGTTCCCCTCTATTTGAGGAACACTGCCATAAACAGAACTATTCCAATAAAATAAAGATGTATGTATAAAAGTGAACATACAAAACGAATACTGGAAAGTCTCTCTGATCAAAATCCTGAAAGAAATGCATTCCCTGTAAACACAGTCAAAATACACAAACAGCATTGAGTCAAAAGCACACAAACCCAGAAGGTAAATCCCACAAAAGAGCTGAATACTGAGTCATCACTCAGGAGGAGGACCCAGTTGTATGAAAATACAAATACAGTCTACTTAAGCCGCCGCCAGCATGTTTACACTCTCTTGTTAATACTTAAAGACTCGCCAATAATTTTCTTCATGTCTCCACAGATGTTGTGACAACTTACTACCATTCTTGGGGCTTCCTATCCATGTCTCTGGGTCGATGTCAGCCCCTGTTCGAGGAGCTGCTCCTCCTGCTGCAACCGCTCTCCGTGCTTCCTTTTGATCTCAACTTACTCCTTGAACCCCGAATGCTGCAGAACCGACAGCTGTGTATGGATGGGCCCGGTGATTCTCCACCTCAGCCGTGCTCAGCTCTCTTAGTGACCAGCTGGCCGCTACTACAAGCGGACAGACAGGTGCAGAGCAGCCACAGCGTCCAGCAAAATAACGTTTCACACGCGGCAAATCTACAACAGTGTCACACTTCACAGAGTTTGACTTCCTTTAAGAGGGATGGAGGAGCCATGCAGACCAAGAAAAGTCCAGTGTTAGCGCCAATTCCAGAGTGGTGGCCCAAAGAGTCAGATCTTATTAACAGTGTCGCTGAAGGGGAGGACGGCAGCCAGAATAATGGAGATAATTGGTCTCAAATCAGTATGGACAGCAGGCAGGAGGACAGACGGGGGGAGAAGGACAATGAAAACCCAAATGCCTCAGTTAGCACGCAGGTTGAGAGTCCAAGTCAGGGTGGACTGAGGTGGGCCAAACTGTTCGGAGCGGCAGATACCTCGACCAGGGCTGAGACTGTTTTTCAGAGTCAGACTGGAGCTCAAACCAGAAGGTAAGAGATTAAAGATTTAGCTACATTTCAATTTAAGGACCACATACTCACAATTAATTAGTTGCTTTATAGCATATTAGTTCATGACATACTGGCTGTTTATGAGGCTTTAACAAGTTTATATTAGGATCTTATTTCACTTGACCATGTTCTGTTGGTCATGGCCATTTAACAGGGACTGTTCTGCTGATGGAGAATGTGAAGATGGTGTTATGTTGGGTTGTAGGCACCATGTTTATATGAATGCCTTCACTTTGTTTACTACCCACCATGTTTCATTTGAAAAAGAAAAAAAAATGTTTGAATGGGTTATATATGATCAAAAGGGAGTGAAATTGAGAAATGGGAGAAAAACCAAAAAGGCACAATCAGAGACTGAATTACAGTTCATGACAGAGATACCAAGAAATACTGTATGCTTGTCTGGTTAATGATTTAAAACCATATGAGGCAGTATTTTGAAACACAGGAAGCTACTGCCACTCACATGTTGGGACGTTGTAAAACTACCTTGTGCTTGGACAGGATACTTGCATGTTGCATGAGTTAAAGTGTTATAAATCTGTTGAAGCTCATGAGCAGGTTTGCAATAGATGGATGCAAGATCTACCAAGTCACCAGCCACAAGAACTAAAACATCATCGTATGCCACTCTTAAAACAAAGGTACCTCTCTTTGTGGCACATGGTGACAAAATGCAGCTTTAAAAAATGAAGATCATCATAGAGATGATGGGCACGTTTAGCGATGTTGCTCATTCCACAAATCTTTACAAGATGTACCTCCTTGTTAAGGTGACTAATCAGTATAAAATTGACTGAAAAAAACATTCCCAAACTTTTTGGAGGATTAGTTACTTCCCATTAGTTGTTAAAAGGGCCATCAAGAAGGTATAAACAAAAAATTGTCAATACCATATGACGATGTTTAATAAGGTACTAATAAGCACTAAAAAATGGCTAATAAGCAGTCAGTGTGCAACTAATTAGCCTGCTATTAACCAGCTAATAAATGATGAATATATGATCCATAAGCTGAAGTGTTACCAAAGTTTCTTCTTTGGTTGATCCTTTATCCTTGTGATAAATCGCTCTGTATTTGTAAAAAAAAAATCTGACATGGAAACTAACATCTCCTTTTCTTACTTCTTTTAGGTGCACACGTCCGTCTCAGTGGCTGCGTTTGGACAGGTCACGTCTTGGACTCTTGGCTCAGTCTATCAGGTCATTGAGGATTGGAGGAGCTCAGTTTGAGAAGGACTGTTAAAAAATAAAACCCTCTGAGGGTTTGCTTTTATACTATAATAACAAAGAAGTCCTAAATGCATGATAACAAATACAATGCTCAGTTACACTGAACTTATCAGAGAGCACTTAAAATACAGGATCAGCAGCTCTGCCAATGGCTGTATTCATCAAAATGTGCATTGTAAAACCACCACTAAATTGTGTCTTTGCTTGCTTTTTAATATTCTAAACCAACATTAGCTGCAATTTTGACCTAACTTTGAAAGAAAAAGAACTGATCATCAAACTAATACTTACACTGTTGCCTGTTCATGACCTGAAAGTGCAAAAAGACCATCAGTGACAAGATATTTTAATTCTGTTGAGGAATTTTGATGCCTAAAACTGCTGCTAACTGCTGAGGGTAGGTGTTGGAGCAGGTCACTGCCAAAACAGTCTTTATTGACACTTTCCACGACAAAAATTCACTGAGATGTGTTTGTTAAGAGCAAAAAAAATCCACTGTTAGCATTTAAGAGCTGAGATCAAGACTTAAACATACATAAATCTGTCTACAAGGGGCAACACAAACTACACAAAGCAAATCTCACTCCCTCCACATGTTTAGAGCGAGTGGGGATAAAACACAGCATTAGGTCAAAGGCTGAATGTGAAGCCTGGCTGCTGTACGTTTGTCACAAGCTCTTCTGCACAGGAGGCGCCCTTGTGTATCTTAAATGTTTTTAGTCATAATCAGTGGGTTGGAGGGGCACTTAAATATGATAATTAAAGCTTAGAAACAAGTTGTTGAGAAGACTGACAGGAAGTATCAGTAGCATTACACGTAGTAGCATAACTGCCAAAGATAATTAAAAGATCCAGTTAAAGTTTTATATCTAACTGCTGGTCCTCTGAAAATGTTCTGTTAAAAGCATATCTCATATATTTATGCAAACATAAAGAAATGTGTGATCGACTTTGGAAACATGTTGAAAGTGGTGGAAATAGCAGACTGCTTATCTGGTGGCCAGTGTAAGTTTGATTTAGCATATGTTCATTAAAAAAAAAAAAAATTATAAATCTACATCAGCCCTTAGCTTAGATTCTCTTTTCAGACAGCTGTTACAACAAACTCCAACCACCCCCCACAACCCACCCCCACCTTTTTTTTGAGCCATGAACTTCTATAAAATGCGTTTAAAGCTCCTGTGAAGACTTTTTACTCCTTATGTAACAGACTAAAAATAATTCTGATGGCTCTGTATAAGCTTCAAAAGCAAACTGGACCATCAGTGACAAGAGTGATTATTTTTATGCAGATATTTTCAGGCCTAAAACTGTTACTGGAGGGTAGTTTTCAGATAGGCTGAGCGAAGATCTGTGTCCATAGACTTTGCTTTTTGAGCTGACGGCGCACACTCAAGACACAAAACCAGTACAGTCCAGTTTTCAGTAATGAGCAACCTAATGAACGGTTATGAAAAATCCTTTGTGTCAGCTGTTCATAGACAGTGCTCACAATTCTCTCTTTAAAAAGAAAATGGTCAACTTTGTGAACACAACTGGTCTTCATTTATCAATCAAAATCAGTAATGAGCAGGACTTACGATATAAATACAACATTGACAGAGGAAAAAATAACCTGATCTGGTCTTTTTAAGGGTGAAATTTACAGGTTTCATCCCATGTTTTTGTATGAATAAAGAAAAATATACACATACTGAGGTATCTAAAACAGACCCTACAGATACAGCTGAAGGGAGCAGAGGTCAGCTTTCATTAGCTTCAAAATAATTAACCCAATTTTTGGTCCAATTCCTCCCTTCCAACCAAAGACAGCAAAGGCCCAATTCTACGAGTCCTAAAAATGATCTGACCAGATTCCTCTGTGTTGTGAGGTGTGTTAGAGGGGTTTAACCTCCCTGATAGACTAAGAAAAGGATCAAGACCTCCCAAATCTGAAATTGTAAGTATTAAACATGCCTAATATTACTGATCAGAAATTCTGACATGTGGGGAGAACACTGAGGATAGCCAAGCACACTCCGTGTTTGTCACATGAAATAGAACAGCAGTTTAGCCAGCAAACTAGCTAAGGCAGGAAGTAAAGCAAATGCCAACAACAGGAAACTCAAAGCATTTACTTAGATGGATGTTAGATATGGCTGACCAACTTGTTGGTTTGTTGCAACATAGAGTTTTTATACTTCTTCTGTAGAACATAACTGACAAGAAGAGGAATTGGGCAGAAATTTTATAGTTGCCGATGTCCCAGGCAGCTAACAGCTAACCACATTTAGCTTCGCTATAACCTTCTGCACTACAGCTACATTTGACTTGGTTAGAGTATGAGCTGGAAGAGTAAAGATGGTATTGGTAAATGAGTGTGTGGTCACTATGTCAATCCAATCCACTTCATTTGTATGTAGATGAGGACCAAGACAATTAAAATCAAGTAAGCTGGAGGATATTTGGATTTCAGAAGGAAATTCGTTCTTTAATCCAGTGGACACAACAGAGAAGGCTCGATCACCTCAGGTTTTTAGCCTGGCCTTTAGGGGCCAAGAAGAAGCTGCTCTGCAGACCTCAAAGATCTTGACAGGGCATAGACTTCTGAAAGTTCAGAGATGCACTGAGATGCAAATCCATATAAGGATTTTAAAACACACTACAATATTTAAAATTAATTCAGTCATTATGCTGCACACCACATGCTCTAGAAACAAAACTGTTCAATATGTAATCATTTATTGTAACATGGGGTGTCTTACAGTATCAAAACTAAAATTTTTCAAAATCTTTATGTATTTGAAAGGCTTCAAACCAAATAACAATTCTGTGAAGTTCTCTGAAATAGAGGTTGTCCACTCATTAAGCACTGTCTCTCAGTACAGGGCCTAAAAGCCTGCATACTATATATTATTATTATTATTATTATTATTATTATTACTATTATTATTATTATTATTATTATTATTATTATTACCATATTTAACTGTTAAAGGGGGATGAGATTTTTTTTGTCATGAAACTTTTCTTTCATACAGTATGTAAAAAAATAATCAGCAAAGTGGCCACAGGGAATGCCAAAATCAATACAAACTAATGCTACACACAGAACCAGTAAATCAGTTGTTAGTTCAAGCAATCTGAAGTATCTTTTCCAGTTCTTTTCCTTTTACTAATGTTATCTTGAGGGAAGTAGGGCCACTCTCCTTTTTCATAATTGCACTCTGGAATAACCAAAAGTAAGGTGCTTTTGTTACCAGTTTCTCTCCTTTGTATTTACCGTGGGTAAATATTGATAAAATGTGACCTGCTGTAGGCTGTTGGGACATTGTTGTGGTGTGAAACCTTTCATATCTCATGTTTGTATTCTCATAGCTGTACCTTTTATTATTTGGACCGAAAAAAAAAGCAATACACACTGAAAAGGGCCAAATATTCTGCACACCAGCCCTGTGGACTGTCAGTGATATTTTATTTACAGTTACTTGATTCCTTGAGAAAATTCGCAGCATGGATAAACTGTGGATGCATGTATTAACAAAAAACTGTTGTATTTTGTAGATCTTGTGACCTTCTGTGAATGTTTTTTTTATAGATGTAGAGTTGGCTCGGGGGATATTATAGCTATGAAACTAAAAAAGGGAAGTGTTTTAAATGGTTTGTAGGATGTCTTCCAGTGTTTTGAGGTTTTGCAGTTGCACACAAATAAGCCACCTGGTGGCTGTTTCAGGTTTCAGTATGTGTCAGGTATATTTTCATAGACTGGTGTTTAGATAAGAGGGGAAAAGAAAAAGTATTCTCTGCTATTTGTAAAATAGAGAATTAAATGTTCTGCAATAATGTGAAGTCTGTGAAATGATTCTACCCAGCATCATTTCCCCTGAACCCTTCCTCTATGCCCAGTGACAATCAAAGTCTGTCAATAAAGGTTTGAAGTTTGTACCTGTTGTCGTCTTATCAGTACAGACAGGCAGAATTGTGCATGTATGTACAGAATATTCACATCTGAGGCTTGTGCCACTTGTTTTTCTTGCCAGTAACGAACATTTTATTGAGAAAACCTTTTGCTCCCAAAGTTTTCCAGTGCTTGCTCAGTAAGCTGACCAAAAGTTTGTCCACACATGAACTGATATCCTGTAAGGAGACAATATTGGACATGTTTGAAGTCAATGTTTAGCCATTCAGGAGCCTTAAAACTATCAAACACATTTTTCTGAGATGTTTACACACCAGGGACGTGTCCTGAGTATGACGGCCTTCGCTTGATGGAAAGATGGAGCGTTTGTCTGCTTTTGGACTGTCCCGCCTGTCCTCCTGGAATGTGGGGCCATCCTGATTCCACCGACAAAACTCGATCAATGCCTGGTTGGTGATGGCTGGGAAACCTTTGCCAAAGAGGAAGCGAGCCTTTGGCACGTGTACTGCGTAATCTGTGGGAACAACATCATCAGTAAAATGAAATATTATTGCGCCTATATTCTCCTAAACCTCATTTTTGTAGACCTCCTCAGTGCTCTTTTATATTTCACTTTTTTCTAGCCTTTGTGTAAGTTTCAAGCAAGATAAGTCATAGATTTTATCCAGGAATAGAACTCCAGTGGGATGACACTGCTGCCGCTCGTTTGATGAATGCATTGCCAATTATTATTTACTGGAAAGTCAGCCAAATAAGCCTTTTCAGAGCCTGTCATGTAATACTGCTTATCTGCGGACTTGTATGAAGTTAAGCTTTTTTGTGCCCTCTAGTGGTTTCTAGTTTATAAAACACAACTTTAGAAAGCTTTTATTAAAATACGTTCAGATAAGTAATATCCTTCTGTGCCTGGGCAAACTTTCCAATATAATAATATGGCTGCTCAGTTCGTCACAATTTTATCATTATTGCAATGAACACATAGCAACAGTCTAAGTTTAGTGCAATAAATTTAACACAGTTTTGTTGCTCTGGTCAGTCAAAGTTTCATTGTATAACAGTCATGCTTTCATGCAGTCAGACAAAGTTAAAGCTGGCTTTAAGTGACCTTTTAATTTATTAAGTCAGTTTTGAGCAGAAACATCAAACTGAAGGCCTGTGGGGCAAACCTGGTCTGTATATGATTAAACACAGCTCACGGGACAATTTCATTTCTATTATAATAGAATAATTAAAATAAACTCTGATTGATTAATATTATGAAGGGCCTTCTGTAAAAAAACACTCCCAGAACTCATAGTACCAATCCCACCATGCACTGCAACAACTAACTTGCAGAACCTATGCACCAACACCTCCTCCCATTGTTTAATATGACTCTGATCAGTGGTCAGCAAATGAGTGAACTGGTCAGCTTTTATAGTGTATGCTGTTCAAATTCATATTTCTGATTTACACATAGTCCATTTTAGACTAGTCAATACATATTGATCCTGTTTGGTCCACATCTTAGACTGTATTTCAGTTCTGACCCCTTCTGTGATTGAATTTGAAATCCTTGACTCAGAACATTAAAAGTTTCTTGGATTTTGTTTAGATTCTGAAAAATTACACAGGTTAGAACACAATCTACTGTAGCTGATATGCAGCCTCGTTTTGAAAATATGTTACTGAAAAGTATTTGGTTTTCATTTTGTTATATCCTTCCTCTGACGCCTGGTGTACTCGTACCAAAGCCCTTTGAGTGGAGGAGTGTGTGCTGTAAGACAGGACTCCAAACATTTAATCAATCTCATCATAAAATGTGGAAGCCTGACTTCTTAGACCTTTGAATAAGAAACCTACAAGGTATTTTGTCTTTAATGAGTCAATCTGAGAACATCCTTCTGATATATATGGTATCTCCCCAGCAGAGGGCTGGGACCACAGTGTGAGAGTCAATGCCATGGTAAAACTGTGAAAAGGGAACAAGCCTTACATGAATACTTTGGTTCAAATTGTGTTTGTTACTGCAAATTTTATTTGTTGGCGATAGCAGGCAGGTCCTGATCGCCGCTGGATCTCTGCTCTTCTCTGTCTGCGGTAGGGAGGAGTTTTCTTGACTTTTAGAAAGCAGCCATTGACTGAGGGGTCTGTACTATGCAGTGGGCGGAACATGTGTTGTCCAAATCACAATGAACCACACCTGATGTCAAGACTGAGTCGTATGTCCCGCCAAAAAACTAAACATTTGAACAATGGCAGACCTTAGACACACAGCGGTAAGATTATTTATATCTGACAGGTTTATTTTGGAGTAAATTTTAAAAAAATGGCCATTTGATACGTCTTAAATGATGTTTAAAAAGTGCAGTGCATGGCCAATTAGTTATTAGACCAATCACTCTGACCTGCTTAAATTCTCTGTGAAGTGGGCACATTATTGAAGTCAGCTGAACGTGTTCCATCTTTCGGCTCAGATTATCCGTCCTTATTGTTCCTCAGGGGGTAATTCACCTGTTTACCGACCAAACTCCAATAGTTACACGGTATTATCGACCAAACAGAGGTCGCTGAAGCACAGCAAAATAAGTGAAGTAAGAGTTCGTGAATATCGATAGCGAGCAATAAATTGACATACGGTCTTCGTTATTTAAACACTATAATTATGTAAAGTCTTATGATCTTTAGTCGTTCTCAGCTGTTCCATATGGTGATATTCTTTGTATCTGAGATCTGGTAAATTGTGCAGCATTTGTTTGGTGAACAAATTGTCAGTTTCCAGTGTTAGACATTTTTTCCAGAGTGCATTTGCTACATCTTATTTTGACCATAGTTAGAAAATTGCGTGCAATTTTAGGGAATTCTTCACTGGATTAGTCTTTGTTTTCAGTATATAAACTGACAGATGCCAGGGGATTTTTGCAAAACCCCTCATTACTATTTTTTTTTCCGTTGAAGCAACCCTAAAAAAGCAGAAACTGGTTTTGTGGCACATATTAGGTAAAAGAAACATTTGTACTCATACAGACATCTATTTAAACAAATCACAGTCCTTGTGTCAAGATTGTACTGAAAGTTCTACAATATTCTATCTATCTACTGTATATATATATATATATATATATATACACACACAATTTCAAATTTGACAGTTTTCTTTGAACCAAGGCCCCATTATTTCTGCAGCCTCCAATATGCACACATCAGATGCAAGTCTCACTCCACCCTCCATTATCACAAGCATTTCTCCATTGAATCATCAAAAATTCCCATAAACACACTCCTAAACCTTGTGGAAAGCCTCCCCAGACAAGATAAAGCTGTTATAGCTGAAAGGGTGGGCCAAAATCACATTAAACCCTATGGATTAAGAGTTTGTCACTCAAGTTAATAAGTGTGTGAAGGCAGACGAGCAAATATTTTTTTGGCAATAGTGGACCATAATAATGTCCATTGTAAACTTCAGCTGCCTTTGCTGCTGTTTCTTGATTTTAGTTTAGTGTGCACGTTTAGCTTCATGTTCTTTCCAATCATTTTATTATAATTGTGACGTATGTTAATCTTCTCATGGCAAACTTCTCAGACTGAGATCACATAGCAAAAATATCTTACATTGACAGTGGCCTTAAAGTGCAGAAATCAAACAAAACAACAAATCAAAAAAAAAAAAAACATGCATATTGCTACATACTACAACATACTGCATAAAACAAAAGACACACAATTGCAGAGGTACAAAAAACAAGTACAAAAGACTAAAAACATCAAAATAGATTAAAAAACAAACAAGTAAAAAATAAATGGCACGACAAGTCAAAAACATTAAACATGAACAACAAATAAACAAATTAAAAACACAATACCAAAAACAAATACATCAACAAAAAGCACAATGAATTAAATCAAGCAACAAATGAAGAAAACATTAAGAACTAATAAGGCAGCATAAAAAGATCTATTAACTGCAATTTAAAAACCCGATAAAAATACTAAACACAACAACAAATCAAAACATAATAGTTCAGCAAATTAAAAACCCAGTTACAAGTTGTGTTTTCTAATTTGTTGTGTTTTTTTACCTGTTGTATTTTTTTATTTGTGGTCATGTTTTCTTTTTTTGTTTTTTGAATTTTGTTTGTGTTTTCTTATTTGCTTTTGTGTATAAAAAGTCATGTTGTGGTTTTTGTTTGTTAATATGTTATAGAATACGTTGTCATAGCTTTTGATTTGTTTTCGTAATATCTTGTTTGTGGCTCTGTTTCGCAGTTTGTTGTTGTGTATTTGTCATAGTGTGTTTCCCTTCAGGGTCACCTTAGATTTGTTGAAATCCAAATGACAGCGACTCAGATCTAATTTTAAATGATCAGATTACTCCAGATTGTAAAGAACTTTTATCTGACAAAAACCCAGATGTAGTTCACTTTTTTCCATGTGAACGCAGCACTAATGTTAGAACCAAACTCCACTTGTTTTTTGTAGCTTTTTGTGTGTGAACATGTAAAACAAGAAGCCTATCACCATTAAGAGGAAGTAAACAGAGCAACAAAATATGTGACTGAGCAGACTGACTCAAAATACTTTTGCTTTTTGTTTTTCCAGGATTGTGAACCAGCTTCTGCGTCTTTAATCAGATGACCCACTCTGTCACTGTTCACCTGAAGAATGTAGATCAAATCAGCGGACGGGACAGGAGCGTCCATTCTCCACATTCCTCCACTCACAGATAAATGTTGGTTTGTTGAAATGACGACAAGGCATTTAGTGTTACAGCCTGTTATTACAGTTCCTCCTCTCACACATACACAAACACCATATCACTGCAGATCCCAGGTGGAATTTAAACGCATTGTATTACCCTTATCAACACTCATACTTAACTCCTTAATAGCAGCTTTACCTGTAGTGTGATTGTACCCATCAGCATTCCTTTGTTTTCACCCTTCATACAGCACATTTGCCTACTGCTACTGAATTTTAAAGTTTATTTTTCACTCTGATAACTTCATATAAATCTGTGCTTGCTCTTTTAACATTGTAGATTCTTACAGGTGTGAGGACAAACCCAACATTTCCACTCACCCTACAGATGAGTCACCCTTTTTCCCAGTATTCAGTGACAGGAATGAGCGGGTATCAACATGCAGCTGTGACAGGACAGATGCTGCTCAGAGGCGTGGTGAAGCAGCAGAGGCGGATCAGAGAAATGTTTTGAATTCTATGCAGTCAGTTTACCTCAGCTAATGACTGCGTGGGTTGTTTAACTGCGGCACATTTTCCTTGTTGAAGCAGAAGTGCGAGGATGAATCTGTACAGGAGCTTTGGGAACCTTATGGAGGCCTGGGTGTCTGAAGGAGGACATGGTTTGGACCCTGAATGGCTGGGAATAAACGATGAGGACTCTCCCACTTCAAACCTGCGCTCAGAATCTGTGGACTCTGGAGTAGAGACAGCCAGCTCTGACATGTCCTTCCCTGCCACATCCCCCGCTGAAATGGACGCATCAGCTTCTCAGTCTCCTGCCCTCTCCTCTCCTGTGCTCTCCTCTTCCTCCCTTCATCTTCATCCCAGCAGACCCCAGAGGGACTCCAATGCCCTTCACCAAAAGTTGGAGGAAACCTTAAGGAGGACTGAGGTTAAATCTCTGAAGGAAGACTCACAGATTCCCACAGTGGTTGAGGTACTCAGGCGGCGACCCAAGCGGCACACGTCTGATGTATTGAGAGCTCACAGGTCAGAGAGCTTTGGCCTGAGAGGGGTGGTTAGCCAATCAGGCCCCACGAGGCAGATGTCAGAAACGTGCAGACGACCAGTGTCTATGATTTGTGAGAAGCAGCAAGTTCAGGCAAGATCAGAGGTGAGATCATGATCCTGTCAAACAAAACAACACTCAAGTATCGATGTTATTTTACATGATGTCATTACAAGTGCTGTTACAGGAAGAGCCAGTCCAGGTGAAGACTGTACTCTATTTAAAAACACCAAACATTAATCCACTGCCAGCATAAGACTAGGAAACATTCTGCAAAGGTACCAAGGCAAGGAAAAACTCTTTGCAATCGGCAGACCTTGAACAGAACCAGATTTATGTTGAACAGCCTGAACTGACTGTGTAGGGCAGGGGTGTCCAAACTATGGCTAACTGCAGCCTGTGTTTTTTTTTTATTTGGCTCTGAGCAAATTCTAGTAATGAAATGAAATGTGGCCTGTGTTAGAACATGAAGCTTGTAACTGGGTAATAGAAAAAGATAAATGAAATATAACATTAAATGGGAGCACTGTCTGATACACAAAGAGGAGTGAAAACACCCTTAAAATGATAAGCAGTTTACATTTACAATGCAGTTTGCTATTGCCTTGGGTCTGAATGTGTAGATTAACCGTCTGCGTCTCCCTTCACTGCTGCACCGAGTGTCATTTTTATCCATCACTAAAGGCTGATCCAGTGGAAAACTGTGCTGATCAGGGTTCCCTGAAACTGACTGGCCACTCCAACCCAAAATCCTGAACACTGACTGGCTATTTGCCTTGCCAAGCCATGAGTGGAAAGTTTTGATGTAGGCTGTTTTTTTTATTCCAAAAGCATACTCAACTTGTTTTTACTAACTGTAAGACACTTAAGGTTGTTAAACCAATGTGGCCCCCTCATCTTTATTTTATTTTTTTTTGTAATTGGCCCTCTGTGAGAAAAGTTTGGACACCCCTGGTGTAAAGGTAATCCAGAGAGAAGAGATGGTCCAGTTCAGTTTCGGTTTTGTAATGTATGTCATAGAGTGTTTCTACTCTTCAGAAGTTGGGCAAGGTACCAAAAGTAACTGATTTTATTTTGATACTTCTTTGGCACCCTTCTGCTGAGGCACCAAATGGTTCAGTACAGTTTGGTACAGTAAACCCTGATCTCCCTTGTGTTTCCAGACAAGACATGACAGTTTCAGGGTTAGATAAGTACACTTGGTGCCTTCATAGAAGTGAGCCAGGAAAGTAGGACAGCAGGGGTTATTGTAGGATCAGACCTTTAGGTGCTTCAGTTATGTTATTTAACATAAAAAATGTTTTCCCACATATGATGACTTTTTGTATGAATAAATTATAGTAAAGTTTGGTCCCACCTCAAAATATCTTGAAAGAAGGACAAAATGATTGTGTTTTTTTATTTTCAAAAATTTTCAGTTCATAAAGGTGTTAATGTTTTACTTGAACAATCATTTGTAAACCATTAAACGCAAGTTCTTGAGCAGCACTTTGAGCAACACTTTAGAGCCAAAATTTGTATGATTAGCTCTTTTTCTAAAATCAATCACCCACATCAGTTTCACATCCCTTAAATAATCTGAAGTTAAATAGTTGAGGATGCACCGATGTATCCAGTGGATGTTAGCCCTTAATACAAACATCAGCCATCAGCAATTAATAGAACAGATGTCGATTGCAGATGTTTGTCTGTTGTGTCACATCTTTGTTAGCATCAAGCAGGTCAAACTGATGATTCAGAAAGGAAGTTATTTATTAGGTAGTGGAATTAACCAGTTGGATGAACTCTGATCAAACATGAATGAAAATGTTGGCACTGAGGAGGAATCACACCAAAAGAAGAATATTGAGAAATAAAGTTATTAGTGAATAGATATTTCAAACCTCAGTACTGGTATAGGCATATGATTCTCTCAACAGTGCATCACTGTTCTAGCCTACAGGAGAGTTTCCTAAATTACATCTCATCAAAAATATTCTACCTCCGCTGGTAGATATATTTTGTTTTCCCTGCACCATGAATTTGTGTCAAAATTGGTATTTTGTCATTTGTTTGTTACTCAACATGACTGCTTAAAATATTAATTATATTATTTTCAAACTGTCAATTCTAAACAATTTGGTGCACACACCCCTCCTAATATTACTTCAGGGGAAAAATAAAATCTAGAGAGGCTTCTACTCTTTAAAAAATGGCTAGTTATTATCGTGCCTCTTCAACTTTTGATGGTGGAAATGTTCCATAATCGTGTACTAGAACAACTTGGTGAAAATGAATCATATAAAAACAATCCATGCCATCTTTCTTTTTTTCTAAACAAACAGAGCATATGGCCGTAAATTTATTCTACACTTATTTTCTGCTCTAAGATTTTGATGCCATTTAAAAACCCTAATAGTAAATGAGGTGTAAGCAGTGTCAACTATTTACTGAGTATGATTATAGAATCATCTTATATTAATTCTAATAACTACAGTAATCATGATATGAAAGATATTTAGAAATTTAGCAGAAGAGGCATCAACATTTGTGTGTGACTTTTTATTTGGGATCACTTCCAAGATTACATAAGAAAAGCAGGAACATGTGTGGTCTTGCATAGCTCAGGCTCATAAATGTGGAAGGAAAGTGTTAAGAAAGAAAGTCCCAACTGTGTAACAAGGCCTCTACTTTACCGGTAGTTAAAGGGTTGCGACACAACTGGCTTTCACAGCCAAAATAGGACAGGCATGTCATTACTCATACAGTATCTCTTTCATGCTCAAAACCCGTCACAAGTCCGTCTGTGGTGCAGGGGATCATAAACCAGTCTGCCCAGGTGACTTCAAACCCACAGGTATGACAGGAATGGATGGAGACGTGAGAGAGGTTAGGCAGTCTCAGGGGCTTTGCATAAACCTGGCAGACGTGTCTATTACTGGTAAAAATGTGTCTCGATTGAAATATCAGTTTTAGGGCTTAAGCGTTCCCCTTCATACTGTATGTTACATAAGTTAGTGTGCTCCATATGAAAAACAGGTCACATTGAAAGCTCACAATGGAGATAAAACTACTGGATTACATGTACATGTATCTAGTTCAAACAATAGTATGTGGGTGTGGGTGAGTGTGTATTATTCCTTTAAGTAAGCCTATGGTTTAAAAAGCTTCAAGGAAGTTAACACTGTGAGGTAAATTACAAATAATTATTCAGTTTTACACTATTTCTTTGGTTATTTAATTAAACTGTATCCCTTTGCATATCCTAAAATTCTAATGTGAACAACTAATGTTTCCTAAATTAAAAATCAAAATCCTGTTTCACTACATTCACGCTATGAGTTCATTTGTTATATGATCATAAACACTAATCTATATTTTAATATGAAGAACAGAGCCCCAAACTATATTAGCTTTTGGTTTAAAATTGAAATATCTAGTTTTGATCATTTATATTACAAATGGGGTTTGAGTTGAATTAGCCCCACATTAGTCATTGTATAACAATTATTAATGCCTATGAACCAATATTACACAAGAGGAAGTGATTTTGTGCAGAATATAAGCACTGCTGTAAACACAAGGCCACAAGCCAAAAGATAATCACAACAGCGCTGGTATCCAGAACAACAGCTCCATCTCAAGTGTAGTGTGGGTTTTATACAGCAGTTCTTCATGCAGCAAATGGCAATAACAAGTTACAAAAACTCTTTTTTTTTTTTTGTTTTGTGTACATCAAAATGCTATTAGCATGCTTTTTACCTCCACCAAGGAGGTTATGTTTTTGCCGGCGTTTATCTGTCTGTCTGTCTGTTTGTCTGTTTGTTTGTTTGTGTTCAAAATAACTTGAAAAGTTCTGAACGTATTTGGATGAAATTTTCAGGAATTGTTGGAAATGGGATATGGAAGAATTGATTAAATTTTGGGGGTGATCCGGATCACCGTCTGGATCCAGGAATTTTTTTAATGATTCTTTAAAATTGCCAGATAGGACCATTTTCACCAAAGTGGACCGAAGCTGCTTGGCGGAGGTCTGCGCTCTCTGAGTGCATTTCTAGTCTTTATCCTTAAATCATTTGTGCTAAAGTCTGTGGTGTGATCTGAAGTACCAGTCTGGTGAAGTGTTGATTCGCATTCACAAATCTTGGCTGAGGTAGATGTATAAAAGAAAAGGCTCTAGTGAGGATGTTCACAACATAAATATTCATGACATGCCTTTTCCAATCAAAGTACTGGCTGATAATTAGACAGACAGATAGATAGATGGATGGATATTATATCTGCTACAACTTTAATTGGTGTGTCCTGCTTGTGACCTGGACTCGTACTGCTGTGGATGTACTGCGGTTGTGTTTTATTTTTCTGTGGTATGTGCTTCTGCATGACCCTGTGGAATGTTATTGTTTGCATTGCAACTAAATGTTTGGAGCAAAAAGAGTCCAAAATTCTTTTCCCTGACAGGGACACTCAATTGTATTGTACCATATCACGTCTTTCTTGAAATAGCAATATCTTGGGAGATTTCTTTAACATTTTTCAACATTGCACAGAAGCTGTGGTGGAAAACTTGGATTGTCATGTTCACTAAACGTATATCCTTGTACCCTAAAAAACGATAATATTCTCACTTGTTTATCTGTGCAGGTCCGTGGTGATGACAAAAGGAAAGAGCTAAGTCCTGGTCTCTGCTACCTGGAGCAGGTGTGCCAAATGTTGGAGGAAATTGCCAGGCAGCAGATGCACAACCAAGCATTACAGATGGAGATGGATGCCCTGTGGGAGCATCAAGACATGGAGGAGAGCCAGGTGAACATATTCATGTTTTGCTCCTTTGAAAAGCACTGAAGAAGTTGTCATACTTTTAGGTTCATGAACAGGACGCTGGCTTGTCAAGTTGGTGGTGAGACAGATGTTTTCACACTGCCTGAGGGCACATTTGAATTAAATAATGTCTTTATTTGTCTCTCTTTTAGGCTCTCGACACCTGTCAGAGTGACTGTAAAGCTGCTGAAGACGACCTCACATGCAGTCAAAGACGGAGAAACACAAACAGTTTAGAATGCAAAAGGAAAGAATATCCTTATGGGCATTTCCGGAAAAGATCAGCCTCAGACCCGACGGTGGCATTAATGCATATAAGTGAGTCACAGTGCAGCTTTCATTTTAATCTTCTGCTGTCTTGTGTGTATTAATTTCAAACTATTTGTATGCATAACCAGTTTAAATACATGGATACCCATTCATCTGCACAATATCAGTGTCAGCAGGTAACAGCTTAAAAATTAAATAATCTGTACTGACGTATGAAAATGTTTGCCAGTATTTACAGTCAAGTTATTGTAAATACTGGCAGAATTTACAATGAAGCTAAATTATTGATTTTGTGGAGTTTTAAGCAGATACCAAAGATCTATGCAGAGTGTGTTTTAAGGTCTGCAGTTTCAGATTCGAGCTATGGCTGGCTTGATTTTGAGCAGCAAAATAGTTTTTGCATGTTATTTCAAGTGACAAGTCAGGGAGTCTGTTTGATCAGACAGATTAACCCTATAACCCCTGCTATACCATATTTGATACATACTTTTATGATACCTCTACCTAATCAATATGATCAACAAATTACTAAAAAAAAACCTCTGAATACAATCAGATAATTGATAAAAATGTCCTCAAATGGATTATCAGTTGCCAAAAACACCTAATGTATCAAATGAGATACAAAAATAAATATGTTGAATTTAATGGAAATATTGAGTTTTTAGGATTTCAGTAGAAATTGAAATAAACATTTCAGCTCCAAAAAATCAGAATTTTCTGGCTATAATTTGCGTTTTCAGGCATTAAAGGGTTAAATAATTTGAAAGAGTAAAATTTACAAAAAGAAAAGGGAACTTTTTCCTTTTCTGCACCACACAGCTCACTGTCTGGGTAGGTTACAGTGCTGCTTTGAAAGGCCGATGCGGCTTATTTTTACTGTTGCAGTAAAAATGAATTTAGCATATACAGTGGAGTATATGCCAAAATAAAAAGATCAAAAAGGCTCTGATATTTTAAAAAATTTTATTAAAAGTATAAAGTCACAAATTTTCAAAAAACTAAAGTTGTAATCTAATAAGATAAAAAAATAACATATTTGAGGTTTTTAAATTCCTTAATTTCCCCTTCATAACTTTAAATCTTCATCCTGCATCTGCCCAGTGCACTGTAGTCCACAGCTGTGTGCTGTTTTATTCTGAAATCCAAAATTTTAGACAAAAGCTCTTTTTAAAGTTTAGATGCTGATGATTTTTTAATTTAATTTAATGATTCTGGCCTTTAAACCACAAGTATTTTCTTATTTAGGTATAATTCAACTGCAGTCATAAAAAGGAAAATGTCCTCGTCTGGTATGATTTTTATCCACACAATAGATGATTTCATACTGACCTCACGTGACACAACAGATGGGCTGTTTTATTTATCCAAGGGACATTTTTCAAGTCCATCTGGACAACAACCCCAAAGAAAGGGCTTTTGGAAGTGCAGAGCCTTAAATGATAAACTAGAAGCTGTCAGAGCAAATGATTTGTCAGACACATTCATTACAGGCAGTCACTTCTCACTTTTAGGGTAACTAAACCAAACTCACAGCTACACTATCGTTTTCTGGCCTGGAATATTTGCTTCAGCTTGAGGCTTTGCAATATGGGTCTGCCTGATGACAGGCAGGGAATCTGGCAAATTCAACTACTTTGAAGGGTTACTTTATACTTCATCATCTTAAATTTCCTTTAATTTGATTTCATATATTTACATCTTTTATAAACAGATTTTTGATGTTTTTTTTTTTTAAATAAATTTCAGAATATTCAAACTTGGAAATTCTGGCTTTGATTTCCCTTAAGTTAACATCATTATAATCTTAAAACATAGTGTTTTTTCTATAAAGTAAATACATGATTATTATTTATCTTTTAGAGGTTGTTATAAGCTGTCATACACATGTAATGTACATGTTACCCGATAAAAATATTATTTTCATCATAAGTATTATTACTGAATATCTTTGTTATGGAAAAAATACATATAATTTTTTGTCAATTAAAACAGTTAAATTTGTCTTGTTTTTGCCTGCTTTGTAGACAGCCTGTCACAATGCGAGTTGTTGGCAATTCTGTTACAGGACAGACTTGGTGCTCTTTAAAAAAGGTTAAAAGTGTCTGTAGTACATATGAGTATCAGCACTGGCATATCTGTTATCTGTTCAAGTCCAGCATGTGCATCCCAGTGAGGAATTCTTATCAGTGCTGTCGTTGTATGTTTATGCTTTTTCCTGGCACAGGAATGATGAAAGCAGACTGCAGGGGGCAGCACATGAGTACAGATGGCCCACAGGAGGAAGAGGAAGTCCATAAAAAGCAGGTAAAGTATATGATTTTAACACATCATTGTTTTTAAATGGTGTGATCCTTATCCAGTTTAAACAGCGTAAACATCACCAAGCTGGACTTTGTTGACATTCAGTTGTAATAATGTAACTTTTCTCATGTCTTATGATCTATTTTTATTTCGGATTCATAAATTTGTGATGTGTCTTTTAGGAGTCTAATTCTCTCAAGAACTGGAAGTTAAAAATTGGGTCTCTGAGGAGGAACGAGTCTGCTCTGAGAGATATGAGAGGGTGAGACATTTAAAGCTCAAAGGGTGCAGTAATTTCTATCTCATGTGAAGCATGATGCTCAGAGGAAATATGTGTGCAGCTCCATCATGGCAGCTGGCCGAGCTGACGCAGTCATCCAGAGCTAATGCACAGTAGAAGCAGAAGCTTCTCTGGGTGTTCATTTTTAGTCAGCACTTCTGCACTGCCTGAACATTTTGTCCCCCTTTTTTCCATCAAACCGAGCTTACATACTGCTTCCAGCTTTGTCCTACCTCAGGTCTGAATGCTAAATTTTTTATTTCCACAGCCAACAGATGCAGCCATCTGAGAGAAACTCTGCCCGACGTCGCTTGAGCCAGCTGTTCAGGAGGAGCAGGAAAACTCTGCCTGCATAAATGGAGCACAGTGTGTGTGAACATTTAGGTCTTGGTTCAGAGGAGGAGAAAATGTCTGCTGCTGCTGGAAACTCACTTTTACACAGTTCATTCAATGTAGCACACTGCCATGTGTATTTACTGTCTGCTGTTTACTTACCCTTTTTATTTATAGAAATTTCTTCAAGATTTTTATAGGAAATTACATTTTTCCCATTGAAGCAGCACATTTTTTGGGGATGCTCATATGTGCCCCACAGTACACTTAACTGTAAATGTAAATTAATATAATGTCAATAAATACAACTTATCTAAAATCATTTTACTTGCTGTCTCTGCTTTTTTTTTTTTACAATTTAAGACTGACACGTTTTGTTTGCTTTAAACCAGTAGTTCTGAAAGTGAGGGTCAGGACAACAAGGGAGTTGTGAGATAGTAAGTGCTGAGTTGTGAGTTGCCAAACTTTTGTAACAGCACCACATTGTCAACACTAACAGGTTTTTTATAAATTTGTCAGAATTATCCAACATTCTGCACACTGTTAAATATCAAATATTGACCTGTACTTCACAAACTAGAGATGCACCCTATTGTCATTTTAGTATTGGCCAACAATGGCTTAAAAAGTTGATCATCAGTATCTATATTCATCACTAAATGTATACATTAAAACCAGAACAGTGTTCTTTATCAAATGTTATTTTTCTTGTTTCACATCTGTTTCTATATCATACTACCACGGTTAGGGGAATGGGTTAACTCTAGTAGAGAGAAGACTTGGTGTTTTTTACAAAAAGAGCTGAGTACACTTAAGTCTTGGTATTGGTTAAAATAAGTTTGGAACTATCTTAATCCAATATTGTGCATAACCAATTCAAGCAAAATGTGTTAATGTGGATAATCTATTTTAATGATGTACACAAAGGGATGTCATAAAACTGTCCAATGTGAATGTTTATTTGACAAGCTGTGCGAATTAATCTAAAGACTGAGTAAAATAAATGAAGCTCATCCTCAGAAAAATTGGATAGGGTTAAGATTGTGTAGTTTTGCTTGATGAACGAGAATAACCAAAAATGCTGATCAGATTTTTTAAATTGATTGACTCATAATATAATACATAATTATTTGAAATATGTGGTACATTAGTGGTGGAGTAAATGGGTGTTCTTAATGAAATCTGAATGGATTCTCTGCTTTAATTTGGTGGACATGAGAAACAATCTCAATCGAACAGTCACATCATGAGAAACATGTTTCTTTTCCATTTGCACATATATTTTGGGCATCTGGTGTCTGTACCATGGCACAAAAAGTAAAATGAATCAGCTTTGTTCTTTGTTCGTGTTGCATCTATGTCTGAAAATAAAACACTTGATGGTCCATCAGGAATCTGGGCATCACAACCAGTCAATGTAATCATACTTTACCTCATCTGCTCTTCAACCATAAATTTCCACCAAGACACCACATAACTGTACTGTGTTGGCTAGGTCTGTGAAACATGGACTAAAATGTAAATATCTGAATGGCGATATTCGGTATATATCTTTTGTTCTTTGCTGCCACAGAGGATGCCAAACTATGTTTCACTGTACAAATTTTGGTGCCTAATGAGTGTTTATATAGTGACAATGAAGAACTATTCTATTCTATTCCATCTCAATGTTTTTTCTGGATAAACTATTTTTAAAACAGGTTAATGAGGCTTTAAGTAAGACTGTTTTGATGCAGAGGGCTATAAACGCTTGAGGTTTTGGGCTGCAGCTCACCATTTACAAAGTCTCCTTACTGCATTTTATGGTGCTAATGTGATAACGCATCATGCTCAAGCTTGTTTTACCATCTGTTTTGGCTTTTGCATGTTTAGAAAACAATGAATTCTTATTTAAAGTAAAATGTCATTAAAACTCTAATGTATAAAATGATTCATTAATAACTGATTTAATTTTTTTTAAGGTATTCCAAGCAAACAATTTAAGATCACCTGCCCTGTTACGCATTCTGCAACCAAATCTTTATGTAGTTTGACAGACGACATGGCACACAGAATTACTTTAATCATTGATTTAATCTTTATTCACCTAGGTTGGGGGGATTTTCCTCCCCTGGCATTCCCATGTAAAGAGATGTCAATGACAAACACGCCCAACCAAACAAGAGAGGGTGAATAGGATTCCAGTCCATACATAAAATACATTTATTTACTATTTATCGAACCACCGGCATCCATTAGTCCCACACAGCATCCATCTGTGCTATTAAATATATAGAGATAACATCTGTGGAGGGATTTATTCACTGTATGTGTGTGTGAGAGGGGGTTGGCAGAAAGGGTCGAGCTTATAGACGAAAGTGTTGGGTTGGGCTGGGGGCGATGCAGCGTCGAGTCATGCCTGCAGTGTCCCCTCCCCCTTGTCTACATGATGCCACAGGAGGACAAGGGGTTGGCAATCTGGCAGGTGCAGGCTGACTGGCAGTATTGGCGCACAGTCTGGTAGCAGCTGCGGTCGGCGTCCCCGCCCCACTGCACCGGCCCGTTGGGGTCAGAGGGCAAGCGGCTCAGGATGCTGGTGTTGATGGCCAGAGCAGCCAAGCCATAGTCAGTGAACAGCACCGTCTCACGCCGACATGTGGGGCAGGAGATGAACTTGTACTTGGGACAGGACTCGTAGAGAATCTGCAGACACTCCTCGCACACAGAGTGCAGGCAGGAGAGAATGCGCGGACGCTTGCCAGCAAAGTTGTAGGTGTGACCGCAGGTGGGGCAGTCCAGTGGCTCACAAGGCATGACAGGTCCCGAGGAGGAGGAGGAAGAGGAGGAGGAGGTGGAGGAGGAGCGCAGCACGTACTGGTTGACGATGACGTCTTCCATCTTGTAGTGGAACTGGTGGTAGCAGATTTCGTTGGCACTAGTTTTGCGCTGCGCCAGGAAGCTCTGCTCCCTGCGCGTCACAGGGACGGGGGAGGACACAATTGACCTGGGGGTCCCTGTCATCTCCAGGGCCAGGTCGCTGCATGCCTGGTTGACAATGATTTCGCCCTCGCCTCCGCCATCCCAAGCCACTCTGGGGGGCGGGGCATAGCGTGGCTGGGTGACCGGCACAGGGCACTCCCTGGGGAACTTCTCTGACTGGATGATCTTGACGGTGTCCATGGGGATGGTGACAGGCTGACGCCGGAGGCAGGACATTCGCACAGTTTTCAGAGGTGGACAAGAGAAGGGCTGTGGCTCAAATCAGCACTGGACGACCCTGCTTAGTTTTGGGCAAGGGGAATAAATTAAGCTCTTTTCTTAAAGTCAGCCATTGGAGGGGACATGTGGACGGATGGTTGCCTCCATGTTTCCCTCAGAGACCCCCCTCTGGTGTGTGCTTCTGTCAGCCTGAGTCTTTATGAGGGGAAGACAGATAATGGAGCTCAGCCAGAGCACCACAACCTGCGGCTCTTGTTCTGTCACTGCTGATATGTACAGACTATGAAACAGTCCAGCTTACAGTTTCAGACCAGTGTTGATGACTTAAAGGTAGTTTTTTTTGTTGTCTTACTCACGTTTGCTGATGATTCTGTGCTGTCTCTCAAGCTTATTTGCAGTAAAGTATATTCACACACAAGAACAGTAATTTAGCACAAATATTTGTTCTCACTCAGTGATAACACCAATAAATAATCTCATATGCACACAGATGCTCACATATATACATAACAGTAAAGGTAGGTATTTTCTGCATTCACAGAGTGGGGGTGTTGAGTTCAGGCAGTTCACAAAGGTCTAAGAGGTATTGTCTGAAACGGTATCCTGTGGCCTGCCAAGGAAACTCTTGCCTTCTCAGACTAGCCCTTGCATGTGTGGCTTGCTTCTCTTCCTGTTTTTGGCCAGGGGTGTGTACACATCGACTCTACTGTGTGAGAAAGAAAGAGTAACCTCCGGCTCTGCTCTTGGTCCTGTGTGGTCAAGTGACCTGTTGCCTGGGTGGCTTGTTGATAAGAAAAAGGGAGGAGGTGCCCTTTAAGTCCCCGGAAAGTTGTTTTTATGACTCCTTGAAGCTCCGAGCCTCCTGAATTCCTAAAAGGTTGGAGTGAAGAATTTTGATTTGACTTTCAGACAGTCCTCCCAGCAGGGCAGAAGATGTGATAACAGTCTGAAGGATGCCTCTGTGCTTGTCTCCCTTTTTCTGACTCAGGATTCCTTTGGTTCATGTACCTGCAAAAAAGAAAAGAAAAAGAAAGACTTATAAAACATGCATACTGCTGCATATTATCTCTTCACTGGTGCGTACAATTGGTATTCAAAAGGAACATATGTTGCAGGACAGACTCAGCTTTTCAAAAGTATTTCAGTTCAAACATTTAGTTCTATTTTTCAAGTTTTTAAGACAGAAAACACATCATTTTACAGTTTAAATGAGCTTGCACCTCCCCGACTTGTACATGATTTGATCCAGAAAAAGCACCATGACAGGATAAATACCAGTGTTCAAACTAGAGGAGGGTGTAATGCTAAACTAAGTTACTAACTAGAAGTAGTCAGAGAGCAAAAACCTCCACCACAGCATTTACTCTGAATCTTGATCTTAAATTTGCTTGCATGGACCCACATAACATACAGCTGCATTACTTTTTTTAAAGCACTACTGACAAGACTGGCCAAGTTATAAAATGTCAAAACCTGCACTGTCTCACAATGTTAACAAATCTATTGAAAAACTCTTCAATCCAGACCTGGATTTGCATTGTCACCAAAATCTAATAACTTTTTTCTTTTGCCATACCCAATGTTCCCAGATAATGTCATTAAAAATAAATCCTTTCTTTAAATTGTCTTGCTCACAGACAGACAACAGAAAAACTAAAAGACAAACAGTGGTAAAAAGACACAACTCCTTAGATGGAGGTATATATCAGAGATTGTGCAGAATCCCTATTGAATGTTGTGCTGCATCAACAAATGCAATAGCATGTTGCTGGTGTTTCCACCTTTGCTTGAATTCACACAGCTACAGACGCTGCATGTTAAGCTGTTGGTGTGCTGTTGTGTAAAATAAAGCCAAACTTTAGACTGCCCCAGTCTCCCGTACACAATGATAATGTTCTAGACTATTTTGCTGTCGTTAGTGCCGACTGCCTCTTGTGAGAATGGGTGAGAGGGCATTGTTCTGTGAAGCCCAGTTCAGACTACATATTGATGACAAGACAAGTTGAAATTTGCAAGTGCTTGCAGTAGGCTACTCTGCAACATTTCAAAAGCCTTTGTTTTAACACTGCTGCAACTGGGAGAGACAATGAAGCTATTCCAAAGCATAGACTCTGTTTATTTATTGTAAATGACCTCTTGCAGCCCACCACAGGGCCCCTGCCAACACTTTGGGAGCACTACTTTGGTAGAAATTGTGTTATCATAATCAGAGCAAAAAAATTACTTCAAGATTTTTTCACACGTGGCAAGCCTGATACTATCAGGATAATATCTGGGCAGCCTGCCCAGGTAATTCCCTGACATGGTCGTTCACATTTAATCATCTTAGCAGGGAGTAGTCCCTGCTGGACGGGGGAGAGGTGGTCCAGGGGGACGGATGAGTCACTGATAGACAGATACACAACATCAAATATGCATAACACGATAGCGTAGAGCAATTTATATCACAATTTTGGTCAGTGATACATGTTAAAACAGAGAAACAATGATGCAGTGTTTCAGTCTGAGTGAAAATCTCGACTGTTTGCATTCATCACATATGGCCCACTCAGGTAATGTAATACACAAAGTCATGTCTCACTGTTCCTCCTGTTGGCTGTTGGTACTGCGTTTCAGACTCACAGTCTCTCATTTTGACATTTCTTGAAATCTACACACCTCTTTAAGGAGTTTTCTTACAGGTGTAATGCATTACAACATTAGGGCTGTCACAATATACCGGTATAGCAGATATGCATCCTTTCTAATAAATGCAATTGTCATATTTGGCTAAAAATGGGCTTAGGGTAATACCATGTACGTATTTGCTTCATAAGGGGGGACCGTTTGTCCTTTCGCCGGTGACCAGTGAATCCCAGCAGTGCGGCATAGGGACTTCTCTGCAGAGTGAAGCAGACACACACACACAGAAGGACGCAGAGTCAACCTCATGGAAAGCATGTGAGCTTACATGGTGTGTTCACTCTTCTGCATGTCTGATGTCTGTAAACATCATTCTGCTAAATGAAAGTTTATTTTCAGTGTAAGTGTTCAGCTCACACTGATGGTTTATTAGATTAAGACACAGCCATGTTTTTAATAAGTTTACTTGACGATTGCTAGCATTAGCATTAGCCCACAAGTGTTTCTGTTGTATATGATAGTTTAAGACATATAAAACTGGTATAAAGCCTTGTTTGAATGCTCTTCTGCACAACAGTAGATAGCTGATTTAATAAATCAACCATTTTAGTGTCCAGAAACTCTTTTTGTTGTTGTTGTTGTGGTATTGAAATAGGCATCCAATTTTGTTTAATTTTTGCTAATATTGTATCAATACAGGACAGACAGAAACCAAAAGAAAGCAGGAATTTAGAGAACTTACCAGAAATATCACTTTTAAGGATGGAAAAAAGCAATTTAACTGCACTTGTGTTTACCTCACGTGTTAACTGCAACTGATTGCTTGTTATGTAAGAATTATTTTATATAAATTATTTTTTTTTTTTACCAATAATCTGATTTTATTTTCTTTCTCTTTTCTAAA
Organism: Cetoscarus ocellatus; assembly: GCA_037902135.1. Lineage (NCBI taxonomy): Eukaryota > Metazoa > Chordata > Actinopteri > Labriformes > Labridae > Cetoscarus > Cetoscarus ocellatus. The sequence goes on from JBAMNC010001417.1 coordinate 27,751, forward strand.
TAGCAATGTATGTCTCAAAAAGAAAAGACGCCACAATTTTGAATTTTTCCAAATATGAAGCAGTCCTACCCTGCTGTCTCGATGCAGTCTCTGCTTGCATTGGTGACCAATAAGAAGTTCTTGTGTCTTAATGAAGATGTTATTTGCCAGATTATTTTATATTTTAATAAATTACATAATACAATTTAACTGCAGAGTTATAATGTGGTTTATACTGTATTTACGTTAACGCTCAGAATAGTTGCTGAAATTGATGAATGATGAAGAGCACCCCCTAAAAAATTTTCCACCAGCCACCACCGCCCCTCATGTCCACAAACTCACCACTAAACTTCAGCAAAGCAAAGTTCTGACAATGATGACAGAGACATCCGGAAATATTTTCAGAATTAAAGTCCTTATTTGTAACTATGGACAAATGCTTTTATTTTGAAATCATGAGTTCAACCAAAACAAGAAATTGAGTGTGTTCAAACAGCAGCTTATGATAACTGAGAGATGAGGGAATTGTGGATCAGTTACTGATACAACAGACTATAACTGAGATCAGAGACTGATGGAAACATCTCTGTGTGTTGTTTTTACACAGGCACAATTTGTTTGTGAAACCATGGGGATAAGAACAGCTGGGAATCTTGAAAATACATTTTTAAATGCAAAGTCTATTTTGGCTTTGCAATTTCATGACTGCACTGAGAAAAAGCAAAATAATGAATGACCGAATAAAAGAAAAGCCAAACTTGGTGTTCTTTTCTAATTATAAATTAGTCATTCTTTTTGTTTTATTGTACATCTCTTTCATACTGTTGTGGTTGCAGAAAGTCTCTTCGCCTCCCTATGCATCATTGAAGGAGTACTTTGCCAACACAGAGACAAAAATAGGCTGTGGATTAACATTTAGAATTGTGATATTAAAAATTTATCTATTCACATTTTTTTTTTTTTTTTTTTTAAATATCACAAAAATATCGTTATTGTGATATTTTTTTTGTCCACTATAATCATGAGGGCAAAATCCAATCTTGTGACAACCAAAATCAACATGAAGAACTCCTCTGGTCAATAATGGAGGTCACGTCAGCTAGCAAAAAACATTTTTCTTAATTTTTATTTGCATTTTGACTTCTGCCTAGGTGTTTATAGATGAGCTAAATTAACATGTTGCTTCATCATATAAATTAGATGTAATCTACTGCATCATATGGATCACAGTATAAAGAGAACTATATTTTCATAGCCATGAGCTACAGTCATAAGACTCTGTTGACATGGGATGTATTAAGGGTTAGTGTTGAAGTTCCTGCATCCACAGTCATCTGTGGTGAATGCAATTCTGAATGCTACATTTCTGTGCTATTTAGGGTGAACACTTGTGTTTTTTTCAGTTAATTCAGGATTAGGGGACTGCTCATGAGAAAAAGAAAAACAAAAAGTGGCAAGACAGTTCAAATATGGAAGAGAAGTAAACAAACATGCAAATATGTTTGAGATGGGTTAATTATTGATTGATTTTAAAAGGGATAGCTCAGCATTTTTAAAATGGAGTTGTATGAAGTTCATATCAATAGTAAATATTTATTCAAAGCGATCTTGATCAGCTTTGCCCCTGTATGCAGAGAACTGGCATAGCAACTGGACTGTACAGTAGGGCTGAGAGATATGTATTGAGTTTTTAAAAAATACCAGTATTTGTATGGATATAGTTGTCTTGATGCACTACAGAAGCAATAAGCAAGTCACCACTTGGGTAATTCTCTTGACTGTGTGTTTTGCCCTTGCCTTTCTTTCTCTCCATGCAACGTTTTAAAAAATGCAATAGTCCACTTCATCCCCTGAACAATTACCACAGCAGTCCTCTTAGCAGTTCCAACATGGAGGGAAAGACAGATGCAAGAAATGCTACTAAAGAGCTGCAGGCTGGATGATAAAATGAAAAATGTGGCTCAATGATTCACAATCAAAATCTCAGATAAGCAGCAAAATTATGTTTTTTTTCTGAAAATACCATGACAGGAGGCAAAAGACTTTGTGCATGCTGGGTATTTCCAAAATTTTATCTGAGTACCACAAATTGCAATCCAATGACTACGTGAAATGTAGAACTGCAGCCCCAAACCTCCAGCTGTGCAGCCCTCTGCATCAAAACAACCCTGCCTGTGTTTTTATAATTATTAATCTAAAAATAACAATATATTATTGACTATTGCCATTCAAATAAAAAGTAGCAAGATAGGCATTTTGGTCTGTAACCTTCCAGCCCTGACATAAAATCAAACCCAGGTAATTGTACACCACACTGCACATTCACTTTTCCAATATCAAGCCCCTTTGTTTTGGTCCTGTTTGGCTCTGGGTGACGTGGCATGGTTGTGTGGAATGCAATGTAAATCATCCCAATGCTGTCTTTGGGGTTTCTTTTCATCTTTCACCTGAAATTCACTAAATTGTGAAGAGCTCTTGGCCCCAACCAACAGCCTATCTCCCAGGTCTGTTCTCTCCTAATATTGGCAAAGCCTACCACAGCCTACTAGCTATGGCTGATGTTTTAACTATTGGCAAGAACGTCATACAACCCCACTTAAAAATATCATACTGTCCCTTTAATTTTCCAACGCGCCACTGATTTTTGATATGACAATAAGGTGGGAGTTGTGTTTAACCCAAAGGCCACATTTATAGAGAAACATTCAAATCCAAAATTTACAACATTTGCTTTATTTTGTCACTAATCTTTAGTTTTTATTGATAATTGGGCAGATCTATGACTCGTACATCATTTGAGTCAATTCTTTCTTGAGGTTTTTCTCAGTGTCTGCCTTCATTCTGCACATAAATAGAGAGCTCAACAAACTAACTACCACAGAGTAAATCAGTCAACCAATCAGAGAAGACTGGGCCCACATGAGAAAAGCCATACTAACGAGGACCTTAAAGAGGTAGGAGCTCTATCAGAGCATCTCGGGGGGGGGTTCACATGTACAGCTTGGTTGCTTTTGTCTGATTGATTTTAAAAAAAAAAAAAAGTACAAATTTGCATATTTTCTTAGGATCATTTTATACTGACACAGCTGTATTTTGAAGCGAGCCATATCCAGGCCAAGTCTCACAAAAGGCCTTAGATGCCTCTGCATCATTGCATCACAGCCAGTCTTGTTTCGATTGTGAGTCGTGCTGTGCATTATCGAAAAATAAGATAGCAGGCTAAGTTACCCTCAAATCAACTCAGTGATTAATAGTGGAAGTTAAACATCCTATGTAAGACTAAACAGATGAGCGTATTTATCATTGTTTAACACGCATTACGGCATAAGTATCCACAAAGTCTGTGCATAAACAGCTTTAAACTCAAAAGGTGTCGACAGTGGACCATAGAGGACACCAGATAGCAAGGTAACTTAAATTTATTGAAATGTAACAACTGTAAGAAATGTCCGCAGTTGCCTATCCCTGGAAAATGCTGAAGGCACCTAATTCAAAATGAGGGAATATGTGCCAAATAGCAATGAGGTTCATCAGTTTGAACATTAAATATGGTGTCTTTGTAGTGTATTAAATTGAATACAGGTTGAAATCATCGTATTCTTTTTTTTTTTATCAAAATTTACACCATGTCCAAACTTCATTATAATTGGGGTTTGTATAATCTACTGCCATTCAGCTTATAATTATTACCTCCGCCAAGGAGGTTATGTTTTTGCTGGCATATGTTTATTCATCTGTTTGTTTATTAACAAGATAACGCAAAAACTACTGAACGGATTTTAGTGAAATTTTCAGATGTTGGTAATGGCCCAACTTAGAAATGATTTGATTTTGGTGGTGATCCAGATAACCGCCATTAGAATGATCGCTTTTGGCCAATAACTGTCAAACAATTAATGATATCAACATGATTCCGAGTTCCATGTGTGGGTTTTCAGGGTCAAGGACGCACTTATCATCTATCCTTCAGGCAGCCCTCGTTCAGTTCCCACCTGAGGCATATTTGCAAATTGTTCTCTTCTACTCTCTCTCACCCCCTTTCACAAGCCTATCTACTATTTCCACTACCAAAGAAAGAAACAAAATGCCCCAAAAAATACTTTTAAAAAATCACACATATATATATGTGTGTGTGTGTGTTTGTATATATATATGTTTATATACATCATTTTTGGTCCATATTTGCATGGCCAATTAGAAACAAACACGTTACCAATAAAGAAGTTGCATTTTAATTCGTGCTGTTGGAATTATTTCAAATAAGGTCATAAATCAGAGAACCCCAACTTGTCACCAAAAATGCTGTTTTCAAATTTGTCAGACTCCCCACCTTTACACCTTCTCATCACCCCCTCCACATATCATTCAGTAATCAGTGCTGTGAACTGCAGATAAAGCTAAACTGAACAGACTAATATTTAAAGACAAAGCTTGTCACACCGTCTGGTTTGAGCAGGTGATTGTGACACGTTGGGTTGCTGCTCTTGTCATGTCTTTTGCTTCCTGTGTGCTCACTGTCATCTTGTCTGTTGCGTCAGTTTGACTCTAATGTGCGTAGGAACAGCTTCAATCTGCACGAAGAGGTTTGTGTCCTACTGTGTGTGTGGGTTTTATTAAAAAGACAAGTGTAAGGCCGAAAACATTCAGTATGGTCAGAACAATGGCTACCAGAGCAGGGGAGGGAGGATGACACATCTTTCATTCTGTGCATGGCTGTCAACAGAGATGATTCACTGAAGGAGGAAAAAAACTGAGCAGAGGAGGTGACCTACATGGCGAGAGAGACTGAGAGAAAAGACAGAAAGAGAGAAGAGGGAGAGCGGCCCTGGCCCTGCTTTCTATTTATGGTTTGTTTATCTATGCATGTCTCAGTGGTTTCCTGCCCCCAACCCCAGCTGAAGATTCACACCAAATGACAGAGATGTACCTAACAGACGGAAGTGCTCAAGCCAGTTATCATGTGATGGAGAGAGCCATATTAGGCGAGCAAGCAGACATTTGTTTTTCCTCCTTTATCCCCCCTGATAAATCTGTTGACATGTTTGTTCACGGCACACTCACACAAACAGAGCTGTTAGCTAGAATCACACAAAATCTCACCAAATGTGTTCCTCTGACACCACAGTGCTGCAACACGCCTCCAGAAATAGCCTCTTTCTCATCCTCCTGCTAACAGAGTATGCATTCACACACCTTTGATAAAGCTGGGCGTTTGAAACAAACACACAATGCATTTTTCAATGTATGACCTCAGCAGAGAGAGACATACAAATGGTCAAGTGCATTATCACTTAAGAGATAACAAGGGGATGGATTTCTAAGTTTGTACAATGACAAAAAAAGACGCTATCCTTCATGAATCTTAACATGTCAGAGGTCTAATTCACACAACAGATAAAACATACAAAGTGCAGAAATCTAGCATGACATTTTTGTTTACTCTTGTACATGAATAAACCTAAAAAGAAATAAGTTTCTTACAATCAAACTTCATTTTGCTTTTTCAAATTTCTGTCATTTCTGATTCATTTATCCCATTTGAACTCTCTTTCTTGTCTGTCTGTGTTTACTGGTCTAATGTATTGGAGTCTGCCTCCATGATTTGTTAAGATTCCTTAAGCTATAATTTTCTGTATACCTATACAGTGTGAGCCATGTACCAACCTTATGAAAAACTCAATAAGAACTTGAATTATAAACCAAAAAAATAAATAAAAATAATAAAAAAGGTTACACTAGACTTGTACTGATACTGTTGCAAGTTTGGAAATGTCTGGGCTACATTTATATAATGTAAGAATAAATACCACTGAGCAGGAAAAACAAAATGATCCTATTCCAGAAACTGCTCAGAGAGCACAAACTTGCATCAAGGCATTTCTGACATTAGCCAAGTTATTGGAAAAATGTTAAAAACTGGCCTGTCATGCAATTTTAACAATTATTTAAAGAACTCCTGAATCTGCATCCAGATTTAGATCATCACCAAAGTCAACTGACTTCTCCCTTGGGCCTTGAACAACATTCCCTGAAAATGTTGTCAACAACCGCTTAGAAATTTTTTTGTTATTCTGCTCACAGTCAAACAAACCAACTAACCAACCATTGGAAAACGCCTACCACGGCAACCTTCTCAGCAGAGGTAATCAATGAATTATCAGGGCCTCTAAAAAACTGCATGGTTCTTCTTTTTCTCCAAAACAGTAACATACCTGGGAACTATTCAAAGTCTAGCTTGGTTTCACGGTCAGTTTCAAGTAAACTAAGAGAGTTTGATTTGTCAAAGCCCACAAAATGTCTGGAAGCTGACTTTATTCAAGCCCGTTACAATTTCACTGTACATTTGAGCTGGACTCTTAAAGCTCCTGATACTATTTCAGTGCAGCCACAGCAGGAAAGATGAACAAGTAAGCCAGTAAATATCACTGTGAGTACCATCAATTCATGTTGCTCTCATGACATGAATCTACACAGTTTTACTTCTATGACCTTTAAAGTTACAAAGTCATTACAGTCTTCCCATGGGGTTATCCTTTGTTGAGTTGAGTCAATCACAAGATCTCTGTCTCTTAAGATTGGCTCCCAACTTCACTGCCATATTGTGGAAGGAAAACAGTTAGTGATTGACAAAAAAAAATAATGTATGGTCTTGTATTGCAAAAAGTCTATATTTTCAAAAAGAGGAATATCTTATCTAGCATTTAAAGCTGTTTTCATTGATAAGCAAACAACAAAATCTAACCACCCTATGAGCCTTTTTAAATGTTATTTTTCAGAAAAAGAAATAGTGTCATCTTACAGTGGCCAGGACTTTGACTGTTGCATGACATGTTTTGCAAATGATTGTTCATCTGAACATGAATCAGATGACAAGGAAAGCAAACAAGAAGTTTGTCTACTTTACTTTCAGGGAGCTATTTATTTTAAAAGTCATTGCTAAAGCTTGTGAGGAATCTACAGTGTGTGGTTCAATGTTAGGTATCACACATACAGTATCATCACGTTTTCTGAAACTTTTGCAGCATGAGTCGTCACTGGCTGGCAAAAGCCTATCTAGTGCAGCTAAAAACGATGGTGAACCTGAATCACAGATGTGCCCAACTTCTCCACAGTTGCAGAAAAATGTATTTTTCAGCAAAAGTGAGTTAAACTATTTCATGATGTTATTCCTATTATCGATGAGACAAGTCTGCTCTTCTTTATGTTGATACAAAATGCATTTGCCAATCAATACAAGTGGTGCATTTCTAAGATGTCATACCATCACAGTCTCGCTCTTTTCCTTTTTTCTTATGAGAGGTCATATGTGGCACTGGGCACTTCTTGCTGACATCAGATACAGAAATCAAACCATGTGCTGCTAAATGACTTCCCAAACATTCATGTACTTTACAATAGTCATTTTTGTGTTGCTGTAAACAACAAAGTGACAAAGAGTCACAGACTTAGTATCAGGTCCACTATCACTTCAATGCCCACCAGTGTTGTTGTGTCAGATATTTATTATGGAAAACAAAGGCCCTTGTACCAGAGCTAATAGTCAGGCCGAGCTGAGCTCATATCCCACATGTAAATGCACTATAGGACTGCCAGAAGTGGAAAATTGTCAGAATACTTCCAAAAATATAAAAAGTGCTTAAACACCATTAAAATCAAGCTTCCATGATTGTTTTATTAGCGCTGCTGTTGCAGAAGAGCTTTGGTCTGATAAAAAGCTGAAAAAAAAGAAATATAAGATAAAATGACTTAAATAAGATGATGTTGATGTTGTCCACCACAAAGAGTAAAGGACAAAATCAAAAACATTTGGGTTGGGTATCATTTGGGTTTTGTCCAATATCACTGCTGAGTTGATATTTCTAAAATAGTGCTGGTATGTAAACAGTTCCCAAACTGATACTTTTAAGAAAAAAATAGCATCAATGAAAAGTTCCACTGTGACATGTTCTTTTCCCTTAAACTTTCATTTTCTGGGTCTAAGGAGGATACAACAGATGGCAGCACAGAAATGCATCAATAATTTTAAAGGATATAAAATAATCGCAGATACAATACATAGAGTCTGACTATGAGGTTGTGGATGATTTGGGCCAAGTTGGCCTAAATAATCCAGGATCAGTAATGTACAAGAAAGTGTGATTATTCACACTTTCATTTTGGAATAAAAATTTCAGGACTTAATATGACAAAAATTGTCAACTACCATTTTTTGTCACAAAAAAAGAAGAAAACTGTCTAAAAATAAATATTTGATAAGAAAAACTCTGTGTTTACTTGCAGTCAACGAGACAAGACAGGACCAAAAAGTTAGAGGTTGGCTGTTGAACTTTTAAAATCAATTTTAGTAAGGTATTTTAGTTGTGTCTGAGGGGAAATGTTCGGTTTCCAAGCAATGAAAAATAGGTATAGGAGTTTTGATTGTATTGTGTTATCTCATCTTTTCACCTAAAGAAGGAAAATCAAAACGATATCAAACTAGAAGAGCACTCTGAGAGCACAGACCTCCACCAAAGCTGTTCAAACATTGACGGACGAGTTCTTATTTAAAATGTGGAAAACTGCCCAGTCTCACAGGGTTAAAAAATTCCTGGATCCATGTCTGGGTGCAGATCACCACCAAAATCTAATCATTTCTTCCTTGTGCCATGACTGATGAATTTCATCAGGATCCATTAAAAAACTTTTGGAGTTATCCTGTTCACAAACTAACAAACAAATTAAGAAATGTCTACTTTAATCCAAAGTCCATTATTCAAGGTAGATAGTGCTCTGCCCAGCTTGTTTTTAAACTAATTCAAATACTGACATTAATAATTTGTAGGAAATGAAATTATATTTATTTCAAAATTAGGCTTCAGTTAGATTAAAGAGAGATAACATTTTAACCTTAAGTATTGAGCAAAGGGTCGGAACTTTTTATTAACTTGAACTGGAAGAAAAACATTTGAGCTGTTAAGGTTAAAAGACAACACACTTAAACTTCAGAGAGCAAGAACGACTAAGACAACAAAAATTTGACTTTTTTTATTTACGTCTAACACTGAATCAAAAAAGCTGCCAAAACTATCACTGATTTAAACAGCTTGAAAAAACATGTCAGTCTAGTTGTGACAGGGGTCAGCTGATAAAGTAACCAGACTACACGAGGAGCTTTCCAGACTGTGGGAGAAGCAGCTAGAATTACCCACTAATTTGGTGACAGGATCATGAAAAGGGCTGATAAGTGATGCAGGCAGTCTGCTGACGGGACAGCTTTGGCGCAGCCTCCTCCTAACTGATGGAGCCCTCCCAAGTTACGTAAGGAGCTCATCTCCGACCCAGCCACCATATTAACACAGTGCTGCAGCTCTCGCATGGTCCTGACATGTAGTGTTTGTGTGTGTGGTTGAGTGTGTGTATACATTGCTCTGGATGGTCTCCCTGCAGAGGAATTATCACACTAATGAAATCATGGCAGGCATTTGACCTCGTCATCGCAAACAGGAGGAGGAAGAGGAGAGCTGACCACATAGATGTCAGAGAAGTCTGTCTCAGCAGCGAATTCCTCATACCATTAAACACACAAACACGGTTCAAATTCACACACACACTCATCTCGAACATTCTCACCCTCGGACAACTCCCCATCACGTACCCGGCAGCACCCATTACCTTCCAGCAGACGCACAAACAAACAGATAAACAGATAGGAGCCTAAAAGGAGTATTTTTTAAACATTTCAGCTATCTGTCAAGTTGGATTTATCTTTGACTGATTAATCTGGCAAACATACGCACACCTCTTCCACTCCCACTATGTTCCTTCATCTTTTTTCACTCACGCACACATTTCAGGTCTTCATGATCCTGCTGGATTGATTCCACCTGTTCAGATCGAAGAGCAGGAAGGGCACCATGTTCTGAATGAGTCATAAAACCCTGCATCAGTCCATCTCCCTGCCTGTCTCTCCCTCATTCCTTTCTCTCAATAGAAGCCTGTCTATCTCTCTCGATCTATCTCTCTATCTGTGCTAGCGTTCAGTTGGCCTGCACAGAACAGACGGTCCGGTCTTTGTACCCCTATACCACATACCAACAGTATGTCAGGTATGCCAGCTATGTTGAGATGTGTATCCACATTTGTGCCTCGGCTGGTAAAAAGCATCGCCTCATCATCGTCCGACCAGTGTGGGGATATTACGCTGAATTTTGATTACATAACGCGTTATGACCTTTCCATGATCTGAGGACAAATCCCCAGATTTACTGTATGTTAGCTGACTGCAGCTTCTCTTAGGATGGTGATTCAGAGACATAATGGAGAAGATTCAAAAACAGGAGGATTAGTATCTGGTGCAGACTGTGGAGCATGAAATGATGAACCCTGACTACAAATGCAACTCTGTACCAGCCCTGATTTCATATTTGTATGACCATTTGTTTTTAATGGGCCCTTGTTTACACTGATTCCAATCACATGCCATTATTGAACTAGCAGACATGACACAGGTTTGCACAATTCAATTCTACATATGGTGTTTGGCTCATACTATGCAGTTATTCTATTGAATTGTGATAGCACACATTTATTCCATAGGCAGGTGTCTCATGTTTGCGTTTCAGTGTGGGTACAGAGTGCTCGCTGAGTGTGTGGGGAGGTGTTGTTTAATAATTCAGCCTGCTGTCATTCATGGCACACATCGGCCATTTTGCCTCGCAATTCATTACAGCCAAGTGCTCTTTGTTCTCATCTGTGTTGCTCTCTCAGCAACATGGCAGAGTTGCTTGAATGTAGGCAGAAAAATAAAAGCAATAACCATCACCGCGCTGCCTGACACAGATCTCATGAAAGATTTATGACAGAGAGGTTCATCAAATGTCCAGCACACATAAAACTGACTGATGATTAGGATTGATGTTTTCCATTACAAAAGGCTGCTGCTTGTTTTGGCTCATGTTTTTAAGGTATGGTCGATACCATCTGATCTGAGATTCTAGAGGTGACATAGTCTGCGTGATGGAGGGTGAGGTGGCCAAAATATTTGGACCGTGTGAGATGGAGCAGCTTTCGATGAGGGAGGGGTGAGGAGCAGTTATGCAATCGCAGCATGGTGTACCCAGGACTCTCACTGCAGCGCCGATGTATGGCCAATATGGAGATGCCTTAGTGCTGCTGACAGCTACAGAACAAGCAGTTCCTATCCTGTCCCTATCATCCCTACCCCCTCCACCTCTGCTGCACCCCCACTGTCTGTCTGAGTAGAGGTCTGTGAAATGTCATAACCGCTGGAGACGTGACACCCTGAAGATACCATCTACACCTAAACCCCATACATCATCACGGCCTGATCATAGACTCTACCCTTTGTTTGTGGTTGTGTGTCTTGTGTGTCTTCATTCATGCATCTGTGTGTTGAGTGTGTGCCTGCAAAATGGACGGCCATGATGCAACAGTGGTGTAAATCCCAGCTTAACGTAACAAAGCAAAAGATCTCCTGTCTTTTTTAGAGCGTGTACAAAAACAGATGAAAACCTTCAGGTACAACATATAACATTAAGACACAAAAAAACATGCCAGTCATCTCTATGAAATGGATGCTGATCTTCATTTCGTCCTCACCTGTCCTCTGATGTTCTCGTCTTATTCCAGTCTTTTCTCTCCTCCTCCCTCGTCTTCTAGATGTTTTTGCTGTCGATGTTTCTGATGCCGCTCAGTCTCTTTGTTCCTTGGATGTCTCGCCACAGGGAGGATGCTGTCTCCTGGCCATCTGATTCTACCAGGATGAACGGCACGCAGCAGTGGCTGGGAGGAAACATGGAGGAGATGTAAAATGGAGGAGGCTGCTGTAAGGTGGATGCGTCATGTCTTGGGCTGCTCCTGTCGGGCTCTGCATCCCTCATTCGTCTTCTCCCTCCTCACTAGTACCTCTGTCCTTCACTCTCCCATCTCGGCTCCTTCTCCTCCAAGCTGTAGATGAACGTCTCCCTCTTGTCTCCCTCTCTCCATCACTCAGATCATTCAGCTGCGGTCTGAGCTTATGTGCTGTGTTTCTCTGCGTGTATGTCCCCTCCTGTTCCTCCCTTCTCTTGTCTGGTCTTCAGGTAAAGCCTCTTGTCTCCTCCTTTTTCTCTCTCTGCTGTTTACTCTCTTCTTGCTTCAGCTGCTGATCATCACTCCTCTTTCTCGTTGTCCGTCTCTTCCAGTCAGTGCACCTCACAGTCACACATGCGCAGTGTTTTCACACATACATGCACACTCACACACTTTCTCCCTCTCTGCCTCTGTGCCTCTGGCTCCCTCCTTATGCATGGAGCTTGTTTTGTCTGCCCACCCCTCCTCCCTCGTTCACTCTCTCTTTCCCTTTCTCTCTCTCTTTTCTCACACACTCCCTCTCTTTATCTTTCTCTATGCTCTCTCTCGCTGCAGCACACACTGCAGTGCCTCTGCAGGCAGGATCACGTTTTCTAGTTGCCAGAGAAAATATTTCAGCCAATGAGGGAACATTTACAATGTTAGAAGATTTTTCAGCCAATGAGGAAACGTTGACAGTGTTGGCCACCCCACCCCCCTTCCATCTTAAAACAGATATGCACACAAACATAAGCACGCTCAATATACAATCAAACATCAGCACACAGCTGTCTGAGATGGAGGTCTTTGCACTCAGAGCCATGAATCACTTTAAATGAAATATCAATACACACGCCTCCACACACACAAATATATGGTTAAGCACACCTACCGGGCACACAGGAAATACTTGAAGCTGGTGCTCATAGATTGTGTCTCAGCATTGTACTACATCTGAGGAGGAAAAACAAAAGCAGAACATGACTTATGTACTTCAGGCTTAAAGCTTAAAATACATATATAAAACCAACGCTGTTTTACAGAAATGTTAGCAGAAATTTGATTCATACAAGCATCCTTAACAAAATCAAAAAGAAGTGTCATTAGCATTCATTTCTCCCCCAGACATCCCTTTAAAAATATCCCCTTAAATCCTTTCTAAAAACATTTACTGCCTAAGTTACTTCTGCTGAGTGTCTACAGATTGACACAAACTTGAACCAGCCACAGTTCTGCACATGCAGCAATGTTGCATAACTAGGGTTTTAATAAGGTTTGTATCTGCTAAAGCCCTTTGAACTCACCAATAAATAATCCTCGGATCAAAGTGGAAAAGAGCATGATGAGATTTTCCTGTCAATGTAAGGGGGCTCTCTTACATAATGGAAATGTCAAATGCATAATGAAATGAGGAGCAGAGGAGCAAAAACAGACAGTGTATCTGAATATTTGAACAGTAAATAGCTTCTGTTTGAACAGATTTTATCATAGTTGCTGCCTCTGTCTAACTTGTCTTTCAAGGGAACTTCTCAGAAGTCAGAAGCTTGAGAAATATTCAAAGTATGTGCTCAACATAACATGAAGCAATTAGTTCCTCTAACTCAAATTATGTGGTAGTTCTTATATTCTGCAGCTGTGGTTCAAGAATGATCTCACATCAAGACCCAGCACCACCTCCCTTATGACAAATCCATCCATCCATCCAACCCAGTATCTATACCGCTTATCCTTTGGGGTTGGCGGGGGGCTGGAGCCCGTCCCTGCTGCCTCCGGATGAGACACGAGGTACACCCTGAACCAGTCGCTAGCAGAATGCAGGGCCACATAGAGAGACGGACAACCATTCACGCTCACAATCATGCCTAAGGGCAATTTAGTGACACAAATTAACCTAATGAGCATGTTACTGGTCTGTGGGAGGAAGCTGGAGTGCCCTGAGAGAACCCACGCATGCACAGGGAGAACGAGATTCGAACCAGCAACCTTCTTACTGTGAGGCATGTGCACTACCTGCTGCGCCCGCCACCGTGCTGCCCTTCTTACGAGAAATCACGACCCAAATTTAATATTAACCAAATAATTTATTAAATGAGAAATGCTGCAGTTTGGACATAACAAAAGTGACTGAAAAGATTCTTGTTTGGCAAATCTTCACAGAGGAGCTGTAATAAGAACGTTCATGGTAAAACTTTTTATTTTACTTATTTTTCCCATCATAGCATGGCCATTCTTGTAATTTTTCAGATGTCTTAAGGAATTCTCTTTTCAATATGAGTGTTGAGTTTAATAGGTCATAAGTTTATTACCAAAAAGAAAAAGAAAAGTATTTTTGAGTATTAAGGGTCTGAAATGTTTACTTCATCAACTAAAAACTTTTGTCTTGCATCCGTCCAGTGTACTTTAATTCTTGGACACACAAGGCCATGGTCTCATCTGAATCAATGTCTCGTTTCTTTGAACTAGCCCAATTTATGACATTGTCTCTTCAAAGTCCACATGCTAATGATAATGCAATGATTTAGGGCTAAAATCCACTAATTTCCTGTATGCTCTAGCCAAATAAAAAATACAGTTTGATCAGGCTCTGAACTGCAGGCATTAAAAAGCGTGGCCACATCTGATATAATTTTCTCATTCAAAGTGGGCTATGTGATAATTAATGCTTATTAACACAAAATGTATTCTTTCTTGAATATTTAAAAAAATGTTTTTTTTTCTTATAAATTTGAATTAATGAACCATTTCTAAATTAATATATGAATTCATATATGTAAAAAAATGTGTCTCTAAAATCTATGACTTTATTCATCTTTTTTGCCTGAAAAACTTAAATATGCATTTTTCTTTGGAGTGACCCAATATGCCATATTGTCACCATTTCTTTCCCCTTGAAATAGTAGATAAATGTGTCGAAATCCACAGAAAAGTACTCGAATGCTAGGGGTGTCCCGATCTGATATTGATATCGGATATTTGTCCGATATCAGCGAAAAACAAATATCGGATTATATCGGCCTGCATCTAAAATCTCTGATATTAGCTCTCCAATACAAGAAGTACATTCTAATTTAGTTTTTATTTATTTAATTCAGTTGTAGAATATTCTTATGTTTAAGTTAAACAAAGTAGTTATTTTGCAATTTAAAAACATATGTTTTTGTTTTTATTGGATTTATTAAGGTTACTTATCAGGGTCTTCTAATTTATTTTTTATTTAATTGTAGTATATTCTTATGTTCAAGGTAAAATTTTATTTAACCCATTGGTTAATAACAAATGGGTCAGTTTTTCTCATGCCTACTATTGTTGACAACTGTTCTCTGTTTGAGTAATCTCACTTGATCAAGCCTTTTCTAATACCGCTGTCACACTGAAATCTGCGGGTCAACGCTGGTTTTTACAACGCTGGTTACCCCGCGGATGACTCCTTTACCACTGCCAGCAGACCCAGGTCTAATCAGCAGCAGACGAGCTGCGTGGCTGTTTTTTTTTTCCTCTGGCGCATCAAGCTGATGTCATCACGTTGATGACGTCATCGGCGCGACAAACACGATCACGTAAACAATGGAAAGGAGCATGGACGCCGTGGACACGTTTTTCTGTACTTTGTACTTTTGTCCCTCTTTAAAAATGTACAAACTCGGCGCTGATGATACAAGGGTGGATGGAATTTGTTGCTGAGATGGCAAAGAGTCACGTAAGTTACAGACAGAGGGGACGGGCGCGATGTTATGCCGTGAGCATGTAACGCCGACGTCATCCATAACTTAGCAGCTTGACCCGGGTGTGATGTTCTCACTGAAGCCGGTCGGAGACGAGCCGATAAAAACCCATGTCACTTTCAGGGTAAGTCGACCTGGGTCGAAATGCCAATTAGACCCTTTCAAACTGCGGACAGGAGCCGATTGTTGGCGGATTCACACTGGTTTTTTTGGCCAGTCTGAAAGGGGTATTACAGTCCACACTACAAAATAAGTAATAAAAGTATGTATGATTCCTGCTGATATCGTATCGGATCAATATCGGTATTGGCCAATAGTCAAGGCTGCAATATCGGTATCGTATCAGAGGTTAGAAAGTTGTATCGGGACACCCCGATCGAATTCAGCTACCGTTAGAGGAAAACACATTTAAGATGAGTAGATGAATGTTTGCCTTACTCTGAGTTTATAATATCATTAGCCTTTTCTTAATGCACACGTGGTAGCCCACTGGAAACAGTAGCATGGCTCTACAGTTGGACCTCATTCTTTCTACACTATTGGTCAATATGCAAGCCTGTAATGATCAAAGTAATGCTAGACAAACATTCAAAAACCACAAATTACATTCAATACTAATGTTAATCAGTTGTTGAAAACATGACTCCATCAGTGTTAAATTGTTCTGCAACAAAGAATTCATCATGATAAAAAATTAACTTTTTCCTTGGAATTTTAGCCCATATATTTCAATCTTATAAGGCAGCAGGTTGTACTCACTGTAAACACAACGTCAGTGCTAACGGAAATATACGAGAATTAACAAACATTTAAGTTATGGTTAAATGGGGAATATCGAATACCAGCAGGCCAAAAACACAATTGCAACATCACATAAAGCACTGATAGGAAAAATGATGACCAATTCTGTACATCAACACTGGGTAAAACATATTTAGCTTCATTATCATCCTACATTAAAGCCCTTGAAACTTTAAGTAAATAACTAATCTGCGCTACAACGAGGAGGAACACCAGTTGTTAAACTCGATAAGCTAACGGCTAATTTTAATTCACTAATTCAAAAAGTTGCACAGGACTGTTATCTTTCCTGTCTTACCCGGTGTTGGTAAAGGCTTGAAGTCGTTTCTTCTTTAGACCAACAAAAATAGTAATGTGAAAACAGAATAGCATAATGGGCCCTGAGGATACATAGGACTGACAACGTTATTATTTATGTACATTAAAATGACCATACCTACCTAGCCCTGCATGTGAGGGTGGGTGAACCCCGTTGCGCCACACTGACTGGACAGGACTTCTCTTGATATAACTGCTATACTTAGCTGTTAGCTTTTTGATAGCTGGAAAGTAAACACGACTTATTACACCACATTTTCCATTTTTTAAGCCTAACTCTGGAAATAAAATGACTCAACCCGTGTTCAGGGTAAACCTGAATGTTGCTTTGAAACAGTTGTGAAAAATGTGCCTAAGAGCTTCTAAAATGCCATGGTTTGAACCTTGAGACTCGTTTCAGATGTAAAATATAGCCTATGTTATAAATAATATGTCATGTCTTATGTCTATTGTTATTATTATTATTATTATTGTTATTATTATTATTATATTTAGTTTTATTGGTTTAATTATTACTATTTATTTTATTACCATTATTATTTTTTTTAATCAGTGCTTCAACAGAATAAAAGACAGCAACTATAGGAATAATACCTTAAATACTTGCTGTCAGAAGAAGAGAGGTCAAGACAAGTTAAACAAAAACTGCAAGAGCAAAATGCATTATGAGAAAAGCAAATGAAAGAAATAATTGGAAAACTTTAGATTTTTAGCAGAAAAATAATGTAAGCCCATTAAATAAATAAAATTCTAAAGCAGCCTACAAGAATTAAAGAAAAAATAATCTTACTTTAAATAGGCCATATTTTTTAAGTAATATAAGAGGACTATGGAGATAAAAGACAAGAATAGGTAAAAGGTCGAATAAGAAAAAAGCATGAAAAGATGGTGAGAACGGGACAAAAACCTTATGATATTTTTTCTTAGGATTTTTTTTTTTTTTTTTTAAAGATGGTCAGGGAGACCATTTTATTTTTCAAATAAAAAGCTATTGAAGTTAGCAAATGCACACACCCAAGTTTACAAATTCATAAACTTATGATAATAAAACAATATAATCAAAATCATTATGTAACATTGCAATAAACCTGTGTATTAATTCTAAGACATCTGCAGGGATACATTGTTTCCCACAAATATGAGTTGGTTTAGAAAATAGACTGCAGGAGTACAACCATTGAAAAGTTCACATTTTCAAAACAGGTATGAAAACCTCCTACAACATAGGAAATAGTTTGTATTTAAGCGCTTAAAACCATACAAGCTGTTGTTGTGAAATTTTTGCCAATGCCAGTGGACCAAAAACATCAGACACATGTGTGAGTAGGATTTTTACAGTCATGAACTTGTTGGGCCATAAACTTCGGTTTATGGTGGAGTAAGTCAAGGTCTTTGCCCGGAATGTATATTTTCACTGCTGTTGTAAGAGGTGAAGTGTAGTTCAGAGGGAGTTATAAGAAACTAAAGACCTGTAACTGCCACTGCTACGGGGCTGTGAAACCTGTCACATGCAAGAAAGGGCCTGAAGGCATATTTCCGTCAACAGGGACTGATTTCTACTTTCCCTGCTCAGTCAATGAGTTCTAAGCCTGTAGAGAATGATTATATGAAGTGGTTACATAATACAGGTGACATTTTCATGGTATATGTATTGGTAACACACAGAAACATATGAGACCTAGACCAAGACCAGTAAATGAAATGCCATAACTTTTATTTGTGCTTGATTATTCAATGTTTTTGATATATCTTAGCTTTCTTACTTTGATTTAACTAGGCACTTCATTGTTGCATATTGCAAATCCCTTTTCAATGTAAAACCTTATGCAGCATTACTGTTGTTTGCTAAATTTAAGTAGTTATTTGTTTTACTTTTTCCATGTTGTGTAAAATACATAGTTTATCAGTGTTACATGATGAGAAATTAAGATGTAGAAGAACTGATGTTCAAGAGTTAATTGTAATCTTCAGTTTATGTCACTCACTGCATCTGTTCAATAAGCACAAGTACAGGTGTGTACCTGTACACACCGTGAAAGTTTGGTTAGTCAGGCTGCTGCTAATATTGTTTGCCAAAAGGAGTTTTAGCTGACAACCGTGTCTGCTGATATCTAACATCAATGCAGTTTTTATCTGAGGACACTGGTGAAGTCTCCAAGTAGCATTGGCTGTACCAATTGTATACATGGACATGTCTTATGTAGGCATGTCTGTATGCATGCATGCATATGTGTCTGTATTTTTGTATATATGTGGTTATATAGATTTGTATGTGTTTGCTAATTTGTGTATGCTTATATAAAATGATATAACAGAAATGATAGTGGTGGTAAAATGATATCATAATATATGATGAATATGGATGTATATTGATATGTTTCTCAATATTTATGATATATTTTTCATTAGAATTATAGTTTGAAGTACTCTTGCATCAGTATTATTGGTTTTATGATTTCAGTTATAAAACTTGCTTGCTATTGCTTCATTTTCTGCCCTTAGTCTGTATTACAAATGTCATATTCTTGCTCTACATAGAAAAATTGGTGCAAGATCATTCAAGACATAAAGAATTGCTATTTCCTCAAACCAAAATACAATATTTGCAATCATTCATTACTATTATTTGTATCTTATGCTGTTGATCTTTTTGTTACTTTTAGCCTCCACATACTAGTATGTAGCTGCTATATCTTTCCATTATTACATTACTTAAAGTATTTCATATGGCCTGCATGGCTTTTTGCTTATTTCTTTGATGCCTCCTTCTCAGTTTTTGTCACTTTTAGTACATGTTTTGCTCTTTTACAAAAAAAAGCATCCATTCAAGGAATGCACAGAAACTGTGAATAATATATTGAAAACTGTTTTTTATGCCAACCATTTGTTTCTTTTTATTTTAAAAAGTTTGTGTTAAAATTAATTTACACAAAGAAGAAGGTTAGCAGAGATCAACATTGTGGTTCTGAGATATATATTCAAGCCATTCATTTTGACTCTATGCGGTCAACAGAAAATGTCTCACTAACATTGTTTAGTAAATGCTGTGAGGGTTTTCCCTTTTATTACTATAAATATAATAAAGTAAAAAAGATATAATCCATAATATAAAATATAATATGTAATATATAATATATAAGTAAAAATATAACAAAGCTGGGTTAACTCACTATGCCATCTGTAATTTATCTCTTTTGCCACTGGGGGGCTACTTTGCTTCTCACTCAGATTACTGCTCCCTGAATGTAGTACATGAAACATGGTGATAACAGATACTGAATGTTTTTTCATTTATGAATTATTAGAACATGAAGGGGACATTATAACAAACAGGATTAAAACAAACATGCTTTTGATGGGATGATTTTCAAAAAACTATGTATTACGAGAACTATCAATAATAAAAATATAAGGAGAAAATGAAAAATCAATTAAAAAAATACTTTCTAATTAATTACAGGCTCTCACATCAATTATTGAAATGACTTAAAATATTAAAGGGATTGCATTATAGGGTGCTACTTGTTTACTTTATCTTTATGTGGTCTTTCAATATTCAAACTATAAAAATCACAAACTACAAATTACTTTAATTCAGTCAAGTTGCTTCCTCTTTGCTCTTCGACCACTGGCAGACTGTCTCCATTATATTTGATCTCAGGCAGTGTCAATCATAGGAGGGATTAGGTGATAATAATTATGGTAATAACATATTTTGCATGTATTTTTAAATTTAAAAAGCTGCTGTCAACAGAAAGTTCAGTTGACCTTCTTATATTTTCTAATTGCTTTAATTTTTTATGATTGATTAATCAGAATTAATTGGTTGTTGTGTCAGGACTGGTAGTACATTGTGGGGCCAATCTTTATGCCACACAAACCTTTACATTAAAGTGAAATCTTTATACGTAAGTAGCCTTACCCTTTTACAGTATATGTGCATCCAGTTTTTTTAGTTATTGAACAGAAAAATATCTATGAACAAAGCAGATTATTAAGCACCAAAGTGCTCAAATGGATACTCTGCTAGACAATAAATTTTGTTCAGTTCATAATGGCTTACTTTGAAATATGTGTAATGATTGCAGCATCCATTCTTCCATTCATCACTCATTTTTACGACGCATTTCTTTCTGAGTTGCGGGAGGCTGGAGCATATCCCAACTAAGGACAATTTAGAATCATCAAGAAGCCTACTGAGCATAGTTTTGGACTGTAGGAGAACCTGAAAAAAAAAGACCCATGCATGCACAGAGATGTAACAGAGTTAAAATGCACTTTATTTTTAATGTATATTTCCAATTTATTCTTGAGAATTTATAATAATTTTGTTTGAATATTTTATTGGATTTTTGTGAATTTTATCTCAATTACTTATTTGGGGTTATTTTAATTCTCCTGCGGAAACCGCAATTTTAGCCCCTCATGTCTCAGTGCCTCCTGGGCTTCCGTAGCCCCCCCTCTCTGCCCGTCACAGTGCTACTCTGCATTGATGAGGGTGAGCTGCGTGAGGAAATGCTCCGATATTATTTTGTTTTTACATTATAAAATGAGCTATATAAGCCGTAACCCTAGGTGTGTGGTGCTAACTGTTGTTAATATAACGTTATCCTGTCGTTCTGTGCTGTTTTGAACAGTTTTATTAGGAGTTTGAACGATGTTTTCATGTAACTTTTTAAGCGCGATTCGCAATACCGCACCCCGCCAGAAATCATGTCCTCGTGTAGAGCAGGAGATTTTCCACCTTATTCAGTTACCACGTTTACATGAGAGCTTTAATTCCCCTTTAATTCCGAATAAAACTTAAATCCTCTTTAAAAAAAGATTTAAAATGACCATGTAAACACCTAATTCCGAATATTTTAACTCTGAATAATTAATTCCGAATTAAAAAAGACATCATGTAACCGCAACCATTGTTAAACATCTGTTGTTTAGGAGCTGAGGCGCAGAGAGCGGAACAGAGGTCAAACTATGAGTTCTGTGTCTTCTGCAGGTATGTTTTTTGTTTGATTATTTTGTATTTTCGGGTACATCTGTTTAGTTTCCCTTCCATGTGTGTCTTCTTTACTTTATCCACCAGGTGTCACTGTTTTCATGAATATACTGTATTAAATAGTGTTTTTATAGTGTTTTTGGTGATTTGTTCAGATAATTCATGCTAAAATGTATGTTTTTCAGCAGTATTTGGTATGATTTGGTAAACAATTTAATAAGCAATTCATATATTATGTTAATTTCATATTTATGTGTAATTTTGTTGCATTTAGACATGTTGCTAATAGACAAATTAGCTCGGACAGTGCTACTCCTCATCGCTGAGGGAGCTGAGGTGCAGACAGAGGAACAGAGGGCAAGCTATATGTTTTGTGTCTTCTGCAGACCAAAATAAATACTGGAAAACAGTCCCTGTGTCGGTCTCCATATACACGCTGACCCCACTTTTTACAGAGATATCATGCACAATGTAGGTGCGAGCTAATGTTATGTGTTAGTGTTATTTACTTCTATACATGTTAGATTCAGTTGTTATTGATCACGTGGGGATGTGAGTCACGTAGTGGGCGGTGTCAGCAGAAAGTAGGAATATCAGCTGTTGTTTCACCTGGCGTCTTTTTTTTTAGAATGAACTGAGGGGGTGAGGGGGGAAGTCTTACTTTTGCTGACTGTTGCTTTCGCTCGAACCACAATTGAGGATGTTACAGTTCTGAAGCTCAGAAATCGTTTCACTGTTTGTTTTTTACGTGCAATAAATCTACAAAATGTCACACAGCCTTTGGAGCGTTTTTTTCTTGATCAGCCAACACGTCTGGCAGGTAAAGTTTTTTCCCCTACTTAGCCTCTCGGCGGCTGTCTTTGCCTTTTTGGGATAGTCGCTCTACACACACTTCACACAGACATGCCCTGTCCAACAGGGAAATCAAACTAAGCAACCATCTTGCTGTGAGGCCTACCTGCTGTACCACAATGCAAAATTCACAGAAAATGATTCAGTATACATTTTAGAAAGGAGGTGTTAGCTCAAACTTTAAGCCTTGTCCTTATAAAAACATTTTCAAGAATGTTAGATAATCTATAGAAAGGCTTCTGTTAAAAGATTATACAAAATGTGCCAGGCTTTTTATCCCACACTTAAGCCCCATTTCCACCAAGTGGTCCGGTATGGATTGGCACGGTTTGGCTCAGGCCGGATCGGTAAAGCCTGATCCTGGTTGTGTTTCCACAGCCAGCCGTACCCTACCTGGTAGGCGGCGTGTAAGCCGGATGCCGATAGCATGACGTCATAGCAGTGCGACACAGTGTACCCGGCTATTAAATACAACGAAGAAGAAAACGCGACACAGTACACAAAGAGCAACGGTTCTCTTCACCGAGAATACTTAGGAGGGTCTGCACCTCCACAGTAGACCATGGGACGCTTGATCTTGATGCCATTTTCCAAACAAAAAAGCCTTGAAAGTTATCTTCACGAAGACGAGTGGAGATTTAAACATGGCGGGGCTGTGTTGTTCTTTATTACCGCTGTCGCACGGGAAGTGACGTCTCCTTCGACCAATCAATGGGCTGTGGTGTTTCTAGCTCCAACTTCTGGGGTCGGATCGGTATGCTTGGCACCCCAACAGAAGGGTCCCAAAAAGTAGGATGGTACGGTTTGCTTATAAGGGGTCCTGCCCCGGTTTTAGGCTATGGAAACGCCACAAAAAGCGAGCCGTGCCGAGACGAACCGAACTGAACCCTCTGGTGGAAACGAGGCTTTGGTGGACAAAAGCTTGAAACATTTCTGTCAGAGAAAGTGACAAACATGAGGAGAGGCAAGTATGATTTGTTTGACAAATGTGAGGATGGTTTACAGCCTCTTTGAAAAGTCTTTGCACTTTTAACTTTAAGATGTTGAGGGTCAAAGCTCCATGGTTACCATTTTCAGTGTTCATACACTGTTTGTTTTTATAATATCACAAGAACCCCTCAGAGGATTTTCTTCAAACTGTGTACACATGTCTACTTTGATCACACGATAGTGTCACTTGATTATGGATGTATTTGGTCAAAAGAGGTCATGGAGTTTCATGATCAGCACTTGCTTGTGAGCAAGTTATCTCCAGAAAACATTGAAAGAATTTCTTCAAATTTTGCACAAAAGTAATTTTGACTCAAGAATGAACTGCTGAGATTTTGGGGGTACAGAGCCAAAGGTCATTACCTGGTACACCAGATGGATCATTCATTATATGTCACTATTCCATCTGGGATTAGCCCATAGAAAGTATTTGGGAAGGATGGGAACTTTCAGTAGCATATCCAACAGGCGATTTGACAGTTGTTCTGTCAATCAACATTTATTATAAGCCAATCACATAATTTAGTAGACGGGCACTACTGTGCTACAGAACATGAGCCACATCGTAAAACAACCTCTTGTCCTACTGCAGAGAAGTTTGTAGTTGGTATTTGTTTTTCATTGAATAAAGAAATGCAGCCCAGATCTGATAAATCTGCTTTTGAAGCTGTTAGCATCTATGCTAATCTCTGTACGTGCAGTGTCTTCCTGCTGTGGTCTTGCTTGTACCTTCTTCTTCTTTCACCTCTAGTGGACTCTATTGGGCTGTGCTGCTTTGGGCCGCTCAAAATCCTTGTAGATAAAAGTTTGGCAAGATGGATCTGCCTGAATACAGACACTGAATCAGACAGATCAAGCTGCTGTGCAAGGTTACTAGATCACTGAGCCTCATGCTCAACCCTTGGTTATGAATGCAGCATTTCAAGAACACTCAGGGGTTTTCCTTCAGACATGCATGTCCATTCTGGTTTGGTGATGAATGCAACGGATTTCGGAGGTCATAGGTCATGTGTTTTTGTGTCTCACAGTCACCCTGTGCTTGGCACACATTGAAGGGTTATGTTTAAACTGATTGACTTTTAGAGGTGCAATGTCAAAGGTCAATACACCTCATAATTACCATTGCTTTTAAAGAAACTATCTCTAGAACAGGTTTAGAGATTTTTTTTAAACTTTTCGGTGACATTGGTGGTGCAGTTGGATAGACCACTCGATCAATAATTGGAAGGTTGAAGGTTCAAGCCCAGCTCCGGGTGTCACATGGTGATGTGTCCTTGGACAAGACACTTAACCCCAAGTTGCTCCCACTGCTGCATCAGTGGTGTGTAAATTGGCATGAAAGCACGTGAATGTGTTAGTTCAGTGATTCTCAAACTGTATTACAGCATTGGTCTTGTTTTTTAATAGCCATTACTCGTATAATGGAAAAAAAATAAAAATTACTTTCCGAATGCTGCCCAATAGCTGTTTAACTCACAATCTACTGTCTGTTTACAATTTTCAAAGAATCTAGAACATGTTTTGTCTGGTCATGTCTCTTCAGTACTCATCAGTGTGGGTTAGAGTGGTGAACAGGTGGTGTTTGGGTTCTCGTGTTGAAAGAATGATTCCTCTGCCTGCAGAGACTGAGACAAGCCTACATATTGACCTTTGCCACACGCTTTGGTACATTCTGTCAGCACACAGGCAGAAAGATTCAATGGCAGTTGAGCGATTAGAACAGAGATAAATGATATGCCGCCTGAGGAGACATGTAAAAAGATGTAAAACTGCACAGGAGTTGGCCTGTGTTGGCCATACGAGTCCAATCAGAACCATAAATGAATAGGCAGCAGTGCACATATTCAAGGCCTACGCCAGAGCTCAGTATTCATTAACCCGAGTTTGTGATGAGATAAGATATGAAAAGATACAATAAGACAAGATAATTATTTATTGATCCCCAGAGGGTAAATCCAGGTGTTGCAGCAGTACAGGGCAAGTACCAGGGTAGTAGCATGCATTGAGTTCAAAAGAATTACACATAATATAAGATAGACCAAAAGAGTAACATATAATAAGGTAGAGATCAATAAACTGCCTAGTAGCAAGCAAACTAAATGGTAAAAAAAAAGGTATTTACAATTATCAAAACTAAATAAACACAGTAGTGTCATTCAGGACATTTGAGCCATCTGTGGAGTACAGTGAAGGTAAAGTGACAGCGATATTAAAATGACAGTGTGACAGGTAACAGCAGTTATTTGACAGTTCAATAATAGTGCAAATTATTTTACCTAGAAGAATAGTGAGTAGTAGACAGAGATCAGAGATATGAATCAACAAGGTGCATTATAATTAAATTGACAATATGGATAGGAACTGGTTTAGCTCATATGGAGGATGGGTGGGGGGGTGTCAGTGCAATGACAGACTGTGGCCTCCGCCGCTGTTGAAAAGTCTGATGGCAGTGGGCACAAAGAGTTCTGCTCCTGGTGGCATGATGCACTGACTCAATGAGCTGCCCATGTCCCACAACTCATCATGGAGAGGGTGAGAGGGGTTGTCCAGGATCGCCCTGATTTTGTCCTTGATCCTCCTCTCAGCCATGGTCTCTAGATTGTCCAATTGAAGGCCCACCACAGAGCAGGCCTTCTTCACCAGTTTGTTTAGTCTGTTGGCCTCACCAGCCTTGATGCCGCCCCACCAGCACACCACCGCAAAGAGGAGTGCGCTGGCCACCACAGACTGGTAGAAGACCTTCAGGAGCCTGCTGCAGTAGCCAAACGACCTGAGTCTCCTCAGGAAGAACAGCTTGCTCTGTCCCTTCCTGAAGAGGGCGTCCATGTTGTGAGACCAGTCCAGTTTGTTGTTGATGTGGACCCCAAGGTACTGGTACGATTCCACCCTCTCCACTTCGTCCCCCTGGATGATGATGGGGGCAGGGGACCTCCTGTTGCTCCGGTAGTCCACAAGCACTTCCTTGGTCTTGCTGATGCTGAGCTTCAGGTTGTTGCTGTCACACCATGTGACGAAGCTCTCAATCAGTCCTCTGTACTCCCCCTCGTCGTCGTCGATGATACATCCAAAATTGGAGGAGTCTTTTGAAAACTTCTGGGGGTGACAGGAACCAGAGTTGAACCAAGAGTCTGAGGTGAAGAGGGTGAAGAGGGTGAAGAGGAAGGGTGCCAGAACAGTTCCTTGAGGTGCAGCCAACCACCCTGACGTACTGCAGCCTGTGAGGTAGTCCAGGATCCAGGCTGTGGTGTCGGGGTGCAGTTACATCTCCAGCAGCTTTTCCTCCAGGAGACAGGGCCTGTTGGTGTTGAAGGCACTGAAGAAGTCAAAGAACATGACTCTCACAATGCTCCCCTGCTTCTCCAGGTGTGACAGGGCCCTGTGGGTGAGGAAAATGATAGCATTCTCCACGCCAATGTGCTGCCGGTATGCCAACTGCAGGGGGTCCTGGAAAGCAGTGAGCAGAGTCCTCAGGTGCTGAAGAACCAGCCT
Organism: Cetoscarus ocellatus; assembly: GCA_037902135.1. Taxonomy (NCBI): domain Eukaryota; kingdom Metazoa; phylum Chordata; class Actinopteri; order Labriformes; family Labridae; genus Cetoscarus; species Cetoscarus ocellatus. Next base: position 54,730 of record JBAMNC010001417.1, read on the forward strand.
CTCAAAAAAGCAATATAATGCATGTGTCATAATGGAAATGGTTTAATGTAGATACATGAATGATCCCACCTTTAATATTTGTCAACCAAAGTTTATTTAACAGGAAAAAAAAATAGAAGTCACCTCAGAGTGAGCAGATTTACCAGAAACTGGCATAGTGCAATAAAATATACAGCAGATCAGCACCAGTGTTCTGGTCTTTGAAGAAATGAAAGTACCACTAGAGTGCAGTAAAGAGCTAAACAGTACTTTACATAATTCAAGACCAGTTGTCCCCGAGATGCTTTATTCATTAACACCAAGAACAACATACTGTAAGGTGCACAGAATGTAGTGGTTACAGTTCACATGGACTTTGAGCAAATATTACAAGAAAAAAGGGTAGAATTTAGGCAGAATGAGGTAGCAAATACAATGATCACAAAGAGTATTCAAATCTTGATGTACATTAATGCTTGAACAGTTTTGATATATTAACAGGTAAAATAGTTTATTATTTACAGTCAAGCAACTAGTTTTCAATACCTTACAAATACTAACCCCCTCTTTACTGTTAGGAAAATAACTAAATAAAAGTACTTTTGTGATTTACCAAAGTTTATGTGGGGGAGGTCTCAAGCAACACAGAATATGACAGCAATTTGTTTTATAACATTAAGGTTATGCATTAAATAAAAAATGAGAAGAAGATGTTTTTTATTTTTTGCTAAGAGAACATGTCAAAATGTAAATAACAATGTTAAAATACAAATTTAGGAAAAAAGTAGAACAATGTTAAAAGTCCCACATCCTGGTATGTTTAACCATTTACACCATTACTTGGGTGTTGATTAAGCAAGGATTTGATTCAAGTAATACAAAAACAAAAAACAAATTGTCCCTGTAGAGGATCAGATGGAGCTCCATTTTAGAACAGTTTTAGAAACACTTGGATCTGAATTGGGTGTGTATTTTTTCTAAGAGTCATAGTACATTTCTTCATGAACCAAGAGTTAAGTAAAAAGTGTCATGTTCTTCTCTCCCCAAGCTTTTTCTAACATCAGAAAAAGAAAAGAAAATTGATTTCACAGGACATGGGACCTTTAAGTGTCAAAAAAGAGATCAAATGTCAAAAAAGTGATGATTGTTGACAAATAAGGCAAATTGTTACCTTTTTTTTGGACAAAAAAAGTTGAATCACTGAGACAAAAGTCAAAATGTCAAGAAAAGTGGAAATGCAAAGAGGAAAATAAAACTGTCAAAGAAATGTTCAGAATACAGAAAAGAAAAAATGAATTTTTGAGAAAGAAGTTAAAAATGTCAAGCAAGTTAAGCTGAAATACTAGGATAAATACTTCAAGACATTGAGACAAAAACACAAAATCAAAAGATAAAAGTAAACTCGTAAACTGTATTTCAATATTTTCTCACCTTGTCAAGTTAATTCTCATAATTGGAACACTTTAAAAAAACAAGGAAAAAATCTTCATCTTATTTTTCTCTGTCATGCTTGGCCCTCATTCTTCTCTGTAAAGTTCCTTTAAGCGAAGAAGCCATGAAAGAAAACAGCCACAGCAAGAAGGATAATGCCATTTGCGTTGACAATGTTCCTCCAAAAAGGCACCTCTGTTGTGTCTGTGAGCTTCTTCTCCAGCTCGGCCTTCTCCTCCTCGCTCAGCTCGGGGCCTTTCTGCTGCTCCAGGCCGCAGAAGCACATCACTGCCTTTTTACAAAAGTTTGGTTCTTCCTCTGGTTCTACACAAAAAAAAACACAAAAGGCAATGAAACACACCTGCTTGAATATATATGTAGGCTTAAACTATGTTAAAAAAACGATAAATAGATATATTGCCTTCTATTTTCATGTTGTCAGGATCACTCTTCTCATCTTTCTGTCTTGTCTCCCAGTCATCCTTCTCGAGGTCCACTCTCTCCTCTGTTGAGTTCCTAAGGCTCCAGCACAGCCGGTACAGCTAAAATAAAAGGTATATATTTTTGTCCAACTTCATTTATGGAGTTTTCTCAGTATTCCAGAAATCATGTTTTGGATGTCAATAATTTATCCATCCTCAGTTCACAGTGGTTACGTACGTGTTTGTCATCAATGGGTTTGGTCAGTAGAGAGACTGACAGGATGATGATACAGGAGACACTAAACAGGATGATGGAGAAGTAGAGGTAGTGGACTCCACAGATGATGGTGGGACAGTTACTGGGGTTAACACAGCTGCCTGTGCCGTAGACAAACTCAGGAATCATCCTGGAAAGGCCAATAGCCAAACCAATCATGAGGCCCCAGAACGCTCCCTGAGGAAAAAAATAAAAGAAAACCTGTTAAGACTTCATCAAGAGTAAGGGTGAATCCCAATTATACCCCTTAGCCCTTCCCCTTCGTCTTACCTCTTCATCTACCCCTTCCCCTTAGCCCTCTGTTTTGAGGGCCAAGGGGAAGGGGTGAAAACGCGCTCCAGAGAAACGAGACGCCACTCGATTCCCGCTATGTCATCATCCAGAGCCACTTGCTGGCTGTGTCGTAGGCAGATGCGATAATAGCCGTAGCTACAGCTGCGAAAGCTAGCCCGTTATAACGAGGAATTTAAAAATACGAACAACAATTCAAAACATGGTTAATATTTACTTGATGATTTAATTATGAGTTGTAATAATGCGCTTGCTTCAGGCTCTGCCTTCTTGTCAGCGGGCGCGGTGTATTATGAGAAATTCTCATACCCCTTCCTTTCAAGTGAGGTCCCAGTCTGCCTTCGTTTCAAGGACTGTGTAGCCCTTCATATTAGCCCTTCCCCTTAGCCCTACGGAGAATTGGGACAACCCTTCACTAGACGTGAACGCGCAAAACCAAGGGCTAAGGGGTAAGACAAGGACTAAGGGGTAGAACTGGGACGGAAACCTAAGAGTCTGCAGTTTTGCTTTCAGTGGACTCAAATGGCTCTATTAAATACCTGGTACAAAGTTTCCCAGCATGCAAGTGTCTTTTCTGTTTCCCACCTGACACAGATATCTTTTGAGTGGTGCAGAGATGATGTTTTTTTTGTAGGCCAAAGTGGAACTTAGCATGACACTGATTCTCTTGAGTAAAAGCCTATGGGACTTTTCACTGTGTCCTTGTATCAGTGCTGATTATAAGGTCAGTAACAAAAAAGTACATGTTTTGTTAAATGTGATGATCTGGACAAGGAATATAATTTTTGTGATTCGGGTGTGTGATCCATATTCAGGTATCCACCATTAAGCCTTTCTAAAATCCCATACACTTTCGGCCTTGGGAGCTAGGACGTGCTAAATGCTAATCACTTCGATGTTTTTGGACTCCTGCACCATTCTATGTCCAGAGCTCATGTTCTTTAAAAAAAAAAAAAAAAACATCTGAACATGTACTCCCAATTAGCACCCAGGAGAGGGTTTATCTTAAAATGAAGAGTGGTGCCTTCCTTACATGACACATGGAAATGGTCTGCACTGCCTGTCCAAATTCTGGTGCGCAGCACAATCCTGCTATTTAGGAGATGCATTAGAACAGGGAACTCATGCTTCCGACTCCCAAATGTTTTTTTTTTCTTCTATTTTTATATACCATTTTACTGTTCCTTTGCATACTTATTAAAAAAAACAATAATACTGGCCTCATATAATGACACATCTAGATATGTCCAACAACTTGGAGTTTTTCAGAGCAGGTGTTAGCTGCCAGGAAAACCTTGGCTTCCTGCATACTGTGTCCTGATCAGACTGCCATTTCCAAAGTGAAAAGTGAAAGTAGACAGTGATTGTGGTACAGATGAAATTTTTTTGGTAGGTATTTTATTTCAGCAGGACATGATAATTTTTTGTGTGTTTTACTGTGTGTGGGCCATTCAATTGGGAAATACACTATATTGCCAAAAGTATTTGCTCACCTGCCTTGACTCACATATGAACTTAAGTGACATCCCATTCCTAACCCATAGGGTTCAATATGATGTTGGTCCACCCTTTGCAGCTATAACAGCTTCAACTCTTCTGGGAAGGCTGTCCACAAGGTTTAGGAGTGTGTTTATGGGAATTTTTGACCATTCTTCCAGAAGTGCATTGGTGAGGTCACACACTGATGTTGGTGGAGAAGGCCTGGCTCTCAGTCTCCGCTCTAATTCATCCCAAGGTGTTCTATCAGGTTGAGGTCAGGACTCTGTGCAGGCCAGTCAAGTTCATCCACACCAGACTCTGTCATCCATGTCTTTATGGACCTTGCTTTGTGCACTGGTGCACAGTCATGTTGGAAGAGGAAGGGTCCAGCTCAAACTGTTCCCACAAAGGTTGGGAGCATGGAATTGTCCAAAATGTTTTGGTATCTGAAGCATTCAAAGTTCCTTTCACTGGAACTAAGGGGCCAAGCCCAGACTCCTGAAAAACAACCCCACACCATAATCCCCCCTCCACCAAATTTCACATTGGCACAATGCAGTTCAGACAAGTAACGTTCTCCTGGCAACCTCCTAACCCAGACTCAACCATTAGATTGTCAGGTGGAGAACGATTCAGTCTCATCCAGAACCGTCTCCACTGCTCTAGTGTTCCTAGTGGTAGGCGTCTTTTACCCCACTGCATCTGCTGCTTTGCATTGCACTTGGTGAGTTTGGCTTGGATGATGCAGCTGGTCTCGCCATGGAAACCCCATTCCATGAAGCTCTCTGTGCACTGTTCTTGAGCTAATCTGAAGGCCACATAAAGTTTGGAGGTCTGTAGCGATTTACTCTGCAGAAAGTTGGCAACCTCTTCGCACCATGCGCCTCAGCATACGCTGACCCCGCTCCCTCAGTTTACGTGGCCTACCACTTAGTGGCTGAGTTGCTGTCGTTCCCAAACACTTCCACGTTCTTATAATACAGCTGACAGTTGACTGTGGAATATTTAGGAGCGAGGAAATTTCACGACTGGATTTGTTGCACAGGTGGCATCCTATCACAGTTCCACGTTGGAATTCACTGAGCTCCTGAGAGTGACTCATTTTCACAAATGTTTGTAAAAGCAGTCTGCATGCCTAGGTGCTTGATTTTATACACCTGTGGCCATGGAAGTGATTGGAACACCTGATTCTGATTATTTGGATGGGTGAGCGAATACTTTTGGCAATACAGTGTACATTTCCCACTACCAAAATTTAGTAAATAAATGGCCCTGTCAGTTTTTCTAGTAGATTTTAATGATTCATGGGGAGAAAGTTTTGATTAGTCTCTGATGAGGGTAATGCCTTTGAAACTTAATCTGAGCCTCATATATTTGATCAAATCTCTGGTATGAATCTTAAAACAATAAAAGCAGAGGAATCAAACAACCTGGCTGAAGTTTGAACCCAACAATAAAACCCACTGTGTTAACAACAACACTTTAGAAGACAAGGACACAGTGTCATTAAAGGGAATAAGAGCTGACTCTCTGATGTGGTAGATTTATGATACATCTAAAACACGCCTAAGAATTGTCAAGTCACATTATCTGTCCGGGCTTTGTGCCCTATTGGTGCTCAATGTAGATATCAAAACATGGATGGAACACCCCTTGCTGCTTTGCTGCATACTTTTAGACAACAGGCTTCATGTCATTAAAATGTGGCCCTTCTGTGGACCCGCACAAGGAAGAACAGGCCAACATTAGCCAGTCTTGTGTAATGCACAGTGTTGTTTACCTAAGATGAGCTATAATGTTAAGAATAATAATCTCTTTATTGATACAACCCCTTTAAAAAGAAAGGCTTTGAAATTTATGCAAGTGCATACAAGTATGAGGCATGGAGAACAACCACAAAGAGCCACAACACAGCAGCAAGGCATCATAACAACATCCAACAAAACACCATGGGAAAAAAAGCTTATAAAGAATATAGGTAACACAAGAGATCCTATGCAACAGTGGAACACAACTACAGTACATAAACTGAGACCTATTGGACAACAAATGAAATAAATATAGATCATAAAACAATTAAAAGAAATAAAACAAATAGAACAGAAAGAGAAACAAAGAGATCAAATTATAAAAAGAGCTAAATCCATCAGGCAGAGGGAGGTGTTTCTTGCCCATCCAATTTCATGTGAGAGCTGTTAAATATATAGCTGAAGGGTAAACGATCTCAAACTGAGCATTATACTCATGTCTTTCATTTCTTAAAATCAACATAAACTACGTACAACACCATCTTTATCACACCTGGGACATTACATAGCCTTCAGGACATCCATTCAGACTGTTTTCAAGAAATGTAATTAAAACCAGTATAGACAGCCTTTTTATGGCATTAGAATAAATGTTGGAGGATTGTCAAAGTTTCTCCAAGTATCTTTTTTTGGTGACCAAAAATGCCTTAATAAAAGCCTTGCTTCATGCCACTAGCATTGGTTAAAGGGAGCTAGCATATATTCTCCCAAAACCCACCAAAAGCATTTTAATAAATGCTCTGTTTTCAGGATATATTCAGTTAAATCTGATCCATAATGGCCCCACATTGCCACCAAGACTACATGGAACTGTATCAAGACGTCAAACAGAGCATAATTGAAATGCTGACAACACAGATGACTATGCATCTTATGTCTGATATAATTAACAATAACCCGGAGAATGGGACTTACACTGAAAGTGTGCTCATGTTGTGATAGCTGCAGCAAAGGACAGATAAAAACCTCCTTAATGACTGTGAATATTAAATGCCACTGATAACAAGCACTGACAAGAGGATAATTCTCATTCTTGAATGGGTTAATGCGATGACCTTGAGAGAGTTGGTCATATCAAGTCACATTTTACACTGTGAATATATTTCAAGAACACTTTGGAGAAATCACATCAAACTTTTTAAAAATGTCCACTGAACATTCTTTAAAAGTGGTATCGTCTGAACACAATAACTCAAGTTTTTTTAATCATTTTTGCACTAATAACTCTTCTATGTCAAGGTTGAACTAATAAGATTTTAAGTGATAGGGCAAAGGTCAGAGTAATGGAGCCTCATGGCTTTCCTTTGTTTGTGGAGTCCAGTATCTCCAGAGGACTTTCATCACACTATTACCCAGAATTGGATTGCCCACTCTTAACCAAGAGTGGTCTGATTATATTATTGAGGAAGAACTATTTAAGGTCAAGGATATTGTGCCCCATGATCACGCTTTGATTGTCAATGTGATCTTGTTTTGCACAATATTGAAAGAATGCTCGAAAGTTTTTCCTTCAAACTTTGCACAAATAATCACGATAACAGGGATGGACTGCTTATTGTGTGGCTTGTGTCAATTCATATCAAGTTGTTGCGTTAAGTATCATTGTGTTGTATCAAATTGTGACGACCTACAGGAAGTGGTGGCTACGAACTGAACTGTTACGTTGGGCATAGTGGACCGTGGGAGTGTTTTGTGACGTGTTTTGTTGTTGCTTGTGTTTCTGGTGTCATGGTGTACACACGTAGAGAGAATCCGCAGTTGCCTGGCGAGGCACGTGTGTGCTATGGCAGTATGGCTTTTGAATATCGGGCACAATATTAGATAGGGGTTACAAAGTGTAATAAAAAGGTGTTGAAAGTGGCACTTACAGACTCATTGACACGTTTGCAGAAGATTGCCAATGTGAAAGTAGCTGCAATAGGTGGTGTGAGGTAGCTGGTGACAGACTGAATGTAGTCAAAGAGCTGACCACTCTGAGCTGACTGCACCACAGGGATCCATGCGATGCTCACACCAATCAGGACCAAGATAAACACTCTGATGAAAGACAAACAAATTCTGGTAGATTGCTGCTTCCAACACATTCATAATCATGGTGAGGAATCAGACCTTGCAAAATTTTACCTGCTGGCTATCATGAGTTCTTTCTCACTGGCTGAGCGCCGTATCTTGGTATAGATGTCCATAGTGAAGAGAGTGCTGGCACTGTTGAAGATGGAGGTCAGCGAGCTCATCAGTGAGGCCAACATCACTGAAAGCATCAGACCTCTTAGACCTGAAACAGACAGAGTTCCAGGTTTGGGGAAATTGGTGAGACATCTTGAACAAAAGGGTACTGCTTGCCATATATTTAAGACCTCTATATACAAACCATTGGGCATAAGCTCTAACACCAATTTGGGATAAGCAATGTTGCTGCAGCCTACAGCGGCCCCGCAGTGTTTTATACATTCATCTGGATCCACACATGCCACCACATCTGAAATAAAGGAAAAATATTGGAGATTAACAAGCTAAAATCCACTGTCATGACATTTTAAGAACCAAAAATAATGATTATCTATTGACTTTCTCAAAGGTTCATGTGTCACATATAAAAACTTAAAAGGTGTAGATATTTACAAGTGAAAATAGTCATCTGAAATTGACTTTTTCGTGTTAAACATTTCCCAATTGTCTGTGATTCTTGCTAAAATGTGGTCGTGTCTTGATGAAAAGTAATGAGGGAATATTCATTTTACAGCTAAATATGTTTAAGAACTGCAAAGGCAGCTACTGGGCTAATCATTGGAGGAGAGGGAGAAGTCCAATGCTGCCGATTTTTGGTTTTCTTGCATTCAGAAGTACTCTATCATGCAGAAGTGACACTAAAGGCCATATTAAATTTGAAAAAAACATAGTATGACCTCTGTAATGGTAAAGAGAGGTCACAGCATGACCTTTTTGCTCTGTATTAAGCCTCTAAAAATGCAATGGAAACACACTTTTCAGGGACAGTGTTCTTACTGGATCCTCTACTAAGGTGTGCTTTTTATATCAAAACGGGCTTCATGTGGCTGCAAATACATTACACTAGCATAATGCTAACGGAAGCTAAAGGCACTCAAACACAGTGGATTGGTTGTGCATAAGTGAGAGGGAGTGGCTAGGAGCACAACCATTAAAAGGAGGGGGAAGTAAAATGGCTTTCACTGCAGTCTCATCAAAGTTACATTTTCCAAATTTAAAAGAAAGGCAACAGAAGATCCAACAGTTTTAGCTGGGATGTAAAATGAGAGACAATCAGTCATATATGAAAGTGTTGATTAATGTATTGCTCATGAGATAAATCAATGATTTTGAATTTGCAGTTTGCAAAGTCATTTTGTGGGAAACACCTGCGAATAAAAATTCAAATAGAAGTGCAGTTATCCACGCAACAAATGAAATTAAAACTAAAACATTTTCAAACAACATTATTTGAAAGCAGATGCACTGCAATGGTCTGGGGGGCTCTGTATTAAGACCATAGACTGTAAAAGAATTGGACAAAGCCATGCCATAAAAGCCTTTGGGACGCTGGTGATGCTCTCTAATAGACGCTGTGATACTGCACTTGCTATCTAGACCAACCTTACCTCTATCTATTCACAGACAAAGAGGTCATGTTGAGGCAGGACTTGAGGCTTCCTGACCAATAGCAAAGCTACATTTCCAAAGTGTACCCAATAAATCCTCCATAAAGAAAGATGGGAAGAAAATTCAGCCCCCTCACAGTGAGAGCACATAGATGTGTTATACTGTAGTTTTAGACCAAAGCTGTTTTTGAACCAGACTGTTAGATGTGTACTGAGGCCGTAAAAACTATTTTTGCCCCACACATAATCATTAAGGTGTAATTTTTCTGCAGCCAGCCCTAAGTGAACACTTGAATTACTACAGCTTTTGGCTCTTTGGCATGGGCCTCCATTTACAGCCCTGGAGGTTTCCGCCTAATTAAGACCAAGCGGTGACCTCCAGGGATAAAGATGGCCATATGGAAATGCCAAAATCTGTACTTCCTCAAGTGTCCACTTGAGGCTGGCTGTAGGAACCCTGGGGATTCATGATTTTATTATGGCGTAAAATAAAAATCTTTTATTCAGCCTGGTTAAAAACAAAGCTAAATATGTATACATCTTTGTATTCTCACTGTGAGAGGGGTGATTTCTTTCACATTGCACTTGTTTTCTTTTTATTGAGGATATCTGGTTTGGAAACAGGGACATTATTGACATGGCTTCACGTCCACAGAGTTGCTATTGTTGTGGCAGTTTTTCCCTGTTTCTGGTGAAGAATGAAATAGAGACTTCTGCCGCCCGACAAGGTTTTTAAAAAAATTTTTTGCAAAGAAAAGGTCAGTCAACGCACGAGTGGTCCGAGTGAAGAAAGACCTCCATTGAGGGGAGGCCAGATTTTATGTACAGTGGGAAACAAATAGGATACACCCAATGGGGAGAGGAGCACTGAGCATATTCTGACCAGACATGGTAAAACAAAAGCAGAAAAAAAACAGACTATTTACACAGAGACCTCATTGTTCTTTGATCAGGGGTGCAAGGATGGATTGGGTAAGTCTGAGTTTAAGGTGTCAGGAGGCCTATTGATAGGGAAAGCATCCCTGAGGGACGCCCCCCTAAGGTAGGCTTCACAGGCTTCTGTGTCTGCTGAAACAGGGGTTTCAGAGGTCTAGACATTTTTTTTAAAACACAAAAGGGACCTGGTATCTCCTGGAGTCAGGAGAGATGTCAATTTACCATTGCAATCCCCCCCTTTTGATTTACCATTAATCACCAAACAAAGAGAAAAAAATTAATAATAATAAAATAGACACAACAGGCAAAAGTTAGAATGGAATATTTACATACAGACTTCAGATATTGCAAGTATATATACAAGTTGCCTCAAATCTTGCTCAAGTGTAAAAAGGAGTGTTCTGATGAGACAAGTCCAGTTGTTGGATGACTTGCACGTGTGAGTGCAGTCTGGGAACGTGTTTTTCATGCCGCTTGCTTTGGAGAATTTGCCCTGTGATTGGCCACAATTCCATTTATGTAAAGACGCTCAGAGGACGTGCTCAGTTGTCCAAGCTGTCAGAACACAAAACCAAACCAGTGCAATGATAAAGGTTTAGGGTCAAGGCTATGGCAGTCTATTGATGTGAGGAGGTTTACCGCTTCTAATGAACAGTCCATGAAAAACTAGCCACCACACCATTTGTCTGTAAGGTAATAAGACTTTTGCTGACTTTTAAAGGGGAGAGGTAAAGGAGAAAAAGGTGGCTGGTGCAAAACCATAGGTGTCTGCAGTGACCTCCCGATCCTTGTAGACTGCAGGTGTTTGGCTGTTGGGCAGGTGTCTGTGGTGTACCACGTGGCAACTCCAAGGTTGCACTGCTGGATCGCTGTTGTCTAGGTGGGTCTCAGCATCTCGTAGGCTGCAGGTGTGGATCATTGATGTTGCGTCTGGTCTCAGCATCTTGTAGGTTGCAGGCGTCTGCCTACTTGTCAGCTCCTTTGTTGAGTGTAGAGGTTCTCCTGCTGGTGTGGTAGTTGTTGCTGTGTGAATAGCAGACATCTGCTCCTGGGCCTCTGGGGACTGCCTTGCTCCTCTGGAGTGTCTGCTGGTGTCTGTCAGCTACCATGCTGTCTGTGACGGTGTCACTGCTGGGATGTGGTTATCATCATTGTCCAATGGCTCTGCAGGCACTCTCCAAGACCAGTGCTGCTTGTGTCTGGCTGTGGTCCCCTAGGTGTCTGCCCTGTTGAATGATCTTCATGGTTTGGGTTACTGGTCTGAGGGTGACAAATCTAGTGACAGCTTTTAGTAGGCATCTTAGTACTTAGGCCGAGTCAATTTTGCAAACTCAGATTTCAGGCCAGTTTAAAAAACATGTTAACATAAAAACTCACAATCATCCACACATTTTTTCCAAGAGCATTTCACAAATGGATAGGACAGTGTCCATTGCCCATTTAAGCAGAGCTATTAATTACGATGATACATCACTCTTAAATGGCACTACATATTTCTCAATAACTAATGAGTGATGGCTCAATCCCTGTCTACATGGAGACTAAAGTGTTTTTGTCCTGACGACATTTTCAGTAAATACGGCATCATTCAAGAAATGCGTCTGTCTACACGAAAACACTGAAAATGTTGTAGAATAAATGCAAGGTCTGTCAGTGGCGCTGTAATACTGCCACAGAATTACCCCAAAGAACATTAAACAGTCAAAACAGAAAACATGAATTTTAACAAAATCAAAAGAAAAGTCTTTGTTAAAGGTGAGGACAGGAGTGCCTTTAGACAGCAAACTTGTTCTTACCAGTGTGTGTTATTCAACTACTTGGGCGGAGCTTGGGGGTGGCAGAGCAGAGCTTTCAATATCAAAACAAAATACTGAAACAAATTGTAATCCCCTGCATATGACACTCCATTATCTCTGTAAGTAAAACCATTAGTGTTGGACACAAGATCCCAGTAAGGTAAGGGGTAGTCTGAAAGGAAAGAAACAGGGTCATGGGAAGGATATAACATTTGTATAGTTAAAAAGATCACCATTATCTTCTGTAGGAAAAGCTTGAAGGGTAAGTCAAGGGGAAAACACAGGATATGATTCAACTTTAGACTGTACAACCCTTTTACTGCCTTGGGTTTGTTCTATGGGCTGTAGCACAGCTAAAGTATCCTCACTTTCATCAGTACCCAAGAGGATATCAGTGAAATAGGTGGTGCAAGGAAGTACATTTTACAAATCAAACCCAAATGTAACTTATAGCTATGGTGCTTGACAGGAGACAAGTAGGGGAAGCTGTGCACGTTGTTGTTAATGATGCAAAGGTGCTACAGCAGGTTTTCTATTGGAGGTGCCATAGGCAGGATGAGGTTAGACTGCAAGTTTCCATATGGAGAGTCAATCACCATGTGATTTGGCTTACCATAATAGAAACAATTGCACGTCCTTTTGAATGAGACGTGTGAGGAAGGTTTCCACTCACTCTTTGTTCATCCCATGACCCATGATGTTTGTCCCATTGCTCTTGCTCTGCCATTGCATGTTCCTCTGATTGCTCTGCCTGTGTAGTGAAAAACTCATAAAACAATTACTCTTTTGACCAAGTCTTTTAACAAAACAATTATTCTTTCTGTTTTTTTCCAAATCAGAACATTAAAAAAAAGTTCCAACTAGGGAGAAATTCCATCAACTAGGGAGAAACCCGTAAGAGGAAAAGAAAAAAGACGTGTTTAATGAAAGCAAGAGAGAAAAAAACATGACACAAAATCAACAGAAAACACACATTCCCGGGTATTAAGCAATAATTATAATAATAATAATAATTATAATAATTACAATAATAATAATATAATAATAATGATAATAAATAAATGAAATAAAAGAAAAAAAACTCACTAAAACAGAATAAAAACAAACAAAAAAACAATATTGTGATTGAGTCACAAACAAAAGCTGGGTTGTAATGGGATTCTGGAAAACTTAAAAAATAAAAGATAAAATTAAGTTGCTTGCTCCTGGTTCATGGCGCAATATTTTGCACTGATCTAAATTGATTAGAAATTTATTAAGCTAATTTTAACACTGTTTTAAACCAGTTTTCCACTTTAGTGAGCTAATCTTAGCTCTGCGCCATCCCTCCTATTTTTTTTCAAATCTTTTACGATTTTCATATTTTTTGTGTTGCAACTTCTTGCAACAACTGCTGTCCCTGTCACAACCACACAGCAAACTTACAGAAATTGTATGGCGTCAACGTCTTTGGGGCTCCAGGTCCACAGACCTCCAACAATACACAGCAACAGGAATTTGGGTTTTTAAAAGGATCCGTTACCTCTTTGGATTTGAAGTTACTGGTGTGTCCTTGTTCTGGAAAGAGTCTACATGGAAGTATGTTGCCATCCGTATTGTTAAAAAAAAAAAAATCAGAGTCCAGTTTAGGGTTTGCTGTGATGGGGTGAATTTGTTAAAGCATGCCGGCAAACTGGTAATCTATCAGACAAATCACTCCACCAACTAAAAATAAAAGGCCATGCATCACTACCAACAGAAATCGAGAAAGAGCTATCAAGCTCAATTGTCCAGACATTTAAATATTTTAGACTTTATCCCCATATGTCCCTCTCATAACATTTACAATAGTTCACCCTGGAGGTCCAACCTGACAGAAATACTCCCCATTCCAAATGAGGAGGTCGTGCAGGACTATTAAGGCTCACTTCGTTTACGCTGCAAGCGACAAAAAGCACATCACTTCGTTTATTCTACAAGTAATAAAAAGCACATCACTTCATTTGTACTACAAGCCATAAAAAGCACATCACTTCGTTTATGCTACAAGCGATAAAAGCACATCACTTCGTTTATTCTACAAGTAATAAAAAGCACATCACTTCATTTGTACTACAAGCCTTAAAAAGCACATCACTTCATTTGTACTACAAGCCTTAAAAAGCACATCACTTCGTTTATGCTACACGTGATAAAAAGCAGATCACTTTGTGTATGCTGCAAGTGATAAAAAGCAGATCAATCATGGATATTATGAGAAATAGAAACCTAATGCCAAATTAGAAACCCAAATTTTAAAGAAAAATAATTTGAATGTCAATATTTCAGTGCTCACCAGACGAATTTTGCTGAACTGTGTCCATGCAATCCCAGAGGCAACGATCTGGGTCGTATGCAGTCTGTCCTCCCTTCTCAGAAGAAGATTTGAGGTTGGAGGCTGGAAATCTTTTTTCTTCCACGATGGCCTGTCATTGGCTGTGCTCTGTCCCAGACGAGCCCCCAAATTGTTGTGGAAGTTTTTCCCTGTTTCTGGTGAAGAATGAAATAGAGACTTCTGCCGGCCGACAAGGTTTTTTTTTAAATATTCTTTGCAAAGAAAAGGTTAGTCAACACACGAGTGGTCTGAGCGAAGAAAGACCTCCACTGAGAGGAGGCCAGGGTTTATGTACAGTGGGGAACAAATGGGATACACCAAATGGGAGAGGAGCACTGAGTGTATTCTGACCAGACATGGTAAAACAATAGCAGACAAAAGACAGACTATTTACATAGAGGCCTCATTGTTCTTTGATCTGGGGTACAAGGATGGGTGGGGTCAGTCTAAGGGGCCATTTACACGAGGCCGTTTTCAGCCTAAAACTGAAAGTTTTCATTGCATTTTCGCCTCCCGTTTACATGAGACCTGTGCCCAGAGTGCCTGACTCTGCAAACTGTTGAAACCAGGGTCCAGGGTGTAGAGTTTTCAAAACGCACCACCATGCAGCTCCATGTAGACGAGTCGGAGCATTTCAGGGTGAAACACTGATGTCATCGCATGCACAGTACTCTTTCACATGAAGGCTGCGTGTGCATACCAGGAACAACAACACCTTCAGCTGTCTACCTAGTAACATGTATGCTGCTTATCGTGCTCAGTTTGTTATCCAGACAAAACTATCCAGACAGATTTGTTGTCCAAACAAGACACTCCTGCGTCTTCGTGCATCCATCTGCCATTGTTGTTTGTGAAAAGTTTTTCTTCTTCGTACATGTGTTGTAACACTGCTGTTTCGCTGCAAACCTACATTGCCATCTAATGGACTGGCGTGCACACTACAGCGTTTTCAGTCCTTCTTCCGCCTCCATGTGAACGCGGAGCGCTTTTGAAAACACAAAAGGACAAAATTCTCAGTTTCTGGTGAAAACGGCCTCGTGTGAACAGGGCCTGAGCCTAAAGCGTCAGGAGGTCTATTGATAGGGAAAGCATCCCTGAAGGACGCCCCCCTAAGGTAGGCTTCACACTCTGCTGAAACAGGGGTTTCAGAGGTCTAGACATTGTTATTTAAAACACAGAAGGGACCTGGTATCTCCTGGAGTCGGGAGAGACGTCACAATTTACCATGACACTATTGGTCAGATGGCCTAAAGGGGGCCTTAAGCCCCCCCTCAACACAGCCTCTCCATCTGCGAGTAGGCTGAAGTGAAGTTTGGTTGAGATGACATGTGCAGTATAGCAGCATCTATTACAATGCACCTTCAATGTTCCAAAGGCTCCTTTGATAATCTAACAGCTGATGTTACATGGCTTCAATCCTTCTTTTACACTCTATGATTAAGCCAGGAGAAGTGCAGCACGTGTGTGTTTGTGTGTCTTTAGATGTAAGTCCAATTAACATGCACAGTGGTAACACTCCTATAACCTGAGGTAAACAGGGATCCCCTGCCCCCTTCACAACACAGGCATAGTAACATTTTGTGGTATACACTTTCAGCTGTGGGTTGACTATAGGTTTAAAAACTGAAAGTATTTCCAACCATTAACAGACAGATGAGAAACTGGAAAACATGTTCATTGGTTCAAAAAAAATCTGTTTTCGTGTTACAATACAACACCTAAAAGAGACTGAGACAAAATACCCAATCCTCCACACACTTACCAGGATAGAGGATCCTGCTGATCATTCCAGGGAACACTATAATGAACATTGGCAGCAACTTCAGGTAGCCACACAGGATACATCCTGCCTTGACGTGAGATAGATTCTTAGCTGAGAGGCAGCGCTGGACAATAACCTGAAGGGCACAACAGCATGTTACTAATGTGAAGGTCCATAGTGTCAAGATGCAGTATGTGGGGAAATGTCTTTAAGGTGACTGTAAGCTTTACTGACTTGCCAGGATTTCTCTTAGAACTGGTTTTACTTCACATACTTGAGGTCACAGCTGGAAAGTAGGTTGAATGTGATGTTTTTATGTGAGTAAGGGATGTCATTACATTCCCATTTTTCACACAGAGGTGACGCAGCACACATTACCCTAATCTTATCTGAGTCTCTCGTACTGCATTATGGTGTATGATCTCAGAATGCTTGAGTGATTCTGGCAAAAACAGACAAGATAAGGCACATAATGTGTGCACAAATAGGTTGTAACTAAATGGCAGTCTGTGTGTGTGTGTGTGTTTATGACCATTAACAGAGGCTGATCATTCCTAAGACTTGCCACTGAGTTAGTGTGAATGTGTAGTATCCCAACATTTGAAATGAGTGTTCCAGACTTTGCTGTCCTTGACTGACCTGATCAGTGCAGAAGTACCAAGTGGCCTGGATGGTGAGTCCAAAAGTAAGGCCCGGCCATGGCAGGTCTCCTGTGATTGCATCCCTAAACAGATGGAAGGCGTCTGACCGCGGTTGGTAGCACTCTTCTTTGTAGTCTTTTGTGATGTTGGGGACAGCCTGCATGTAGAGCCTTTCTAAGTTTGCATAGCCTCCAATCTCATTGAAACCTGAAACATGTGTGCAAGTTAGATTAACTTAGTTGAGCAAATATCAACACAGCTGGATTCAATTGGTCTGAAATACAGTTTTATCAGGGAAAGGTTGCATGACCATATTGTGGTCATAGTTGGACATTAGGGTCCTTTTGTTGTTTTTTCAGTCCAACAGAAACATGTTTTGATGCTAGAGGGAAATTAGGATTTTTTTTTTTTAAATCTGGCATTGGGCTAAACCTTACCACAATGGACTGAAATCTATGTTCTGGGAAAGCACTGACCCACATCAGGCTGAGATTTAAAAAAAAAATAGCAAAATATCTTCCAACCTAAAATTCCTAAAATTTCTCAATATATGTATTTGTTTACAACTAAAAGTTGGTGGTATCCTGAAAGAAGTGGCAGGTAAAAGCGTTATATTCAAATTCATAACGATATAAATTAATTTAAGCAATTTTTTTTATTATAAAAACCTGGAAAAAAATAACCTGCGGGATTTTATAAATATTATAAGAACTGGGATACCTAGGATAGAACAGGTGAAAGTAGTGTCTGCTTATTGTTACTTTTGAGGATTGTCTGATCAATCAGTCCTTGAAGATACAGTTTATTGAAACTCTGATCAATTGTTTAGAACTACTGACTAATGTCAAAATAGGAACAATTTTTTTCCTGTTAGATTTTTTCTCAATTTTTTTCAACCCTCTGTTTTAGTTTCATCTTAGCTTTGATTTGTTTTCAAAGCAGATGTATTTGTTATATATTTTTTTTGTTAAACAGGCTTTGCTTTTGATGAAATTTCCTTTTTTTGTGTGTTAGGATTTTATATATACATACATATATATATATATATATATATATATATATATATATATATATATATATATATATATATATATATATATATATATATAAAATCAGTTATTGCTGTCTTGGTGAAGACCAACTGCTATATTTCATATACTTTAGTCTCTATATAACCAGTTTTGTAGAACAGGTGAAAGTAGAGTCTGCTTATTGTTACTTTTGAGGATTGTCTGATCAATCAGTCCTTGAAGATACAGTTTATTGAAACTCTGATCAATTGTTTAGAACTACTGACTAATGTCAAAATAGGAACAATTTTTTTCCTGTTAGATTTTTTCTCAATTTTTTTCAACCCTCTGTTTTAGTTTCATCTTAGCTTTGATTTGTTTTCAAAGCAGATGCATTTGTTATATTTTTATTTTGTTAAACAGGCTTTGCTTTTGATGAAATTTCCTTTTTTTTTTGTGTTAGGATTTTCTTTTTTGGTTTCTTTTGTTGTATTGTAAATGGTTCACAAAAAGACCCCTTTCAACTTCTTCAAACATTTCAAAAGATAAATTAACAAAATGTTTAATTCTGTTTTCCGCAGACTAGTCCAAAACTGAATCAGACAGTCTGTAGGTTTAGACCATGTGGGACCATTTAGGAAGCTCATGTCAAGAAGGAAATTGCTTATATTTTGATTAGAACTTAATTTTTTCCAAGTTTTTTTTTTTTTTTTTAAGTAGCAGTAGAGTTTTAGTTTGCTACAGTTTTTCAGTTAGGTCTAATTGTCCATTTAATTTCTGGTAACAGAATTATTTGTTACATTCTAGTCTGGGTTTTGTCATCAGTTTGAAAGGATGATGGTAAGTTTGCATTTGATGCAGAGAAAAAAAATCATTCCTTATTGTGGCCGTGTTGTTATAAATTACAGTGTAATAGCCTAAACTGATTGTCTAATCCAATAAAATAATTACCTGTGATATGAATACTTGTTTGGGAACTATAGTTCTATACATTCTGCTAATCTGCAAAACAAACAATATCTCAATCTAAGGTGATTTTCAACTTTCAAGCAACTTAATATACAAATACTGAGAAGGAAACATCGTATTACCAAAGCCCATGAGAATAAATGATCCAACAATCATGATGAAGGTCTGTAAAGTGTCTGTGTAGATCACTGCTGCCAATCCACCTGAAATACAACATATGATATTATCACTTTATACAATTTCAGCACAGGCTTTTTAACATTGATGCAAATCCCATCAGCTGGAATTGTGTATGGTCAGCTGTGTTATGTAAAAGGCCTTCAAGTGGTCATGTTAGCAAGAGCAGCTAAAGTTCAGTTTTATGTTCATTATTACAAAACAGCAACAGAAGGCCATTTCCAGCTTATCACACTTTATGGGTAATTAACCACAACAATATGTAGCAGATAAACTAGCCATGTCTAAATAAGGCCTCGAGGAGACTTTACCCCCAGTCATACGGGATAAAGATAAGACACATCCAGTTTTTAGTTTATGAGGGATGTGTGATTCAGAGGAAAAGGACGAGACTGCACCCTCAGTGGACAGACCTGCAACAGTGTAGATCGCAGTGATCAGTAGAAGCAGGATGATGGCAAGGTAGATATTCAACCCAAGAGCCTGCTGGATGAAAACAGCTCCAGAAAACATGTCTGCCTGGAAGGGGAGACACATTGAAATATTACGCATACAACTCTGGTGCAATGTTGGAAATACTGCCATTCATGTGGGTAAAAATGTGTTGTGACTTACTGAGATCTTGGTGAAAACATAGAGAGCGAGGGACAGCAAAGAAAGGTAGAGGCAGATACGTTGGCCTCCAAACCTCTTCTTCAAGTATTCAGGCATGGTGACCACCTAAACATGTCCATGAATGGCAATAATGTTTATTTTACTACAGTTTTACTCTAATCTGTGCTCTGACATGACCGTTTTAAAATACCCCCCTTTTGTTTCTACAGATGTAAAGTAAAACCTGACTCTTAAAGATTTAATATGTTTAAACAGTTAATGAAGATATGGATGCTTAGTTCAAAAGGGTCCTTTTACCCCAGCTTTGATGTAGATTGGCACAAAAAGCCATCCAAGAAAGACGACAACTATTAGAGCCTGGAACACACAAAAATACAAGGACAAAATCAATCACAAATCAAAGCAGTGATTAGTTAAAATATATGGACAGCTGATGTTGGTATTTATTTTATTTCCATCCATACCATAACCTACAGGCTTATTACTTAACCTCACATGGATAACTTACAGTGCTTGAGACACTAGTTAAAAATATGTTAAAGGAAGAACTGGTACCCAAACCAAGAAAACTCACATTCAAGTTAAACCCTCCTATAGCGAGTCCTGCTGCCGCTGCAGTCCCAGAGACGCCTAGAAAGTGGCCACTACCGATATCACTCGCAAAGAGTGACGCTCCAATCTGTAAAATGCATGCATAGATTGTGTTAATCAGATGCATGCACGTTTATTTTAATTTTGCTATACAATTTGATCACTGAAAAGTCATCAAACACTGGCCAAATATGAGTTGCACAAGAGTAATAAACACGTCAGCTCAATATGTTTTGATAAGTAATCAAGTGAGACAATAAAATTCAGTAGAAAATTATTTACTGTAATGATCCCCAGTACCTTTCCTCTGCAGCTCCCCAATGCTCAAATTTAGAAGAGCTGGGCACCCCAAAGACTCACACAAAAGATGGATGTGTGTTTTTTTTTTTTTTTTTTTTTTTACAAATTAAACTGATATTTTTTTTTTACAATCAAAAGGCATATTTACTTTTTTTTTTTTTTTTTTTTTTACAAACAACAGTAATTTAGCACTCCATACAGAAGGGGTTTTAGTGAAGTGCTAATCTAATTTTGGCATTCTTAAAACCAATGATCTAAAGCTTGAAAGGTAATTGAGTATAATGGTTTATAATCATATAAATTCTAATAATGAATATCACTGAGACAAATACTTAACAATGAATGAAATTACATACTAAAACACACTCCAAAAAATTCTTTTAAGTCCATTACATATTAATGTTATATAAGGCATGTTTTAGAAGACCAACTGCTACCCTGTCTACTTATACTGGCAAACAGGGTGATCTTGCCTTAATCAGGGCATTAGCAAGATTTACTTGCAGAAACAGGCCAACACAGTCAGTGCAAGTACAGTTGCACCAAAATTATTAAACTCCCGTTGCAAAGGGTTAGGTTTATTGGAAAAATTTACAAACTTCCAGCTGTTTGCAGGAAACAAATAAAACAAGAACAACTGAAATAGCTCAACAGAACTAATATTACCAGAGGCTTCTTCAAATTTAAAACAAAATGCCACTTTTAATGACTACTGCAGTCTCAAAATTATTCAACCCCTTCATGACACGCAACTTCAGAACCTAATTCAACACCCTTTTGCTTTTATAACCTGCTGCAAACGTGATGCATAGCCAGACACCAGCTTCTGGCAGTGTTCCTGAGGAATTAGCCCATTCCTCATGGGCAATGGTCTCCAGATCACTGATATTCTTGGGTTTGTGTGTTGCAACTGCCTTCTTCAAATCCCACCACAGATTTTCTATGGGGTTCAAGTCAGGTGACAGTGATGGTCACTTTCGAATCTTCCAGGACTTCTTCTGAAACCAGGCCTCAGTGGTATGGTATGCTTGGGATCATTGTCCTGTTGGAAGGTCCAATGATGCTCAAGCTTTAGCTTCCTCACAGACCACATGATGTTTCCCCTAAGGATTTCCTGATACTTGATTAAATCCACCTTGCCCTCCACCCTCCTCCTGCAGGTTTCCATTGCCAGAGGAAGCAAAGCAGCCACAGAGCATCACCGAACCACCGGCAAACTTCACTGTAGGCAGGGTGTTCTTCTCAGCGTATGCTTCATTCTTCCTCCTCCAGGCATACCACTGATCCACAGGCCTGAAAAGTTCCAGTATTGTTTCATCATTCCACAAAACAGAATCCCAAAACTTCTGTGGCTTAATTAAATGGTTTTGAGCATATCCAAGGCAACTTTTCTTGTGCTTTTGGGTCAGTAGTGGTGTACGTCTTGGAGTTTGGGCGTGGAGCCCTTCAGTGTTTAGTTATGCACCTTACTGTGCAAACTAAAACATCCATGCCTGCTGCCACCAAGTCTTGCTACAGGTCTTTTGCAGTCACTCGAGGGTTTTTGACAACCTGCCTCCTCAGGAATCTGGTGGCTGCCTTTGATAGCTTCTCTTTCTGCCACGTCCAGGTATTGTAGTTCCTTAAACCTTGAACTTTGAACTATGCTTCCAACTGTATCTGTAGGAACATTCAGTGCTTTGCTGTCTTTTTGTATCATTTTCCTTGTTTGTGCAAGGCAATGATCTCTTCTCTTAACTTTTTGGACAGTTCTCTGGACTTAGCCATATTTCTAACATGTGATCAAACGTTACTGTCAACAAAACCCTAGCCAGTGCATGTATTTGAAGTGTGCTTCAGATAGTACACCTGTGCAGCTAATGAAGCACTTGATTAGTTGCATCAGGTGTGCTTTCACCTGATTTGCAAATCTGTGCTCTTACAAGGAATTCTATGCAGGGGTTTGAATAATTTTGAGACTGCAGTAGTCATTAAAAGTGGCATTTTGTTTTAAATTTGAAAAAGCCTCTTGTAATATTAGTTGTGTTGAGCTATTTTAATTGTTCTTGTTTTATTTGGTTATTGCAAACAGCTGGAAGTTTGTACATTTTGCCAATAACCCTAATTTGCAATCGGGGTTCAATAATTTTGATTGCAACTGTATTAATGTCTCTGTACTGGGGGGATGTCCTTACTAGAACCTGTTTTTTCTTGTCTTTAAACTCTGTCCTCCCAGCTTTTTTGCAGGCCCTGGAATGGCCATGCATGCAGAGTCCAACATTTACGGTCCCAAATAGACATGTGCATTGTTAGCACTGGTAGAGTCAAAACTGGCTTTAAGCACTAAAACATAGAAAAACACTATCTGTTTCTGATATAACAGGAGTGTAGATCTATTCTACTTTGACAACAGTTAAAAGATATGTATGTATGTTATAGATTCAATATATGGAATGCAATTTTTTTGCAAGGAAAAAGAGTTAGGAGACCTGAAAAAGAAATATAATTTTGTTTTCACTGCTTGACTTTTTTTTACAACCTCTCTTTTATGTCCTCTATATGAAAAGCCTTGGTAACCAATTACTTTCACAAAACCTAATGTTAGATAATAACTTTAAATTACCTAGTGTCATTTTTATTTAGTCAGTAACAACAACAATTAAGCAGGGATGCACAATCTTTCTCAGAACAATATCAGTAATAGCAGATAATTGCCGATATTTCAGTTGCTACTGGCCATAAATATCCCATAATATATTTGCCTTTATATTAACAGAGTGTACAAATGTACCATAACGTGTTGTCTTATCATCGCTGAATGTCCACTTCCATAAATCAAAGGTATTAATTTAGGGATAAGATGTTATTTTTTGTGTTTCGACACAAATAGACGGTCACCATGAAAGACCTAGTCAATTTGAATTATTTAGGGACTTGTGCTTATGACAAAAAATGTGAGTATTAATATCAGTGAGGATAAGTTTGGAAATATCTACAATGGAGGATTAGGGCCCTGTTAAAAAAAAAAAGTAAGTTTAAAAAAAAGTAAAGTTACAAGAATAAATTCGAAAAGTTACGAGAATAAAGTCAAAAAGCTCCGAGAATAATCTCATAAAGCTATGAGAACAAAGACGAAAAGTTACGAGAATATTCTCATAAAGTTACGAGAATAAAATCATAAAGTTACAAGGATAAGGTCGAAAAGCTACGAGAATAAAGTCGAAAAGTTCAGAGAATAATCTCATAAAGTTACGAGAAAAAAGTCATAAAGTTACGAGAAAGAAAAGAAAAGATACTACAAGAAACTGGGCCTTTCCGAAGAAAGAACCACACCAACTTAGAGAAAATTGTCACCTTTTTGGAAGAGGAAATGTACACTCTTCTGGTACAACCTTTCAGAATAAAGTTTGTTTTCTATCTTAATTTAAATAGATTTATGACTTTTTCTCATAACTTAATGACTTCTTGTAACTTTATGAGATTATTCTTGTAACTTTTCAGATTTATTCTTGTAACTTTATGAAATTATTCTCGAAACTTTTCGACTTTATTCTCGTAACTTTATGAGATTATTCTCGTACCTTTACAACTTTATTCTCGTAACTTTACTTTATTTATTAAAATGTCCTTCTTTTTTTTTCTAATGTGGCCCTAATCCTCCGTCGTAAATCGGATATTGGCAAAAATCCAATGTTGTGCATCCCTACAACAAAGGTCCTTTCATTTGTAACTTTTCCTGAAACCATTTTGACCTTTCTTGCCTTAAGACTGTATGAATAAGACAAACATGCATCACATTACACATTTCTGGGATTTGTCTTATTTTGAGGACATGGACACTCACCGGCCACCACACCATACTCCTCCCAGCCAGGAAGAAGCCCCCAACTGTGGATCGGTTAGTGCGGATCATAGGCTGTAAAGGAGAGGGCATGTTTGTCTAATTTGCAGAAGCCTCTTTTTCAGTGATCACTGGAAGTTTGTTGATCATAATATTTTTTTATTAAAACCATTTTGTTATGCAAGGAGTCTAATTACTTCCGCAAAGGAGGTTATATTTTCACTGGGGTCTGTTTGTTGTCCGTTTGTCTGTCTGTGAATCTGTTTGTCTGTTAGCAAAATTACACAAAAACTACTGGATGGATTTACATGAAAATTTTACCAGAGGTGTGGTTTGGTCCATGAAAGAAGCCAATACATTTTGGTTCAGATCCAATCCAGATTGACGCCACAAAAAAACATTTAATTTTTTTAACGGCAAATCCCATTCATTTACGACATTATGGGAATTGTAGTTTATTTGCAAACTGACGTCTAGTTTTTCAAGCCTATGTCACTACATTTCCCCGCTTCCCTTGCGATGCCAGGGGAGGACTTCTCCACACCATTCCGTCTGCTGTCTCTACTCTGTCTCACAGAGTCAGGGCACGTCGAACAGCCAATCAGCGGTGAAAGCTGTGCATGCAGAGTTCTGCTCACAGACATAGCAGAGAGGAGGAAGAAATTGTCGATGGAGAAAGCCCGGCGCTGTTCCTGGAGCCTTGGTTTCTAAGATAAATTAAGGCAGCAGTCTCTCCTGAAATTGTAATAAACATCCCAGTCCTCTACAACTCACAGCTACTAGTAACATTCTGTGAGCCCATTAACATTATCGAAACAAACGTGGCAGCTCTTCTTGCTCACAGTCATTCAAACGTGTCGTTTATAATCACTCGAAACAACGTTGCTGACAATGTCAATACGGAAATAGTCTGTCTAGATAGAAGTCTGTGTGGGTGTGAGTGTAAAAACCTAACCTTCAAATTCCACATAGGACAAATGCGCCGTGCACTGAAGCGCTGTGGTTTTGCTCTGACCGACAGGCGGGCGACATCGCGCACTGGAAGCGCCGCAGCGCGCACAACACCAACATCTTTACAAGCAGCAGCAAATTGGTTCAGTCAACAAGCTACAAGAGCCATTACTAACTAGGTCACTCTATTGGATGATACTTTTATCTACAATAATCACACTTCTTGCAGATTGATATTTTTCATTCCACTATGTGTGTATAAAATAAATATAGGACTATAATGTTGGGTGGAAATCACAATTTATGGTTGGAACTTAGCTGCTTGGCGGAGGTCTGCGTTTAATGTTAAATCTGATGCACACTGGTACTTTGATCCGCAATATAAACAAATTGTAAACCAGGTTGTTGAGTCACCAGCTTGAATAGAATCGGATCAGTCAGTGTTTCTTTTACACTTAAGTACTCCTGTAACTAAACATCTCTTGCATCATTATTATACTAATAAGTTATTAAATTACAACAAACACATTGTGATTAGTTTCTCTGTTTTGGATTGGTAAAAATCCCATTTAGCTCAGAAATGAAAGAAATCGCAGCTGTTTGACTTAAAAATCAGAAATACGTTAAGTATTTACAAAAGAGAGGGATTTTAAAATAGTTGACAGAATTATGAAAAAAACTCACCCATATTCCAACACCTAATACAACCAAAAAGTAAATCACAATGACAGAGATATCAGGTGCATTGTTCAAAGCCACAGTTGGTGAAGCATCTCTTGCATTTGTCTTCACGTAAGAGAATCCAAAGTAATCATAAGCCATTTTGCTGAGAGGGTGACCAGTGAACAAATGTGCTGCTGGAGTCGCTCCTCTTTAACTGAAGCACCTGTGTGCACTGTCACTTATTTACCTGTGGGGGGGGATGTGTGCATGTGTGTGTCTGGGGTTGGGGGGTGTGTGCGCATATCAGTGAGAAAACGTGAGGGAGGGATTGGGGCTGGTTGGTGATTACAAACAGGGAAAGTGTGATTTTCCTACAAATCAAACTGATATCGTTTGATTGAATGTTTATCTTAATAAAAAATAATCATTTCTGATGCAAGGTGGTTAATGTGGAAATACTTTTTTGAATCTTTAACCCTCTAGTACATATTCTTGTAAATACTATAAGTAAAGACAGATTTAAAACCAACCTTACAACAAACTTTTAAAGGGCTCTAGTTTAATTTACATCACTATTTAAGATAAAATAAGATAGGATAAGAAATTCCTTTATCAGTCACACATTTAGATATTTAACATCAGATCATATTGTAATATCAAGGTTAGGTCAAACTGTGGACCCATTAAAGCTCTGTGACATAGTCCTCATCTGTCCCCTGCTCAATGACTGGACAACTCTGTCAATAAGTAATATTGATAAGGACAGCTATTCATTACATGACATACGGTAATTCAAGGGACTGAGAGGAATTTTTGGTCATTTTTCTCTACTCTGTAATAGATTTATTGTGGGTGAGGGACTATTTTTCATTTGTTTTAATCTGTGATTAAAAGAAAGGCTTTACTTTTGAGCTTTGTATGATCATACCAACAAGGAAATGATGTCTAATTTACTGTAACTCTGACAAGTAATAACATGACCTAAAACTCAAACTTACTCCTCCCATAGAGGACACTCACAGTTCCTGTTCATTCCTTGTTTTGTTTTATTTTTCTGTGTTAATGCTTGGTCATTGTTGTAAGGTGGTCAGGAAGTCTATAATTCAGGATCATCAGCAACTAAAGTTGTCAGCAATGTGTGCTTGATTTGTCCCAGAGAAAAACTATCCCATTTCTTTTTTACCTCTCGTCATGGTACTCTGGATAGCCACTAGGTGTCCCAGCAGGATTGTCAAAATACTACAGAAACTGTTGGTGACGAGAGACCATATGATTGCTCTATGTGACTGTATTTCACCTGATCCACCATAGATGCATGAATGCATTGTTACTTCTTGATTGCCTCTGTTTGACATTTGACAAATAAAAATAAGTGTTTCTTGAGCTGATGATACTATTTTGGTCATACTAGCTATTTTATTTTATTGATCTATTACCCTTACACAACTATCAGCTCTGGGGAGTGTCGATAACCCAATTTCACTTTTGTACACAGGTACAATGTTAAGATATAATTATTTTTTTGTCATCAAGATATCAAATTATTTTCATATTTCACATTTCTTCCTACACAATGTTAAAGTCCAATGATTCTTTTCTTACTTTTGGTAATCTACTGGGATGAAGCACACCATAAAGAACACCCCTGAAAAAGGACAGCACAAAACATAAACATATGTATGTACAGCATGGCAAAAAAAGATCACAGTAAGTTTCTCATGGTCCCACCAAAACTCTCAATTTACTGGTCAATAAGGGTGTAATTATGGACCTATTGACCTCTATGAGACCTGAATTAATTTAAAAGTAACATGTTTATATTTACTGGTATGTGTGTTTTTCAGATCTGATATTGCTTGTGTGAAGGATGTAGAGGCCTTAAAATTGGCCTATGTTACACTGATTATTATGTCTACTCCACTTAATCCAAAATGACGGCTTGTAAATAATAGCAAGATTTTCAAAAAATCTATGCCAGATTTCTGAAGTTTGGTAGAGAGCATACTGCTACTGATATCATTTTAGGGGGGGTGAGATTTAATTGGTGGGGGTTAAGCACCTCTGTAAATGGCTTTAAAATGCCTACTTCTTACTTAACACCACCATATTTCAGAGAGAAATATTTGTAAATTTTAATTACATTTTAGCATATTTCGATTACTTTGTTAGTTTTGGTATTTTTTTCATACTGAGAATTTATTTTGTTTTCTTAAAAACAACCATACATTGCAATAATTTGAAGGCTTTGTAGATTTTTCTAGAATGTTTCCTTCAGGTTTGGCTGCATATGGATTTGATGTTATTTTGCTTCCAATCTGACCTTATTCTTCTACTATCTGCTTTCATAACTTGAAAAATCAGTTGCTTTTGTGTACAGATCACATGTTGCATTTTTCTAAAAGGTTTAAATGCATGTATAGTAATAGTAGTTTATCTTGTTTTTTACACACTAATCTCAAAGATTTACGTTAATTTAAACTCAGAAATAATTTACACTGATCAATTAACCAAGTTAAAAGGTGTAGGCTGAAGCTTAAGTTTCAAATGCCAACCCTTTTATTTTTGCAACGTGTAAACCTGGTGTGACCTTTCTTTGCCAGGTTCAAGTAACTCAACACTAGGAACAAAACAAGAAGATGACATTATTAATCAAGATAACCTTGCAGTGTCACCTTGGGATTTAATCAGTTCCGTAGGAGTAAACTGATTGATTTATTGGCCTTTCCAAGAATGATATTGACCTAGATTTCATCAGGTACATAATAACTCACTTTAGTGTGCTCTTTATTGAGGAAATTATTATTTGATGCATAAAGAATTTATTTCCCTATTTCTCCATTAAAATTATACTTGAATCCTTAATCTGCTACTTATATCAATATTTATATCAGCCACAGATCTAAATGTGTCAAAAACTGGTACAACTTCCTGACCTCAGGCCCTGATAGGTGTTTTCACTTAGCAGCCTGGGTCCACATCTTTTATGTGGACAGGCCGGATTGACTGTTTACATGGACTTTAGCATCTTTGTTATCACCTTGTTTTCTTAGTACTCTGGTTTTGTGTGTATGCATGTAAATGCAGTGTCCCAGTTACAGAAACGGATAATGAAGTTTATTTTCTAGGAGCAAGGTTTTGCACCCTTAAGAACTGTAGTAGAAATCTGGATACTGTGTCATGTACATATCTTATCCTGGTTTCTGACACATTTCTGCAAAAGTGCAGATGTGTTTAAAAAAACAAACAAACAAACAAACAAACAAACAAACAAAGGCACTTGTGTAAATAAAATACTGTGATCACACACTAGAACACTGGTATTTCTCAGAATCTGAATCAAAAATGCTTGATTAATCCCCAAGGGGAAATTTGGTTGTTTCAGTTGCTCTTTTACACAGTACAGCAGTAGGAACATCGGATAAAGACATTAGAATACTCTTATCTAAATAGAAATTAAATAATCATTTGTTTTTCCTAAATGAAGAGAAAAAAATAAAATAAATAAAAGTTAGACTATTAACAAAGGCCAAAGAAATTACACTGTTCACAATATCTACAATATATGTAAGCCCTTTTGAGCCACTTAAACAAAAATGGAATCTAGGGAACTACAAAAAAAGAAGACTTCTAAGTCATAATTATGAGATAAAAAGTCGAAATTATGAGATAAAATGTCGAAATTATGAGATACCGTTTAATATATATTAATATATATTTAAAATATATATAAAAATATATGATATATTTAATATATATATTTAATATATATTTTATACCGTTTTTTTACCGGTTGCCGGTTCAATCCCCGGGCCGGGCAGGGCCTTTCTGTGTGAGTTTGCATGTTCTTCCTGTGCATTATTGCATGGATTCTCTCTGGGCTCCCACAACATGCTGAGTAGGTTGACTGGTGACTTCAAATTGCCCTTAGGTATGAGTGTGAGCGTGAATGGTTGTCCGTCTCTCTATGTGGTCCTGCAATTGGCTGGTGACCGGTTCAGCCCAGTGACGGCTGGGATAGACCCCAGCCCTCCCATGACCCTGAAAGGTATAAGGGGTGTAGAAAATGAATGAATAATGCAGAACAGTAGTTCTGAATGAACAATAGTACTACTAAACAAAAATTCTGTTTTACTAGTAAAGGTTTTTGGTGCACTAGTGCACAAGTGGGGGGGCGGGGGTGGGGGTGGGGGGGGTGGGGGGTGGGGGTTGTCAGTTTTGTTTGGCCAGTATCCTAGTTTCCTGGTGGTCTGGTGGGGGAGACTGAGGATGGAAGGGAGGGGAGAGAGTTCAGCATTCTGACGGCCTGGTGGATGAAGCTGTTGGTGAGTCTGATGGTTCGTGAGCGCAGTCTCCTGTACCTCTTCCCAGAGGGCAGGAGGCTGAACAGATTGTGAGCAGGGTGAGTCGGATCTCTCACAATTGTGAGAGCTTTGCGGGTAAGGCGGGTGGTGTATATGTCTTGTAGGGAAGGGGTGCGCTGATGATCTTCCCGGCTGTGTTCACTATGCGCTGCAGGGCTTTTTTGTTGTAGTCAGTGCAGCTTCCGCCCCACACAGTGATACAGCTGGAGAGGATGCTCTCAATGGTCCCTCTGTAAAAAGTGGTCATTTTCTAAAGTAAAGTTGAAACAATCATTAAAAAAAAGAAAGAAAAAAATCAAAATACTGACATCTACTGTTTCCCCACAAAGTACTTTTATGCATGTGGGTCATTTCTGACCCATGTGTGTAAACTTGTAGAAATACAAAAGGCAAGATTGTTCATAAAGTAAGGAAGGGAAAATTAAAATTATGATTTAGTGCATACTTGCAATAGTTACTGATAAAATAATTTTTTTTGAGGTATATCACAGAAACACTCAGCCATACATGAAATAACACAGAAAATGGATAAGGGTCATTTATGACCCATGTTGCACATTAGAGGGGTAATGATAAAAAAAGGCATTTTACTCAAAAAGTAAGGAGGGGAAAAATAAAATAAGGATATAAGATGATAAAAACCACATAAATTGAGGAATAACTAGAAGGCTGAATGATGAAATTAATTTATTGCACAGATATAGATAATAAAAACTCAACCGGGTCACTTTTGACCCATGTTGCGCATCAAAGAGTTACGTTAGAAAATCTATGGAAAGGCTTGTGTTAAATGACAGTACAAAATGTGTCAGGCTTTTTATACCACACTGAGTGGACAAAAGCCTGAAACATTTCTGTCAGAGAAAGAGACAAACATGAGGAGAGGCAAGTGTGATTTGTTTGAAAAATGTGAGGATGGTTTACAGCCTCTTTGAAAAGTCTTTGCACTTTTATTTTAAGAGGTTGAGGGTCAAAGCTCCAGGTTACCATTTTCAGTGTTCATACACTGTTTGTTTTTATAATATCACAAGAACCCCCAGAGGATTTTCTTCAAACTGTGTACACTTGTCTACTTTGATCACACGATAGTGTCACTTGATTATGGATGTATTTGGTCAAAAGAGGTCATGGAGTTCCATGATCAACAATTGCTTGTGAGCAAGTTATCTCCAGAAGATGTTGAAAGTTTTTCTTCAAATTTTTCCGCAAAAGTAATTTTGACTTAAGAATGAACTGCTGAGATTTTGGGGGTACAGAGCCAAAGGTCATTACCTGGTACACCAGATGGATCATTCATTATATGTCACTAGTCCATCTGGGATTAGCCCATAGAAAGTATTTGGGAAGGATGGGAACTTTCAGTAGCATATCCAACAGGCGATTTGACAGTTGTTCCGTCAATCAACATTTATTACGAGCCAATCACATAATTTAGTAAACAGGCACTACTGTGCTACAGAACATGAGCTGCATCGTAAAACAACCTCTTGTCCTACTGCAGAGAAGTTTGTAGTTGGTATTTATTTGTCATTAAATAAAGAAATGCAGCCCAGATCTGATAAATCTGCTTTTGAAGCTGTTAGCATCTATGCTAATCTCTGTACGTGCAGTGTCTTCCTGCTGTGGTCTTGCTTGTACCTTCTTCTTCTTTCAGCTCTAGTGGACTCTGTTGGGCCGTGTTGCTTTGGGCCGCTCAAAATCCTTGTAGATAAAAGTTTGGCAAGATGGATCTGCCTGAATACAGACACTGTATGAGACAGATCAAGCTGCTGTGCAAGGTTACTAGATCACTGAGCCTCATGCTCAACCCTTGGTTATGAATGCAGCATTTCAAGAACACTCAGGGGTTTTCCTTCAGACATGCATGTCCATTCTGGTTTGGTGATGAATGCAACAGATTTCGGAGGTCATAGGTCATATGTTTTTGTGTCTCACAGTCACCCTGTGCTTGGCACACATTGAAGGGTTATGTTTAAACTGATTGACTTTTAGAGGTGCAATGTCAAAGGTCAATACACCTCATAATTACCATTGCTTTTAAAGAAACTATCTCTAGAACAGGTTTAGAGATTCTTTTTAAACTTTTCGGGGACATTGGTGGTGCAGTTGGATAGAGCACTTGGTAGTGTTGGAAGGTTGAAGGTTCAAGCCCAGCTCCGGGTGTCACATGGTGATGTGTCCTTGGACAAGACACTTAACCCCAAGTTGCTCCCACTGCTGCATCAGTGGTGTGTAAATTGGCATGAAAGCACGTGAATGTGTTAGTTGATACTGATGGATAACTAACAGTAGTCAAAGACTAGAAAAGCTCTATATAAGCTCATGTCCATTTATAGTTTACCATTTTCACAAATTTCCTCTCTGACTTCAGGATGAACTTCATGGAAATTAGAGGTATATGTGAAATGTTACTGTTATAATGATCACCCATTGCGAGACAATATGTGGAGACATTTCAGAACAAGTTGAAGGAAACAAAAGTTTTTTAAAAGCACTGATAACATGCAATGAAAGTTGGATCTTCCAATACGATGGGAAAAAAATGTCATTTAATGTACTGGAAAACACAATCGTCAGCAAGGATGAAGAAAGCACAACAAAGCAAGTGCAAATTCAAGGTCATGTTGGTTGTGTTCTTTGACGCGAAAGGCATCATTTTGGAGGAGTGGGTTCCAGAAGGTCCAACAGTAAACCAACACTATTACAAACAGGTTCTAGAAAAACTGAGAGAAAGTCCAAAGAATGAGACACAATGGTGGAAAAAAATTGTTTAATTCTTCATCATCAACGTGCCACCTCGAACTGCGCTCACAGTAAAACAGTTTCTGGCTCCAAAACAAATCACAGTGCTTGATCAACCCTGCTTTTCGTCTGATCTAGTGCAGGGTGACTTTTTCCTTTCATCCTTAAGTCAAATCTGTGCTCAAAGGATCACGCTTTAAGTCAGTGTCAGAAGTTAACAAAAGAACCACAGAGGTTCTGAGACAACTGTCTGAGGAAGACCTTCTGCACCTCTTTAATCAGTGAAGGACCTGAATACAGCAGTGAGTTTATGCAGAAAAGGAGTATATTGAAGGAGAAAGACATTAAAGATGTTATAAAATAAATAAACCTGTATTACAGCATTGGCCTTGTTTTTCAATAGCCATTACTCGTATAATGGTAAAAAGAACAACAAAAATGACTTTCCTAATGCTGCCCAATAGCTGTAGCTGTTTAACTCACAATCTACTGTCTGTTTACAATTTTCAAAGAATCTAGAACATGTTTTGTCTCTTCTGTACTCATCACTGTGGGTTAGAGTGGCGAACAGATGGTGTTTGGGTTCTCGTGTTGAAAGAATGACTCCTCTGCCTGCAGAGACTGAGACAAGCCTGCATATTGACCTTTGCCACACGCTTTGGTACATTCTGTCAGCACACAGGCAGGAAGATTCAATGGCAATTGAGCAATTAGAACAGATATAAATGATATGCCGCCTGAGGAGACTTATCAAAAGATATAAAACTGCACAGGAGTTGGCCTGCGTTGGCCATACAAGTCTAATCAGAACCATAAATGAATAGGCAGCAGTGCACATATTCAAGGCCTACGTTAGACCACAGTATTCATTAACCCGAGTTTGTGATAAGAGCAATATAATGCATATGGCCTAATGGAAATGGCTTATGGTAGATACATAAATGATCCCACCTTTAATATTTGTCAACCGAAGTTCATTTACCAGGAAAAAAAAGACAAATCTGCCAGAGTGAGCAGATTTACTGGAAACTGGCATAGTGCAATAAAATATACAGCAAACCAGCACCAGTGTTCTGGTCTTTGAAGAAATAAAAGTACCACTAGAGAGCAGTAAAGAACTAAACAGTACTTTACATAATTCAAGACCAGTCGTCCCTGAGATGCTTTTATTCATTAACACCAAGAACAACATACTGTAAAGTGCACAGAATGCAGAGGTGACAGTTCACATGGACTTTGAGCAAATATTACAAGAAAAACAGGTAGAATTTAGGTAGAATGAGGTAGCAAATACAGTGATTACAAGGAGTATTCAAATCTTGATTTATTTTCTGAGGCAGCATTCTGAATCTAAAATTTCCAAAGCAACAAGGATAAAACAGCTCTTTGTCAGTCATACTGCATGTAAGCTAAAAGTGCCTAGGACAATTGAGAACTACCTCTGCCATATTTTATCTTAAAGAAGCACACTGAATCAGGTAATAGTTATCAAAATTACATTTTACATATATTAATCTTTATGCTGAAAGTGTCCTCTATAAAACTTTATCATTACACCATACTACATCATTAATCTTTGGAGATACATTTATTCTATTTTTGCCAACAATTGCAAGAACAGCAGTAAAACAAACAAACAAAAAATAACAATGCAAAGTGGAAGACCAACAATTCTGCATGGGGTGAGGAAACTGTGTAGCACATTAATGCTTGAACAGTTTTGGTATATTAACAGGTAAAAATGGTTCATAATTTACAGTCAAGCAACCAGTTTTCAGTACCTTACAGATGCAACCCCCCCCTTTACTGTTAGGAAAATGACTTTGATTTAAAATACCGTTGTGATTTACAAAAGTTTATGTGGAGGTCTCAAGCAACAAACAATATGACAGCAATTTGTTTCAGAACATTAAGGTTATGCATTAAATAAAAAATGAGAAGAAGATTTTTTCACTTGTTGCTAAGAGAAAATTTTGAAATGTAAAGAATAATGTTAAAAT
The DNA here is from genome assembly GCA_037902135.1 of Cetoscarus ocellatus. Classification (NCBI taxonomy): domain Eukaryota; kingdom Metazoa; phylum Chordata; class Actinopteri; order Labriformes; family Labridae; genus Cetoscarus; species Cetoscarus ocellatus. Next base: position 89,721 of record JBAMNC010001417.1, read on the forward strand.
ACAAATTTAGGAATAAAGTAGAAATGTCAAGAATCATGTTAAAGGTCCCACATCCTGGTGTTTTTAACCATTTACATCATGACTTGGGTGTTGATTAAGCAAGGATTTGACTTAAGTAATACAAAAACAAAAAAAATGGTCCCATTAGAGGATCAGCTGGAGCTCCATTTTGAACCGTTTTAGAAACGCTTGGATCTGAAAGGGCGAGGAGGCTACAATAATGAGCTCTGCTGATTGGCTGCAATCAGCAGAGCTGCCTGGTAGAGGGAACAAGGTGTTTCCTGCCACAGAGCGGACTTTCATTATAATCCTGGCGTCTACTTTTGATGAGCAGAAAATATACATGATGGTGGAGCCTGCATAGCTATTACATAATAAACCTCAGGAAGAAAATAAAAGACTGTTTTATGGGGTGTTTTTCCTAAGAGTCAAAGTGCATTTCTCTATGAACAAATAGTTTAGTAAAAGGTGGCATGCTCTTCTGCTCCCCAAGCCCTTTCAAACAACAGAAAAAGAAAACAAAATTGATTTCCAGGACATGGGACCTTTAAGTGTCAAAAAAAAGAGTTCAAATGTCAAAAAAGTGATGAATGTTGACAAATAAGGCAAATTGTTACCTTTTTTCGTTTTTTTTTTTTTGAGAAAACGTGGACAAAAAAATGTAGAAGCACTGAGACAAAAGTCAAAATGTCAAGAAAAGTGGAAACGCAAATAGGAAACTAAAACTGTCAAAGAAGTTGAAATGTTCAGAATAAATAAAGAAAAAATGAGTTGCTGAGACAGAAGTTAAAAATTTCAAGTAAGTTAAGCTGAAATACTCGGATAAATACTCCAAATCAAAAGATAAAAGTAAACTCGTAAACTGTATTTCAATATTTTTCTCACCTTGTCAAGTTAATTTTTATCATTGGAACACTTAAAAAAACAAAGAAAAAAAAATTTATCTTATTTTTCTCTGTCATGCTTGGCCCTCATTCTCCTGTGAAGTTCCTTTAAGCGAAGAAACCATGAAAGAAAACAGCCACAGCAAGAAGGATAATGCCATTTGCGTTAACAACATTCCTCCATAAAGGCACCTCTGTTGTGTCTGTGAGCTTCTTCTCCAGCTCGGCCTTCTCCTCCTCGCTCAGCTCGGGGCCTTTCTGCTGCTCCAGGCCGCAGAAGCACATCACTGCCTTTTTACAAAAGTTTGGTTCTTCCTCTGGTTCTACAAATGAAACACAAAGGTAATAAAACACACCTGCTTGAATATATATGTATGCTTAAACTATGTTAAAAAACAATAAATAAATAAATAAATTTATATATTGCCTTCTATTTTCATGTTGTCAGGATCACTCTTCTCATCTTTCTGTCTTGTCTCCCAGTCATCCTTCTCGAGGTCCACCCTCTCCTCTGTTGCGTTCCTAAGGCTCCAGCACAGCCGGTACAGCTAAAAAAAAAGTATATATTTTTGTCCAACTTCATTTATGGAGTTTTCTCAGTAGAGAGATCATGTTTTGGATGTAAATAATTTATCCAGTCTCAGTTCACAGTGGTTACGTACGTGTTTGTCATCAATGGGTTTGGTCAGTAGAGAGACTGACAGGATGATGATACAGGAGACACTAAACAGGATGATGGAGAAGTAGAGGTAGTGGACTCCACAGATGATGGTGGGACAGTTACTGGGGTTAACACAGCTGCCTGTGCCGTAGACAAACTCAGCAATCATCCTGGTAAGGCCGATAGCCAAACCAATCATGAGGCCCCAGAACGCTCCCTGAGGAAATAAATAAAAGAAAACCTGTTAAGACTTCATCAAGAGTAAGGGTCTGCAGTTTTGCTATCAGTGGACTCAAATAGTTCTATTTAAAACCTGGTACAGAGTTTCCCAGCTTACAGGTGTCTTTTCTGTGTCCCACCTGACACAGATATCTTTTGAGTGGTGCGGAGATGATGTTTTTTTGTTGGCCAAAGTGGAACTTAGCATGACACTGATTCTCTTGAGTAAAACCCTATGGGACTTTTCACTGTGTCCTTGTATCAGTGCTGATTATAAGGTCAGTAACAAAAAAGTACACGTTTTGTTAAATGTGATGATCTGGACAAGGAATCTAACTTTTGTGATTCGGGTGTGTGATCCATGTTCAGGTATCCACCATTAAGCCTTTCTAAAATCCCATACACTTTCGGCCTTGAGAGCCAGGACGTGCTAAATGCTAATCACTTCGATGTTTTTGGACTCCTGCACCATTCTATGACCAGAGCTCATGTTCTTTAAAAAAAAACAAACATCTGAACATGTACTCCCAATTAGCACCCAGGAGAGGGTTTATCTTAAAATGAAGAGTGGTGCCTTCCTTACATGACACATGGAAATGGTCTGCGCTGCCTGTCCGAATTCTGGTGCACAGCACAATCCTGCTTTTTAGGAGATGCATTAGAACAGGGAACTCATGCTTCCGACTCCCAAATGTTTTTTTTTATCTTCTATTTCTAAACACCATTTTACAGTTCCTTTGCATAATTATTAAAAAAAAAAAAATATATAATACTGGCCTCAAATAATGACACATCTAGATATGTCCATCAACTTGGGGTTTTTCAGAGCAGGTGTTAGCTGCCAGGAAAACCTTGGCTTCCTGCTCACTGTGTCCTGATCAGACTGCCATTTCCAAAGTGAAAAGTGAAAGTGGACATAGATGCTGGTACAGATGAAATTTTTTTTTTAGATATTTTATTTCAGCAGGACATGATAATTTTTTGTGTGTTTTACTGTGTGGGCCATTCATTTGGGAAATACATTTCCCACCACCAAAATTTAGTAAATAAATGGCCCTGTCAAATTTTCCAGTAGATTTGAATGATTCATGGGGAGAAAGTTTTGGTTAGTCTCTGATGAGGGTAATGCCTTTGAAACTTAATCTGAGCCTCATTTATTTGATCAAATCTCCGGTATGAATCTTAAAACAATAAAAGCAGAGGAATCAAACGACCTGGCTGAAGTTTGAACCCAACAATAAAACCCACTGTGTTAACAACAACACTTTAGAAGGCAAGGACACAATGTCATTAAAGGGAATAAGAGCTGACTCTCTGATGTGGTAGATTTATGATACATCTAAAACACGCCTAAGAATTGTCAAGTCACATTATCTGTCCGGGCTTTGTGCCCTAATAGTGCTCAATGTAGATATCAAAACATGGATGGAACACCCCTTGCTGCTTTGCTGCATACTTTTAGACAACAGGCTTCATGTCATTAAAATGTGGCCCTTACTTCTGTGGACCCGCACAAGGAAGAACAGGCCAACATTAGCCAGTCTTGTGTGATGTTCACAGTGTTGTTTACCGAAGATGAGCTATAATGTTAAGAATAATAATCCCTTGATTGATACAGCCCCTTTAAAAAGAAAGGCTTTGACATTTATGCAAGTGCATACAAGTATGAGGCATGGAGAACAACCACAAAGAGCCACAACACAGCAGCAAGGCACCATTACAACATTCAACAAAACACCAGGAAGGAAAAGCATATAAAGAATATAAAATCCAAAAGAACCAGAAAAAAAAACAGGTAACACAAGAGATCCTATGCAACAGTGGAACACAACTACAGTACATAAACTGAGACCTGTCGTACAACAAATGAATTAATATAGATCATAAAACAATTAAAAGAAATAAAACAAATAGAACAGAAAGAGAAACAAAGAAATCAAAAAAGAGCCAAATACATAAAACTGGCTGCAAGAGATAAAAAAGTAAAAAAAAAGGTCAATAATACTGTATGCTTAAAAAACAAGCAAGAAGTACTTCACCAGAAAAAATAATATATGAGTGGTCATGAAAACAAAAAGTATAAAGATAGTTGAAAGACACACACACACACTCACACACAAAATAATAAGCAGAGATAAAAACAATAAAAACTATGACTAAGATTGGAGCAGTAGGGGACTATGGCTGTAAATGAGATAATGAAATTAATAGATAAAAATGATAAGGAAAAAACAGATAAGATATTACATAAAGAATATTGCACCTTGTGAAAAAACAAGATGGTTACATCCAAAGGTAGAATACAAACTAAAGAAGCATTAAAGTCAACGTGGTATTTGAGTAAAAGGCAGTCAAAATAAAATTTTAATATATAAGACTGTGTAAAAAGGAATGTATAATGGCACAATAAAGCAAATAGAAAACAACATCAGATAAAAGCATGTCTATCAAAGTTTATTTTTTGAGAGGTGATTAAAAAAGTGCAACATGTAGAGTGATACTATACATGCTTGCCCTGAAGTTGAGGGGCTCTGGAGCTAAATCACCTTTAGTTTCAAGCCTCAGCTCTGAAATGACTACAAGGCTCTCCCCGCTGATCCGAGGCTGCAAAGTGCCTCGGACAATTTCTCAGCGCAGACTGGAATAGACTTGAATCTATTAATTCAAGTCAAGGAAAAAAAGAGCATTTTAACAAAAAAAAGAAAAGCTTTTCATTCAGACTAAATATTTATAGACTACCAAAGTATTAAATAGACCATTTAGAGGTCAATAGATAGTGCTCAGTCATGTGACCAGTGTGGAAGGCTTGGGGGGCAAAGAGAGTACCTATCTGCTAGCCTTGACCACTGTGTGGAGCTGCAGCAAAAGCTTTAAAGTTTTAGCTCTACAAAAAGATATATTAACATCCCTTAAAAAGTGCAGCAATATTAAGATATCATGTAAACTACAAAGCCTGAGGTCTTTCGAACGCTTAAACAGTACTGTACTAAATCAATAAAAATGACTGGTTTTGTTAGAACTTCCAGTTATGTATGTTTACATACTCTAATGATGGAGAATCATTCCCCTTACACCACAACCAGGTAAGGTAATTCTAAAAAGTTGTGCCAAATTGACCAAATTTGTTCTACAAAATTGTTTAGCTAGCAGGAAAATAGTAATTTTATATATATTTTTTATGGTAGGCCTTCACACCCCAGTTACCAAATGCTTCTCACCATACAATGACAAATTTTCAAATACACCTTCCAGTGAAAAACATGTTACTGCTGAAGACAATTAAAACATTTAAATTGTCTTTAACTTGTATTCTGAGTTCAGTATTTGTGCATTTGAAATTTGTAAGACTGGTTCTGGTTGTTAATTTGCAAATTAGTGTAAACCATAAGAACAAAAAGAATCATGATTAACTGAAGATTGTGATGCCACCATGAAAAAATGCTGATACCTTTGTTACCCTAGTGCCCACCTGTAGTACCTGGATTAAAAGCTAAAGATAATTGGGTTCTGTCATGTGCTTTGATCAATAATTCTTCCATTTGAGCACTGAGAAACAAGACATGTCATCATCAGACTTACAAGAAACCTATTTGTCGTTAGTATCTTAATATAGACAAAGTGGAGCATCTGACAGCACTAACACTTTATTTGCAACTAAGACCTTTATAGTGTAAAGCAGAAAGAAGTGTTTCTTGCCCATCAGAGGGACACTCTATTATTATACAATTTCATGTGAGAGCTGTTTAGCATATAGCTGAAGGGTAAACAATCTCTAACTGAGCATTACACTGACATCTTTCTTTTCTTAAAATCAACATAAACTACGAACAACACCATCTAATCTTTATCACACTTGGGACATTACATAGCCTTCAGGGCATCCATTCAGACTGTGTTCAAGAAATGTAATTAAAATCAGTATAGACAGCCTTATTATGGCATGAGAATAAATGTTGGAAGATTATCAAAGTTTCTCCAAGTATCTTCTTTTGGTGACCAAAAATGTCTTAATAAATGCTTTGCTAATGCCACTAGCATTGATTAAAGAGAGTTAGCATATATTCTCCCAAAATACAGCAAGAAAAAATGCTCTGTTTTCAGGATATATTCAGTTAAATCTGATCCATAATGGCCCCACATTGCCACCAAGATTACATGGAACTGTATCAAGACGTCAAACAGAGCATAATTGAAATGCTGACAACACAGGATGAGATGACTATGCATCTTATGTCTGATATAATTAACAATAACCTGGAGAATGGGACTTACACTGAAAGTGTGCTCATGTTGTGATAGCTGCAGCAAAGGACAGATAAAAACCTCTTTAATGACTGATTATTAAATGCCACTGATAACAAGCACTGACAAGAGGATAATTCTAATTCTTTTACAGTCTTGAATGGGTTAATGCGATGACCTTGAGAGAGTTGGTCATATCAAGTCACATTTTACACTGTGAATATATTTCAAGAACACTTTGGAGAAATCACATCAAACTTTTTAAAAATGTCCACTGAACATTCTTTAAAAGTGGTATCGTCTGAACACAATAACTCAAGTTTTTTTAAATCATTTTTGCACTAATAACTCTTCTATGTCAAGGTTGAACTAATAAGATTTTAAGTAATAGGGCAAAGGTCAGAGTAATGGAGCCTCATGGCTTTCCTTTGTTTGTGGAGTCCAGTATCTCCAGGGGACTTTCATCACACTCTTACCCAGAATTGGATTGCCCACTCTTAACCAAGAGCGGTCTGATTATATTATTGAGGAAGAACTATTTAAGGTCAAGGATATGGTGCCCCATGATCACGCTTTGATTGTCAATGTGATCTTGTTTTGCACAATATTGAAAGAATGCTCGAAAGTATTTTCTTCAAACTTTGCACAAATAATCATGATAACAGGGATGGACTGCTTATTATGTGGCTTGTGTCAATTCATATCAAGTTGTTGTGTTAAGTATTATTGTGTTGTATCATATATCGTATCGTACTATACTATCACACTGTATTCTGTTATGCTGTATTAAATAGAACAAAGAACAGCCTCAAAAAGCTGCTATGGCAGTATGGCTTTTGAATATCGGGCACAATATTAGATATGGGTTACAGAGTGTAAAAAGGTGTTGAAAGTGGCACTTACGGACTCATTGACACGTTTGCAGAAGATTGCCAACATGAAAGTAGCTGCAATAGGTGGTGTGAGGTAGCTGGTGATGGACTGAATGTAGTCAAAGAGCTGACCACTCTGAGCTGACTGCACCACAGGGATCCATGCAATGCTCAAACCAATCAGGACCAAGATAAACACTCTGATGAAAGACAAACACATTTTGGTAGATTGCTGCTGTCAACACATTCATAATCAAGGTGAGAAATCAGACCTTGCAAAATTTTACCTGCTGGCTATCATGAGTTCTTTCTCACTGGCTGAGCGCCGTATCTTGGTGTAGATGTCCATAGTGAAGAGAGTGCTGGCACTGTTGAAGATGGAGGTCAGCGAGCTCATCAGTGAGGCCAACATCACTGAAAGCATCAGACCTCGTAGACCTGAAACAGACAGAGTTCCAGGTTTGGGGAAATTGGTGAGACATCTTGAACAAAAGGCTACTGCATGCTATATATTCAAGACCTCTATATACAAACCATTGGGCATAAGAGCTACCACCAATTTGGGATAAGCGATGTTGGTGCAGCCTACAGCGGCCCCGCAGTGTCTTATACATTCATCTGGATCCACACATGCCACCACATCTAAAATAAAGGAAAAATATTGGAGATTAACAAGCTAAAATCCACTGTCATGACATTTCAAGAACCAAAGTCATGTTTATCTATTGACTTTCTCAAAGGTTCATCACATATAAAGACTTTAAAGGTGTAGATATTTACAAGTGAAAAAAGTCATCTGAGACAGAAAAAAATGACTTATTTTGTTCAATATTTTCCCAGTTTTCTGGGATTCTTCCTAAAATGTGGTTGTGTCTTGATGAAAAGTAATGAGGGAATATTCATTTTACAGCTAAATATGTTAAAGAACTGCAAAGGCAGCTACTGGGCTAATCACGGGAGGAGAGGGAGAAGTCCAATGCTGCCGATTTTTTGTTTTCTTGCATTCAGAAGTACTCTATCTTGCAGAAGTGACAAGTAAAACCCACTAAAGGCCATATTAAATTTGAAAAAAACATAATATGACCTCTCTAAAGGTAAAGAGAGGTCACAGCATGACCTTTTTGCTCTGTATTAAGCCTCTAAAAAATGCAATGGAAACACACTTTTCAGGGACAGTGTTCTTACTGGATCCTCTGCTAAGGTGTGCTTTTTATATCTAAATTAGCTTCAGTTTTTGATTAGATTGTACAAGTAATGTCAAGGGACATGTGGTTTGAGTCTTCTTGTGGCTGCAAATACATTACATTAACATAACGCTGATGGAAGCTAAAGACACACAAACACACAAACACTGGTTGTGCATAAGTGAAAGAGCGTGGCTAGGAGCACAACCATTAAAAGGAGGGGAAAGTAAAGTGGCTTTCACTACAGTCTCATCAAAGTTACATTCTCCAACTTTAAAAGAAAGGCAACAGAAGATCGAACGGTTTTAGCTGGGATGTAAAATGAGAGACAATCAGTGATATATGAAAGTGTTGATTAATGTATTGCTCTTGAGATAAATCAATGATTTTGAATTGGCAGTTTGCAAAGTCATTTTTTGGGAAACACCTGCGAATAAAAATTCAAATAGAAGTGCAGTTATCCACGCAACATTTGACAGCAGATGCACTGCTATGGTCTGGGGGGGCTCTGTATTAAGACGAATTGGACAAAAACAGGCCATACGAGCCTTTGGGACGCTTTTGATGCTCTCTAATAGACGCTGTGATACTGCATGTGCTATCTCCACCAACCTTAACTCCATCTACTCACAGACAAAAAGATCATGCTGAGGTGGTACTTGAGGCTTCCTGCCCAATAGCAAAGCCGCATTTCCAAAGTGTACCAAATAAATCCTCCATAAAGAAAGATGGGAAGAAAATTCAGCCCCCTCACAGTGAGAGCACATAGATGTGTTATACTGTAGTTTTAGACAAAGCTGTTTTTGAACCAGACTGTTAGATGTGTACTGAGGCCGTAAAAACTGTTTTTGCCCCACACATAATCATTAAAGTGTAATTTTTCTGCAGCCAGCCCTAAGTGAACACTTGAATTACTACAGCTTTTGGCACTTTGGCATGGGCCTCCATTTACAGCCCTGGAGATTGCTGCCTGTGTGTGCGTTCACACCGTACGCGACTTGGGCGAACTCGGCGACCACTCCTCATGCAGAGTCAATGTACAGCCATGATCAGCCACGACCACGCGCAACCAGATCTCATGCGATGTGACGGACGTGTTCTGGGCGACTTGGTCGCATCTTTGGAGACATGTGGGCGGCGCCCCTGTTGCTGCAGATGGGAACTCTGGGGTCGCTTGGGACGCGGAGCAGGTCGCCATGCTACGTCGCCAAAGTTGAAATATTTTAACCTTTCAGGCGATGTTGCGCCGAGAGAGGCAATAAACGTTGTGTGGGTGCATGATTGACACCCGTGACGGACTGTTTCTTTCCGGTCCACAGAGTGACAATCTATGTCCGTGTGGGGAACATTAGTTGGTGGGTACATTAGTTCCGCCTAGACGGACCACAGAAAACTCACAGAAGATGCTGCTGCAGGGCCAGCTGCAGTGTTTTGTGGTTGGTAGGTGAGTGACAGGATACAGTTGGAATAATGTCAGCTAATAGGTCCCATTATATGATATATGATATGATCGTGGTGAAACTCTGTGGGCGTGACGTCACTGAGCAACGGCGATGGTGACAAAATGAGCTATGGACAGGCAACAGGACTTGGGTTTGCGACAGTTTTTGGTTGCAAAGTCGCATTCAGTGTGAACGCACCTTAAGACCAAGCAGTGACCTTGGGGGCTAAAGATAGCCATACAGAAATGCCAAAATCTGTAGTTCCTCAAGTGTCCACTTGAGGCTGGCTGTAGGAACCCCTGGGGAATCATGATGTTTTTTATGGCTTAAAATAAACATCTTTTATTCTGCCTGGTTCAAAAAACAGCTAAATATATCCTACGCCTTTGTATTCTCACTGTGAGAGGGGTGATTTCTTTTATATTGCACTTGTTTTCTTTTTATTGAGGATTTCTGGTTGTGGAAACAGGGACATAATTGACATGGCTTCACGTCTAAAGAGTTGCTATTGGTCAGACGGCCTTAAGGGGGCCCTAAGTCCCCCTCCTGACATGTGCAGTATAGCAGCATCTATTACAACGCACCCTCAATGTTCCAAAGGCTCCTTTGATAATCTAACAGCTGATGTTACATGGCTTCAATCCTTCTTTTACACTCTATGATTAAGCCAGGAGAAGTGCAGCACGTGTGTGTTTGTGTGTCTTTAGATGCAAGTCCAATTAACATGCACAGTGGCAACACTCTTATAACCTGAGGTAAACAGGGCTCCCCTGCCCCCTTCACAACACAGGCATAGTAACATTTTGTGGTATACACTTTCAGCTGTGGGTTGACTATTGTAGGTTTAAAAACTGAAAGTATTTCCAACCATTAACAGACAGATGAGAAACTGGAAAACATATTCATTGGTTAAAAAAAAAAATCTATGTTTTCGTGTTACAATACAACACCTAAAAGAGACTGAGACAAAATACCCAATCCTCCACACACTTACCAGGATAGAGGATCCTGCTGATCATTCCAGGGAACACTATAATGAACATTGGCAGCAACTTCAGGTAGCCACACAGGATACATCCTGCCTTGACGTGAGATAGATTCTTAGCTGAGAGGCAGCGCTGGACAATAACCTGAAGGGCACAACAGCATGTTACTAATGTGAAGGTCCATAGTGTCAAGATGCAGTATGTGGGGAAATGTCTTTAAGGTGACTGTAAGCTTTCTGACTTGCCAGGATTTCTCTTAGAACTGGTTTTACTTCACATATTTGAGGTCACAGCTGGAAAGTAGGTTGAATGTGATGTTTTTATGTGAGTAAGGGATGTCATTACATTCCCATTTTTCACACAGAGGTGACACAACACACTACATTACCCTAATCTTATCTGAGTCTCTCGTACTGCATTATGGTGTATGATCTCAGAACGCTTGAGTGATTCTGGCAAAAACAGGCAAGATAAGGCACATAATGTGTGCACAAATAGGTTGTAACTAAATGGCAGTCTGTGTGTGTGTGTGTGTTTATGACCATTAACAGAGGCTGATCATTCCTAAGACTTGCCACTGAGTTAGTGTGAATGTGTAGTATCCCAACATTTGAAATGAGTGTTCCAGACTTTGCTGTCCTTGACTGACCTGATCAGTGCACCAGTACCAAGTGGCCTGGATGGTGAGTCCAAAGATAAGGCCCGGCCATGGCAGGTCTCCTGTGATTGCATCCCTAAACAGATGGAAGGCGTCTGACCGCGGTTGGTAGCACTCTTCACTGTGGTTTTTTGTGATGTTGGGGACAGCCTGCATGTAGAGCCTCTCAAAGTTTCCATAGCCTCCAATCTCATTGAAACCTGAAACATGTGTGCAAGTTAGATTAACTTAGTTGAGCAAATATCAACACAGTTAGGATTCATGCTTATGGCATATGGAAGGCTCAGTATTCCGATATTTAGTACAAATGCACATGGATATGCATTCATATACAGTAAACAAACAGTTTATTATTTTTGCTTTTGCATGTCATGGTGTCCTTAATGCTTTGTGCTTTTTTGCTTCAGGGCAAAAGATAAACTCAAAAAGAGAAGATCAAAAATTACATGCTGATCCCCAAATGGCTGCTGGATCCAGAATGAATTAGCTGAAACTTGCAAAAAATAAAAATAAGCATACCAGGAAGCTTTCATTGAAGGAATTATTCAGCAATGAGTGATGATCCCTGCCAACATGCCCTTCTTTAGACTTGTAAATGTATCTGAGAGTTCCCATTTTAAAATACAAATAAGAAGTCATACATGTTTGTTATTTTGTTACATAATAAACCCCTGTACTTCCTTGTCCCTTTTTTGGTCATTTCAGTTTTTTTCTCCGTGTTTACTTTGACTGTAATCATTCCCCTGCCTTTATTTTAAGTAGTGATGTGCAGTTTTCATTTAGGTTTGGATCTCTTTTGAAGTTTATCTTCAAATTTATTTCAGACCCATAGATCCAACTCATCAGTCATAACACACTGCAATTGCTGGGAAAAAAAAACTCCCAGAAGAAAACCAAAACACTACTTAAGACCCTTCTGAGCTAAATTTGGCACTTGTTACTAAATCACAGTCATAAACCTGCAAGCTTGCAATCATGTTCCCGTGCCACTCACATGCACAAACCTAGGGGACAGGTCTGGAAGACAGGGATTCCAAAATTCCTGGGGCATTTTTTCAAAGTATATATATGTATATACATATATATATATATATATATATATATATATATATATATATATATATATATATATATATATATATATATATATATATATATAATCAGTTATTGCTCTCTTGGTGAAGACCAACTGCTATATTTCATATACTTTAGTCTCTATATAACCAGTTTTTGTAGAACAGGTGAAAGTAGAGTCTGCTTATTGTTACTTTTGAGGATTGTCTGATCAATCAGTCCTTGAAGATACAGTTTGTTGAAACCCTGATCAACTTTTTAGAACTACTGACTAATGTCAAAGGAACATTTTTTTCAAATTACCTTTTATTTCAATTTTTTTCAACCCTTTGTTTTAGTTTCATCTTAGCTTTGATTTGTTTTCAAAGCAGATGTATTTGTTATATTTTTATTTTGTTAAACAGGCTTTGCTTTTGATGAAATTTCCTTTTTTTGTTTGTGTTAGGATTTTCTTTTTTTGTTTCTTTTGTTGTATTGTAAATGGTTCACAAAAAGACCCCTTACAACTTCTTCAAACATTTCAAAAGATAAATTAACAAAATGTTTAATTCTGTTTTCCGCAGACTAGTCCAAAACTGAATCAGACAGTCTGTAGGTTTAGACCATGTGGGACCATTTAGGAAGCTCATGTCAAGAAGGAAATTGCTTATATTTTGATTAGAACTTAATTTTTTCCAAGTTTTTTTTTTTTTTTAAGTAGCAGTAGAGTTTTAGTTTGCTACAGTTTTTCAGTTAGGTCTAATTGTCCATTTAATTTCTGGTAACAGAATTATTTGTTACATTCTAGTCTGGGTTTTGTCATCAGTTTGAAAGGATGATGGTAAGTTTGCATTTGACACAAAGAAAAAAGCATGTTATTGTGGTAGTGTTGTTATAATTTACAGTGTAATAGCCTAATTGATTGTCTAATCCAATAAAATAATTACCTGTGCTATGAATACTTGTTTGGGAACTATAGTTCTATACATTCTGCTAATCTGCAAAACAAACTTTTCAGCAATATCTCAATCTAATGCCATTTTCTGGTGTGAGGAAAAAATCATGAAAAAAGCAACTTAATATACAAATACTGAGAAGGAAACATCGTATTACCAAAGCCCATGAGAATAAATGATCCAACAATCATGATGAAAGTCTGTAAAGTGTCTGTGTAGATCACTGCTGCCAATCCACCTGAAATACAACATATGATATTATCACTTTATACAATTTCAGCACAGGCTTTTCAACATTGATGCAAATCCCATCAGCTGGAATTGTGTATGGTCAGCTGTGTTATGTAAAAGGCCTTCAAGTGGTCATGTTAGCAAGAGCAGCTAAAGTTCAGTTGTATGTTCATTATTACAAAACAGCAACAGAAGGCCATTTCCAGCTTATCACACTTTATGGGTAATTAACCACAACAATATGTAGCAGATAAACTAGCCATGTCTAAATAAGGCCTCGAGGAGACTTTACCCCCAGTCATACGGGATAAAGATAAGACACATCCAGTTTTTAGTTTATGAGGGATGTGTGATTCAGAGGAAAAGGACGAGACTGCACCCTCAGTGGACAGACCTGCAACAGTGTAGATCGCAGTGATCAGTAGAAGCAGGATGATGGCAAGGTAGATATTCAACCCAAGAGCCTGCTGGATGAAAATAGCTCCAGAAAACATGTCTGCCTGGAAGGGGAGACACATTTAAATATAACGCATACAACTCTGGTGCAATGTTGGAAATACTGCCATTCATGTGGGTACAAATGTGTTATGACTTACTGAAATCTTGGTGAAAACATAGAGAGCGAGGGACAGCAAAGAAAGGTAGATGCGGATACGTTGGCCTCCAAACCTCTTCTTCAAGTATTCAGGCATGGTGACCACCTAAACATGTCCATAAATGGCAATAATGTTTATTTTACTACAGTTTTACTCTAATCTGTGCTCTGAGATGACCGTTTTAAAATACCCCCCTTTTGTTTTTACAGATGTAAAGTAAAACCTGACTCTTAAAGATTTAATATGTTTAAACAGTTAATGAAGATATGGATGCTTAGTTCAAAAGGGTCCTTTTACCCCAGCTTTGATGTAGATTGGCACAAAAAGCCATCCAAGAAAGACGACAACTATTAGAGCCTGGAACACACAAAAATACAAGGACAAAATCAATCACAAATCAAAGCAGTGATTAGTTAAAATATATGGACAGCTGATGTTGGTATTTATTTTATTTCCATCCATACTATAACCTACAGGCTTATTACTTAACCTCACATGGATAACTTACAATGCTTGAGACACTGGTTAAAACTTATGTTTCTGGAAGAACTGATAATAGGGAAATTGGTACCAAATCCAAAAAAACTCACATTCCACTCAAACCCTCCTATGGCGAGTCCTGCTGCCGCTCCAGTCCCAGCGACGCCTACAAAGTGGCCACTGCCGATATTACTAGCAAAGAGTGACGCTCCAATCTGTAAAATGCATGCATAGATTGTGTTAATCAGGTGCATGCACGTTTATTTTAATTTTGCTATACAATAGATCACTGAAAAGTCATCAAACATTGCCAAAATACAAGTTGCACAAGAGTAATAAACACATCAGCTCAATATGTTTTGATAAGTAATCAAGTGAGACAATAAAATTCAGTAGGAAATTATTTACTATAATGATCCCCAGTACCTTTCCTCTGTAGCTCCCCAATGCTCAAATCTAGAAGAGCTGAGCACCCCAAAGACTCACACAAAAGATGGATGTGTGTTGTTTTGTTTTTTTTTTACAAATTAAACTGATATTTTTTTTACAATCAAAAGGCATATTTACATTTTTTTTTTTTTACAAACAGCAGCAATTTAGTACTCCATACAGAAGGGATTTTAGTTAACGCCCTAATCTAATTTTGGCATTCTTAAAACCAGTGGAGCTACAGCTTGAAAGGTAATTGATTATAATGGTTCATAATCATATAAATTCTAATAATGAATTTCCTTGAGACAAATACTCAACAATGAATGAAATTACATATTAAAACATGACAAAAAAAATTTCATCAGAGTCCATTACATATTAATGTTACATAAGGCATTTTTTTAGAAGACCAACTGCTACCCTGTCTACTTATACTGGCAAACAGGGTGATCTTGCCTTAATCACAACACTGGCAAGATTAACTGGCAGATACAGGCCAACACAGTCAGTACAAGTATTAATGTCTCTGTACCAGGGGCCCACCCCAGATGTGATTCTTTAATTAAAAAAAAAAAACCTCTGCAATACAAGATTTGCCTCCTTGGCCTACCTTCCATTAGCCCTTGAAGAATGTCAACATGATGTTTATGTGGTCAGATGTCCTTACTAGAAACTGTTTTTTCTTGTCTTTAAACTCTGTCCTCCCAGCTTTTTTGCAGGCCCTGGAATGGCCATGCATGCAGAGTCCAACATTTATGGTCCCAAATAGACATGTGCATTGTTAGCACTGGTAGAGTCAAAACTGGCTCTAAGCACTAAAACATAGTAAAACACACTATCTGTTTCTGATATAACAAGAGTGTAGATCTATTCTACTTTGACAACAGTTAAAAGATATGTATGTATGTTATGGATGCAATGTATACAATACAATGTTCTCCAAGGGAAAAGGGTTAGAAGACCTGAAAAAAGAAATATAATTTTGTTTTCACTGCTTGAATATGGGATTGACCTTTTTTTCAACCTCTCCTTTATGTCCTCTCTAGTGAAAAGCCTTGGTAACCAATTACTTTCACAAAACCTATTGTCAGAAAATGACTTTAAATTATCCTAGTGTATTTTTTATTTCATCAGTAACAACAACAACAATTAAGCAGGAATGCACAATATTATCGGATCAATGTCAGTAACAGCAGATAATGGCGTAGAAAGGTGATTATTACTATCAGCAGATATAAAAGTTTTTGCCCGTATTTACAGCTGATATTTCAGTTGTTACTGGCCATAAATATCCCACAATATATTTGCCCTCATATTAACAGAGTGTACAAATGTACCATAACGTGTTGTCTGATCATCACTGAATGTCCACTTTCATGAATCAAAGGTATTAATTTAGGGATAAGATGCTATTTTTCATGTTTCGACACAAATAGACTGTCACCATGAAAAGACCTAGTCAATTTGAATTAATTAGGGACTTGTGCTTATGACAAAAAGTGTTTGTATCAATATCAGTGAAGATAAGTTTGGAAATATCAGCATATCGGATATTGGCAAATATCCAATATTCAACAAAGATCTTTTCATTCGTATGTATGAGTAAGACAAACATGCATCACATTACACATTTCTGGGATTTGTCTTATTTTGAGGACGTGGACACTCACCGGCCACCACACCATACTCCTCCCAGCCAGGAAGAAGCCCCCAACTGTGGATCGGTTGGTGCGGACCATAGCCTGTAAAAGCAGAGGGCATGTTTGTCTCATTTGCAGAAGCCTCTTTTTCAGTGATCACTGGAAGTTTGTTGGTCATAACATTTTTTATTAAGACAATTTGTTGTGTAAGGAGTGTAATTTAAGTTTAATGTTAAATCTGATGCACACTGGTACTCTGATCCGCTATAAACAAATTGTAAACCAGGCTGTTGAGTAACCAGCTTGAATAGAATCGGATCAGTCAGTGTTTTTTTTTACACTGAAGTACTCCTGTGAGTAACTAAACATCAATAGCATCATTATTATACTAATAAGTTATTAAATTACAACAACAAACAGAGTGTGATTAGTTTCCCTGTTTTGGATTGGTAAAAATCCTTTCTAGCTCAGAAGTGAAAGAACCCACTGCTGTTTCTGCTTAAAAAAAAAAAAATCAGAAATAAGTTAAGTGTTTGCAGAAAAGAGGGATTTTTAAAATAGTTGACAGAATTATGAAAAAACTCACCCATATTCCAACACCCAATACAACCAAAAAGTAAATCACAATGACAGAGATATCAGGCGCATTGTTCAAAGCCACAGTTGGTGAAGAATTTCTTGCATTTGTCTTCACGTAGGAGAATCCAAAGTAATCGTAAGCCATTTTTGCTGAGAGGGTGAACAAACGTGCTGCTGGAGTCGCTCCTCTTTAACTGAAGCACCTGTTCACCGTCACTTATGTACCTGTGTGTGTGTGTGTGTGTGTGTGTGTGTGTGTGTGTGTGTGGGGGGGGGGGGGGGGGGGGGGGGGGGGGGGGGCGTGTGTGCGCATATGAGTGAGAAAACGTGAGGGAGGGATTGGGGCTGGGTGGTGGTTACAAACAGAGAAAGTGTGATTTCCCTACAAATCAAACTGATATCGTTTGATTGAATGTTTATCTCAATAAAAACAATCATCTTTGCTGATGCAAGGTGGTTAATGTGGAAATATTTTTTTGAATCCGTAACCCTCTAGCTGATATTCTTGTTCATGATCAACCCACAGGAAATTCCACAGGTAAACAGATACAGATTTAAAACCAACCTTACAATAAACTTTTAAAGGGCTCTAGCTGAATTTACATCACTATTTAGATATTTAACTTCAGATCATATTGTAATATCAAGGCCAGGTCAAACTGTGGACCCTCTTTGACATAGTCCTCATCTGTCCCCTGAATGCCCTCTCAATGACTTGACAACTCTGTCAATAAGTAATATTGATAAGGACAGCTATTCATTACATGACATACGGTAATTCAAGGGACTGAGAGGAATTTTTGGTCATTTTTCTCTACTCTGTAATAGATTTATTGTGGGTGAGGGACTATTTTTCATTTGTTTTAATCTGTGATTAAAAGAAAGGCTTTACTTTTGAGCTTTGTATGATCATACCAACAAGGAAATAATGTCTAACTTACTGTAACTCTGACAAGTAATAACATGACCTAAAACTCAAACTTACTCCTCCCATAGAGGACACTCACAGTTCCTGTTCATTCCTTGTTTTGTTTTATTTTTCTGTGTTAATGCTTGGTCATTGTTGTAAGGTGGCCAGGAAGTCTATAATTCAGGATCATCAGCAACTAAAGTTGTCAGCAATGTGTGCTTGATTTGTCCCAGAGAAAAACTATCCCATTTCTTTTTCACCTCTCGTCATGGTACTCTGGATAGCCACTAGGTGTCCCAGCAGGATTGTCAAAATACTACAGAAACTGTTGGTGACGAGAGACCATATGATTGCTCTATGTGACTGTATTTCACCTGATCCACCATAGATGCATGAATGCATTGTTACTTCTTGATTGCCTCTGTTTGACATTTGACAAATAAAAATAAGTGTTTCTTGAGCTGATGATACTATTTTGGTCATAATAGCTATTTTATTTTATTGATCTATTACCCTTACACAACTATCAGCCCTGGGGAGTGTCAATAACCCAGTTTCATTATTGTACACTGGTACAATGTTACCATATAATTATTTTTTGTCATCAAGATATCAAATTATTTTCATATTTCACATTTCGTCCAACACAATGTTACAGTCCAATGATTCTTTTCTTACTTTTGGAAATCTACCGGGATGAAGCACACCATAAAGAACACCCCTGAAAAAGGACAGCACAAAACATAAACATATGTACAGCACGATGATATTATCAATCAAGATAACCTTGCAGTGACATCTTGGGATTTAATCAGTTCCGTAGGAGTAAATTGATTGATTTTTTGGCCTTTCCAAGAATGATATTGACCTAGATTTCATCAGGCACATTCATGTAATAACTCACTATTATGTACTCACTCACTATTATTTGATGCATAAAGAATATCTTTTCCTACTTCTTAATTAAAATTATACTTGAATCCTTAATCTGGTACTGATATCAATATTTATATCAGCCACAGATCTAAATGTGTCAAAGACTGGTACAACTTCCTGACCTCAGGCCCTGATAGGTGTTTTACTCAGCAGCCTGGGTCCACATCTTTTATGTCGACAGACGGTGATTGACTGTGTACATGGACTTTAGCATCTTTGTTATATTTTTTTTCTTGGTACTCTGGTTTTGTGTGTATGCATGTAAATGCAGTGACCCAGTAACAGCAACGGATAATGAAGTTTATTTTCTAGAAACAAGGTTTTGCACCCTTAAGAACTCTAGTAGAAACCCGGATACTGTCATGTTCACATCTTATCCTGGTTTCTGACACATTTCTGCAAAGGTGTGGATGTATTTAAAAAAACAAAAAAAGAGGAACTAGTGCAAATAAGATGCTGTGATCAGACACTGGAACAATGGTTTTTATCAGAATCTGAATCCAAATCAGAAATACTTTATTAATCCCCAAGGGGAAATTTGGTTGTTTCAGTTGCTCTTTTACACAGTACAGCAGTAGGAAAATCAGATATAGACATTATAATACTTCTAATTGAATAGAAATCAAATAAGAATTTGTTTTCCCTAAATGAAGAGAAAGAAATAAAATGAGTGAAAGTTAGACTATGAACAAAGGCCAGAGAATTTACATTGTTCACAATATCTACAATGTGACTCTGACAGTAAGGATATTGCGTACTGATTTGGGTACAGGAACTTTCTGTTACATCCCCTGGTTAAGTTCCCCCTTTTGTTTCTTTTTCATGTGTCATGTCTTGTCATCCCTTTTTATTTTGAATTTTCTCACTCTTGTCTTCTGTTTCAGGTCTTGTTTTCTGCCCTTCCCACACCATGTGCCTTCCTGATGGTTGATTCCCTGAGCCTGTGTGCCTCATGTCATCGCTTTCCAGCATTCTACTTTGTTTATCTCTCCGTATTTCTGGCTTTATTTTTTTTGTGTGCCAGACTTATGCACCTATTAAAGGTTTTTGAGCCTTTGGACTTGTCGAGTCGTGCCTTTGGGCTTTTTCCAGTTCAGCTTTGTGACACTTCCGTATAAGTTCAAAGTAACACAGGGTTTAATATTTTCTTTGAATGACCTTATTCAAGTTCACTATTTAATGGGCACAGCACAGGGAGAAGGAAAGCAGGACGCCATTTTGAGTTATGTCACGCTGGCTTCATGAACCTTAATTGTCCATCACAAATGTGTCCTGAAACTTTAATTTAATAGCTGTTATGTATATGTTATCTCAAAATCAGAATATATTCCTAAAATCATGTCACAATATCTTACCTCAAAAGTCACCCTCCATGTCCTTGTGTTGATTTCATCCGAAAATGGCTGGAGATTGCATGGCTCTGCAGCAACAAATAAGCTAACAGTGGAGCTGAAACCCACAACATTTCAATTGTGGCGAAAAAGTTTGTACAGCATGTGTCTTTCCAGAGTGTGAACATGAAATGCTGATGTGATTATAGACTTTAAGTCCAGCCAAAGTAGTTATCTTACATTTATCTTCCTCAGGTCATAAAGCCCCCTGCCTCACTTATTGCTAGCTGAGATAACTACAGTAGCTTAACCTTAATGTATATAAGGTGAGCTTAGGAAGATGTGTGCATCTGGATAAGTATATAATGTTTTGGATCAAAACAGCTGTGAAATAGGCTGCTGACTGGTGGAACTTACTTATATTTGATACACCTTTTACCTGCTTCTTAAAAAGCATTACATCTTGCATGTGTTCAGAATGTAACAGGGTAGCTGACAAGTTCAGCTTTCTGATTAGTAACATGGTAAGTTTACCTGCATTACCTTATACCCTGTAAACCGTCATACTAACTTAATCATTTTTAAAAAAAAATCCTAACACTCTCTTAACAATTTCAGAAAATTAAAATAATCTTTAAAGATGTATACTTTCATCTGCATTTTGTCTCATTTGAGGCAACTTCACTCATCTTAATTTCCCGTCCTTGTTTTAGTGGTTGTGAGTGACGTCTGCTTTTAATTTAATTTTGTGTCAAGTGTACCTGGAAGTCCTCTCAAAATATTTGCTTTGATAAACATGAAAATGGTGTGTGATGATTTGGTTTGTTCCAGACAAGCCTTTCTTGTTACTCTTGTCCTCTTCTGGAATTTCTGACTGAAAGGGATGCTTATTACAATGTTTTGGGACCTTCAATTGAAAAAAATCATTCTTTCATATGGTTTTCTAGGAAAGGACTCTTCTACACTCTATATGCGCCTTGCATTATTCAATGAGAAGTGCTGGTCAGTATTTTACTTCTTACAAACCTTAATTCTATTAAAGTTGTGACATTGTGTAAAGCATGAATAAAAACAGAATACTATGATTAGCCAATACTGTTCATCATATATTCAATGGAACACACCACAAGGACAAGATAAAGTTAAAACTGATAAACTTCATTGTTTTTGCAAATATTCACTCATTTTTATTTTGATACCTGCAACATTAAAAAAAAAAAGCTGGGATAGGGGCAACTTAAGACTGAGAAATTTGAGCAGTTCTCAAAAAACACCTGTTTGTTAGTTACTTAGTGATTTTTATTTCATTCATATATCTGAAATAAAACATTTTCATACAAGCATATAAGCATATAATTGAATGAAAAGGAACAGAAAGAAGAACAATCTTATATTATCTGCCCCTTTTACACACATAAAAAAAATTCAGAAACAACAACACAATGATCAACATAATTCGCAACAACAATAATAATAAAATAAAACAGCCGTCATCAACACTGCTGGTCTCAAATCCTTTTTGATTCTCAATTACAACAACAAGCAACAACAACCAAAAATAATACTAATAATTACAATGTTTGTGAGATTTCATCAATCACAAAAATGGTAATGGTACTTACTTAACATACTGCCCTTTAATGTTCTTTTAAATGTAAATTTGTTTGTAACATTTCACAGGTGAACAGGTTAATTGAAACCCGCAGAGTGTCAAGATTGGGTATAGAAGGAGAATCGCTAAAAGGCTCACTCGTTCACAAGCAAGGATGGGGAGAGGTTCACCACTTAGTAAACAACTGTGTGAGCAAAATGTCATCTACTGTCCATCATATCATCAAAAGAGCCAAAGAATCCAAACAAATCTCTGCTCATCTGCAGCAAGGCCAAAAATGTTGTGTGAATTCTTGTGACCTTTGATCCCTCAGGCAGCAATTCATTAACAAGCCAACATTATTCTGTCAAGATATTGCCACATGGGCTCAGGAACATTTGGAAAACCATTGTGAGTTGACATAGTTTGTCCTTACATAGAAGTGCAAGTTAAAACTCTACCATGCAAAGTGAAACCCAAATATCAACAACACCCAGAAATGCAGCCTCTTCTCTGGGCCCAGGCTTATCTGAGATGGACTCAGGCAAAGTGGAAAGGTGTACTGTGGTCTGATGATTGTTTTTGGAAATGAAGGGTGTTGTGTCCTTTAGGCTTAAAGAAGGAAAAGGACAGTCAAGACTGTTATCAGTGCTATACAATTCAATTCAATTATTATTTATTGTCATGGTCATAATAAATATAACAACAAGATTATGTTCAGAGCAATCATGCAGAGCATAGCAAAAAGATGTAAATATGAAGTGCAAAATCCCATCCCGCAATCCCTGACCACCCACTGTGCAAAAATCGCATACAATACACAGTTATAAAAATAAATAAATAATTCAGTGCAGACACAAATGTTATAGACAGTAGCAGCATAAAGAGGGAAATTAGGTAAAGGTATAGGTTGAAAAGGATTTGCAAATCATTGTATTCTAATTTTAATTATTTTATTTACACAATGTGCCAACATAACTGGAATTGGAGTTTGCAATTCTTTTGCTCACACAGAAGTAACATTACTTAGTTGAACTTTTTTAAGAGTAGATGGGAGAGTCGTCAACTGTAACAAACATATAAACAAGTGGTCTTATAGTAAGTGCATATAAAAATATGAAAGTATCCATTTATGGTCTACAATAATTAAGAGCCATTTGACACTAAAGCCCTACAATTAATTGGTGTATTGATGAAGTTTTACCCACTGTGTACAACACTTGATCTTCCCAATGCTTTGTATCTAGCAGAAGCCTCGCTGCGACAAGCACCATTCCACTATCTTTCACCATGCATGTCCCTGAGCTTTTGGACTGCTTTGACCCACTGAATTTCTGCTTGCAGCTTTATTTATCATTATAATGCTGACTTCCATGTCCAAGGTTACAGCACTCCGTTGCAGCTGAATTTACTGGGAGGAGGGGAGAAAAGGAAGTAACACAGGGAAACAATCATTACATAAGACCAGTTCTTATGGAAGAATTGAACTACAGGAGAAGTATTAATGAAAATCAGTATGATATATGGATAAAGTTGTAGGATAAGATGTGTCCTGTTTACAGAGGGAGAGCTGTCAAAATTAAATCATTGAGGGTCAACAAGGAGCTAGAGCATAAACATGAGATTTGTGTGGTGTTAATGTTTTGCATCAAAATGGCTGAATAGACACAAAAAAAAACCAACCATTTCCACAGCCTGCCACCAAAACATAACAGCATTGATGGTGTGTGGAGGAGGAGATGTTAGAGGGTGAGATAAAGGGGGTTTTATCAGACTGGTACTGTTACAAATGGCTGCTTGAAATCTCTAAATGGGGGCGATCAATATTCACTTGAATGAGAATCAATCACTGGAATGAGGCCAGTGCTCTGCGAGGATTAAGGCTTGGTCACACTCGCTGATTTTCGGTCCAGATTTTAAACCTAAGAGGACTCTTTGGCCCTCTGCTGGCCTGCAGGGCCGGGTCAACATTTTTGGAGATGTTTACTTTTTTGTTCAGCAAAAATCTGATTACAGTCCTTTCAAAGTACATATTGCTGCTAAAAATACAAATGCTTTTCCTGGGGCAGAAAGACCACAAACAAATACAGCTGATTAGAGCAAAAATAAATCAATCTTTAGCAGTAGTTCATTCCCTGTGGAAGTCTACGCGCTGTGGGAAAATAATTTATTTGTCTTTGGAAAACAGAGAATTGAGTGTCCTGGGGTTTTTATCAGACACAGTTGTGTCTGATGAATTTCACCCTGTTTCCTCATACCAGTCTGAGACAGGCCTGCTCTCAAAAAAACAAACTTGTGGGCACCATTTTTCTTGTGACTTCAGCACTAGAGGTGAGTGTTCAAAGTAGTGCTTTATCTATGTTTCTGTGTCCGTAATACTATTTAAAATCTGGGGATGGGGCACAGTTGGCACAGCAGGTTAAGAGAAACAGCAGTATACTTTTAAGGAGAAGAATCTATTGGAGTGCTGGTTTGATAAAAAAAAAAAAAAAAAACACTTCCCTCCTGAAGGACAAATAACTGGATGTGGTAGGCAGAGTAAATCGCAGGCTGTGGATTTTTGTTTTTAAGTTATTGCAGAAGGCTGAATGCTCAGCTTAAGGTACAGGTAGCTAGCTGGAGTGTGAACTCCAAATGGCAAGAACAGATAATACTAGAAGAGCTACACAGCCACACAGAAACCAAGCTTTGTTGATTTTGCTGATCACAAGCTTCACTGGCAATGCACACATCAGAGAGATATAATTGTGAAGCTGTCTTTTTGTTGCTGAGATGGCATTGTAGTAATCGAGGCATATAGACACCACTATAAGCATCAGAGCCAACAGGACCAGATAGGACATTGTTACTTTGTCTAAAGCTTGCAGTTTTTGATTGCATGAGGTTCTTGTGAAACCATTTAGCCCTGTTTAGATTCACACATTAGGACACCAATGTGACACCATGGTGACACATACAAATTTTGTATGATCTCTATTTCATGTAATTATTTTTTTAAGTTATAATCTATTTTGTTGCTTCTGTTTTGTCTGTTTCATTTGTAGGGGACATGAATTATAAGGAATGATATTTATGTGTATTCAGCATATTTCTTTTCATAAATAATGAATAAGCAAAAAATTAAAAAAAGAAATGTACAACATAAAATGATTTTAATCTCTTTGATTGTTAATTTCCTTGGTGAAGTTGTTTTTATTTGCGGCCTCTTTTCATAGTTTGATGATTCAAATTGTGCCTGTACATTTTCAGAGCCTTGGCTGCATATTTGTTCCTCTAAAATTTGTTTGCAATTTACCATGTCTTCACACAAATCTCTCATGCACAAAGAAACAACAGTCAGTAATCAGAGAAGAGGGGTATGACCAGTTTCATTTATAGGCTAGCATAATTCCTGTCCATTTGTGAAAGACTTTTAATCACAACACCATCTCTGGGCATGTTTCCATCGCAGTAACAGAGGGGCTTTGTAACCACAAGTCATGACAGGGACTGAGGGGGTTTCACCGAGCAAGCTGTTGGTGTCATACGGGGTAACACGGGTGAGGGGAGCGCTTTGGGTGATCAGCAGGAGCTTGCACAAGGGCCCTTCAGCAGCTATTAGAGGTGAAGCTCCCCCTCTCTGTCAAATCCACATCGCCTCCTCCCTCTGATCACACTAGGGTGCATGTGAGCGGAACTGTGGGAGCCAGGACAAGGCGCCTGCTGCCCCTCCTCATCTTCATCTCCCAGCAGCTTGTACTGAACAGCAGCCTTCTCATCAATCAACAGCCACTCACCCTCAGTGGTTAGGGCAACAGAAGAGGGAGGAAACGACTCATTACAGCAGGGATTCTGAAGCCTTTTCACAGCACTCGTTTTGACTTGTACAGCATGCTGGAACCAAGCTGCATCAGTCATGGCAGAAACATTTACATGCCATTTACATTAAGTATTGTTGAGCAATGAAATGACCACAAAGACACATATATACACATAGCAGGTGCCTCTAGTACTAGTATGACCCTCAATGGCTGATGATGGTAGCTGGTTGAGGCACTGACATCCTTGTGCCAGATAAAACAGTGCTGCAGCTTTCAAATATTCCAAGTCAGTAGCTGTAGAAGGATGATTGTGGCAAATAACAGAGGTACTGGCATATTAGTGCCCACTGCCCCCGATCAGATTCCTGATAGATGAAGTGAGTATAGGCTTTATGGTGTACAGCCCGTCTGCGGGTTTAGTATACTATTTTGACAATGGTATGAAACCTTGTGGTTCCAGTGCTGATGCAACCAGAAGCTGTGGTAGTGGTGGCTGATGGAGGTGTGTCATTCTGGTGGTATGAAGTAGGGTGCTGTCATCCTCATTCTGTATGGCCCTGCTGGAGAGGGCTGCTGTGGTTGTTGATCATGTCTGGGATGCTTGTGTGAAGTGCACCTCCTGAAGCTTTCTGTGTTGGTCAAAAGTGGCTGTTGGTGAGAAGATTACAGTAGCAGTCTGATAACGAGTGTCTCTTCTGAACATGCAAAGGCAGTTACATTTGGTAGGTAGCAGGAGGAGCTTGCATCTGATGGAGAGCTCAACTGTTGAGTCTGGCGCGCTGGTGTTCAAATGGGTGGGGCATTAATAAATGGGTGTCGACTGTCTAGGATGACGTAGACGGCCTGTTACTGACTGGCTAATTAAGGTAATTATGAGAGGATATATTACAAATTGGAACCACATGACATTGTATGATTAGATACTACATAATAAGATATGATTTGTTATGATAAGACATGATACAGTACAGCACGATTTGATATAGCGAAAATTGATATGACATGATGAAACGTAATAGCTATGTTAAGATACAATACGATTTGATGGGACAAAATATGATATAATAGGGAATTATATAATACAATATGATATGACATGATAGGATATGATAGTGGTATGATATAGTATGATATGATTAGAAAAGGTATGCAATATTACACAGAATGAAATGATACAATAAGATAATATAAGATGTGATACCATTATTAATTATATGTTAAATAATTGTTTATCCATTTTTTTAATCTTTTGATGACATATCAATATTTTTGCAGTGATAAAATAGTAGTATTGATTAATACGAACTGTCCCTTTAATGCAAGGGTTACATCGAGGGCCACATAAAGAGGAATATATGGACCACTGAGCCACTTGCTGCACCTCACTTTTAGTGTATTTAAGTTAAAGTTTTAGGGTTTAGGGGTTGGTTATCACCCATCAAGGGGCCCTTGTAACCCCTGGGCTATGACTGGATTCATACCTAGTCAGGGTGAGAATGACCTTCTGAGCAGCAGAGATGGGAGTCACTCACAGCTTATCTTCACTGTCAGACACAGAACAAGAGTAAACTGCAAGAATGTTGGTGCTTGAAGATGAATTTTGCAATATATGTAGTAAATTAAACCTTGTCAGAAAATATGCATGACTGATGGTATTCGCTGCTGTAATCAAAATGTCTTTATTCATCCAACTGTTTCAGGGGCCAATTCAAAAAGGGCAGCGTGTTGCATTTGGTCCCCGGGCCATAGTTTGGACACCCCTGCTTTAACAGGTATTGTTGATTACGATTTTTTTGATGACGTTGTTGTAGTTGATATGGGATGACGTCAGGTTTGATGAGCACCAGCCTGAATCATAACCACAGAGGAAACCTGATGTGTCGGACTCACTCTGTCTTGAGGGCTGGGATGGTGGGCGGCGTGGTTTTGGCTCTGAGACGGTGCGGCGCATTTAGCCAAAAGTTGGACATTGAAGGACCAGTGTCTCCCAACCGGTTGTCATCCAGCATGGAAATCAGGAGTCTGCTTAATGCGTGAGTGGCGCTGATCTATGAGTTGAAGAATGATGGCGATTTGCTTCTGAATTGACTCCAGAAGTTTGGCGTGTTTCTCGGCTCTGTGCGTCATGTGGAAACAAAAGGGGGAAAAGGTCTGGTTTGGATTTGTGGAAACACTGTGGCCTGGTCAAGGTGTGGCCCTGCTCCCGAAACTTTGTTATCAAGCATCAAATATTGCAGAAATACCGAGATTTGAGTTGATTGCACCGTCGTTGAAAGTTGTAAAGTTTATTTAAGTGGAGCGAAGAAGTTAACAAAATCTAAAAAGTGAAACTACTTAATGTAAGACTTTAAAGCATACAAAATTAAAGCATATGGTCAAAGATTGGCTTAAAAAAATGATTTTCAGAAAGCGATTTATTAATTGTAAATGGGTGGCAAAGCTGTTAGTGCTCCATATTATGTTTTTTAAGCTGAAACATTTAGACCTATTGATTTATCATCTGGTTTTTTGCTTTTCTGCTCTGTGTGAACTGATTTGGCAGAGCAGTTTTTTTCTGAAACATGCTGCAAACATGTTTTTCAAATAACAAATTAAATCATCCTCGGTAAAAAAACAAAAAACAAAACAAAACAAAACCAAAAAAAAAACACAATTCAGAGAAATCTGTTGTGCTGTTTATTACTTTTAAATAATGAAAGCTTTGTTTTTGGTCTTCAAAACAGCTTCCAAGCTGTCAATCAGTTTCATTTGCACAAAAAATCTAATAAGAAACATGCAAAAGAATGAGACAGTTACTGTTTTGAACATGTTGCTTCAATTAATTTCAATTAGAAGTCTCACAGCTTTTTGGGTTTGACAAAAAATGATGATGCTGTGAGATTTGTGGAACTTGCTTGTATAGTCACTTGATTCAGGGCACTCTCCCTTTTGTGCTGAAACTTTAATCTGGACACATATAAGTTTGTTTATTTTCATGTGAGTTAGTGAGAGGTATAACTTTAAATCATTCAGATATCATAGAAAAAAACACACTCTCTCTTCAGCAGCTGTCTGTTTTCATAGAGACAGTAAAAAAACAGCCTTCCTTCTTCACTTTTATCAACAACACCAAACGCTTTTGTGTCACATTGGCCACAAGGGGGCATATTAGTACAACACTGCAGAAATGTTGCATCACTGTGTGAAAAGAGAGAAATTCAAGAGCTTTGTCCCTATAAAGAAGATTAAATCTCAAAAACTACTCTTAGATTGGAGTCTGTTTTTTCATACATTCTGTGATCCCTCAGACTGGTCTGCCTTGTGTATGTGTCACTCACTTGTTGGCTAGAGTTTCACAGTCGAGAAACTGTTTGTCAAGGGGCAACTCTGCTTCAGAGAAAATAATGTCCCAAACCATTGTGTTGACCTTACATTTCATCCATATCACAATCAAGTGCTTAAAATTGGGGAATGTTACCTAGGGTGTGTGCTGTGTAGTTCTTAAACCTTAGTAAAAATAAACAAATATGATCCCCTAAATAAAAATTTTTACTCTGTGGTTAGGAAAATTACACCTTGTGTATTGGTGAACACAGACAGAATTCACTGTCTGCTTGAATGAAGATGTCACACTGTTTCATTGCACTTATGACTGAGTTGTGTACAGGGATCAGTCTCTGTTAACACCTCTGTGGACAACGACAAACTGGGAAACTGCAGTCAACATATTAATAGTGTAACAGCAGAAATATAAGATGCTAAATAAGTTGAGAATCATGTTGACTAATTAGAGATAAGATAAGATGAAATTACTGACCCCTGAGGGGAAATTGTTTTGAAATAGCAGGTATATATTTTTGATTCAATCAAAAGGAACCGTCAGTAGTCTATCTGTCAGTTTTGAATACTCAGATGTTTTAAAGAGTCAGATAAAGATGGGGAGGAAAAACCTCCTTTGTGCTATCTCATGCATTGGGGGTAAATAAGCCAAGTACCAAAACTGCTCCTTTAATTGTGCAGCATGTTCATTGGCCAGATCGGTCCACTTTAACCAGCATTTTAGCCTCAACCAACTCTTTCAGTGTGATGAGCTGCAGGCCAGAAACAGACTCAGCCTTCTTTATCAGGCTGTTAAGTCTGCAGGCATCCTATGCTTAATGCCTGCACCCCAGCACACAGCAACATTTGATAGAGGATGTCAAACATTTTGCTGCAGACATAACAGAACTTTAAAGCCAGCTCAAGCCCTGCTTGTAAATTAAGTTCTTGTTGGTGGACCACTCCAGTTTGTCAACGAGCTCTACGCCCAGATACTTTTAAGACCTGACAATCTCTGTTCCAGTCCCACTGATAGAAACTGGAGATGTAAAGATCTTGTTGACTTTTGTCATACCATCTCAGTAATGCTTTGAACAAAGGACTCAAACAATGATTAAAATCAGTGCTCGCATGAATAGTTTAAACTGGTTGATTGCTTGGCCATGTTGCCTTTGCAAATATCTTATGTATATACTTAATCTGGAAAAACTGATTGTCTTTTATTGGTGTAATATTGTTGTACACTGCATTTTTTCCTCTTTTATCTATTACTTTTATTATTTTATAATTTCAAAAGCCTCCTGTGGACAAGAGTTGCAAATAAGCACATGTGCTAAAGCACTCAAACAGTGCATCTGGTTTGTCCAATGTAATTGTGATGTCCACATCAAATAAACAAATAAATAAAAAAACTTCCCAATCAAACTCTGATTCTTCTCATCCTGCCCACCAATGATACATCCTGTGATGGCAGTATCATCTGAGTACTTTTGAAGGTGACATGAGTCTGAGTTGTACCAAAAACCTGAAGTGTAGGTTGTGGAGAGGGCATGGGATAAAACAGCTCTCTGTGGTGCCCCCATGTTGTTACAGCTCTTCAGCCTCACAAACTGTACCCTGCCTGTCAGGTAATCTACAAGACCTCCACCTGCTCTCCAGCTTCTTTTTCAGCAACCTGGGCTGGATGTTGTTGAAGGCCCTTGAGAAGTCAAAAAACATGATCCTCACTAGTTGTCAGCTCTGTTCAGGGAGGACCATGCTCTCTGCAACAGGTATCTTACAGCATGATCTACACCTTGGCGAACTGCGGGGGGTGAGGGAGGAGCATACAGCTGGTCTAAGGCCCTGTCAGCAAGGAGACAGATATATTTTCATATTGAAAACTTTCTCTATACAGACTGCATTATTTTAAGAAAAAGTCTCAGTCCACAAAAAAACGCTGAAAAGGACATAGTGCACATGCCAGGCCTGTGAGTGGTGCTATGACATGGAGAATACCCATACATCATGAGTAATGTCAACAAACACTGGTATCGGTTGTTCTCCGTGTCCTCTTGTTGCTCATGGTGAGCTTAGAGGAGCAGAAGATTTTGCTGTAAAAGCCATAACAGGCTCAGTAGTTTCTGCAGTGCAAGCGTGGCGCTGTATTCTGCCATTGTTTCTGTTTTGTCATTGGGGTTTCGTGCATGCTGTGTAAATGAGAGGTGGGCCTATGACTTCATCGTTTCTGAAATTTTCCATTTTAGTTGTCCATACAGAAATGCTCAGTCGGTGTTTCCAGATTTATCCACTCTGGGACCCGTTTTCAAATATGTGGTTTTCAGGCACCCAAAAACGCCTTATCCATGTGGACGAAATCCTTATACGCTTAAAAAAGTTTGTCTCAGTTTGGACAGCCCCTAAGGTGTGTTAAGCCCAGCCTCTCCATGACCTTAATTAGGTAAGAGGTTAATACTTTGGTCTCATAGTCCTCCAGGGCTTTAGGTTGCCCCTTCGTGAGCATAGTGACTATGCATGATGTCCTCCATGTCACAGGAACTATCTATAGATAAAAGCTCATGTTAAAAATGTACTACAGCAGGCCACACCACTAGAAAGCTCAAGCCCTCAGCAATAGGGGACTTAGGCAAATTTTCCCCAGCTGAGTCTCCTTCGTTAGAAGTAGAAGGGATGAG
The DNA here is from genome assembly GCA_037902135.1 of Cetoscarus ocellatus. Taxonomy (NCBI): domain Eukaryota; kingdom Metazoa; phylum Chordata; class Actinopteri; order Labriformes; family Labridae; genus Cetoscarus; species Cetoscarus ocellatus. Next base: position 121,376 of record JBAMNC010001417.1, read on the forward strand.
CAAAAAGTTTGATCTGTTTTCTTAGGACCCTAACCAGTACCTAAATCATGTCATGTATCAATGTATGGGACAGCTTGATTGAATCCATATTTATTGAGGAGCATGTCCCAAAACCAACACAAATTGTAATGAGAGGATATTGCACAGTTAGGAGCCATTACAGTCTCCCTTTAAAAGAGCAGTGTATGTGGTGTTCAGTGATTAACCCGAGTTTGTATAAAGGGTGGTGGCTAAAGTGGAATGCTGAGGGTGTATTGCCAGCCCGATTGGAAAAGTTGAAAGCATACCAGCATAGTGGAAATGTATATTCTGTGCATCTCCTCTGGAGTGATGGAGGTCATGTTGGGACGGTGGTCCACCAACCTAAATGAATAGTGAATTTTTCTGGTAATCCCAAGAGGTAAGGAGAGTTCTGTGGTTTGTCTCTCCTTTTTTTTTGTTCTCTTTTAATTTTTATGTATTGGTTTACCTTTTGCAATCAAGAAGTGAATAATAGAGCTACAGTATGGGAGGACTGGATGAATGTTGTGAGTGCAGTGTATGTAAGTCATGCTCAAAAGGATGATGATATTTTTGGTTGAAAATGTAATATGTGGACCCCAGGAAGAATAGCTACAGCATATTTGCTGTAACTAATGGTGGATCCAAAATAAATCAAATCAAATCAAATCAAATCAAATCAAATCAAATAGTAGGGGAAATAATGGTTTGCATGTGGTAAATATAGTGGTGGGTCACTATCTGTACATTAAAACTGATGAATATACAGGTAAAATATCCTAAAAGATAGCGACTGTGAAATGGAAATCCAAATCAAAATACTGCTAAATGGTAGTTAAGTAAGTTAGCTACCTGTCGGTAGGCTGCCTGTAAAATAATAAAACAATAAATCTTTTATTCTTTTCAGGTCTCTGTGTTTGCTGCTTTGAGATTCTAGAGCACAACAGAAACACGCTGTGAATTATTCAAAAATGCAGAGAAAGGGCTGCAGTCATGCTCAGGAAGAAAAAAATTCAACGATTTCTATCAACCACAGTGTTTCTATAAGAAATATTATTTACTTTGGGGAGCTTACACTTACACAGGTCATCCAAAAATTAGTCACACTGTATAAGATATAAGCCTATTACATAAATGAACAGTTAAACAATGTAGGTCCATTTTTGAATTGTTTTAATTAATAATTTTGCATTACTGTTAATTTTACTTGACATAGAACACATCTCACTCTTCATGCATTTATGTTACTTTCTCCATTTACTTACCTTTATACTCATGCTTACTGGTTCAATAATAATAGCAGTATAAAGAGGTAAATACACTGATTAGTTTCTTGAATATCTGAAAACAACAGACTGTTCTTAAAACCTACGTCATTTCAAAATCAGGATTTTTATTCTCCATCAAAGACATCAGCTTTACAAACAAAAAATAAAACTCTTTCAGTGAATAGCAAGTATGTTTAAGTCCACCATTTTGTGATGTTATTTTTCATGTATGCACAATACAGAAAATCAGCACCACGTCCTAAAACCTTAAGTGCTGGGTGCTTAGCACAAAAACAGTTGTAACAAAAGGAAAAGATCTGCACCTCAGAAGCTGCTTCAAAATCAATTTATTGAAAATAATCACCCCAGATGTGACGTTTCAGGTCTTAGCCCCTCATCAGATAGCTGAGCTGGGCTAAGAACCAACACTTCACATGTGTGGTGTATATTTTCTTTAGATTGACTTTGCAGCAGCCTCTGGTGTTCAGACTTTTTCTCACTTTTCATGTATGAACTTCAAAGTTTTGATCCAAAGCACACACACTCTATGTTTAGTAGATTGTGCCTGTGACTGCACTGAAAATAAAACTAAATTACTAATTAAAATATAAATTGTATATATATTAAAGTTTCTCGCTGTTTTTTTTTAAATCTCTTTTAATGCTACTTTAAAACAAATAATGATGACAATTTATTTAAATTCACCTGACACTAACTTTTCTGAGCTGACAGGTAACATATCAAAATGTAACCAAACGTCAGCTTGATTAGTTAGATAAATTCAGTTTTCCTAATACAAATACGATAAGACAATTGCTGGCAACAGATTTACATGTTTGTTAAACTAATTACTGTATTATTTTTATCAGTACATGGTGGAAATCCCTTTCAAATACTCTGCTTGAACTTCAACACTCCCACATTAGTCACTACTATAACTGCACTCACCAGCTCCTAGATAAGTGCCCTTTAACCCACAAAGGAAATTTAATGAAAGTGATGGAATAGGCTGACAGCACTAGTGTCTCTGATCTGAAAATGAAGATAAAGTTGTACGTAGAGGCTGAGTACGGTCATACTCGAGTATAAGTACCTGACCAAAGCAGGTGTTATAAGTGTTAATCAGTACAGATGTAAGGGCTTTCAACTGAAAGGAGAGCTCATGGCTAGTGATGCTAATACTGCTAACTATAGTTAGTCACACTCCAGACCAACCTCATGTAGGTCACTGCTGATGCAGTGATCCTGTGATCCTCCTACAAGTACTTTATTGAATGTAGACCTGTCAGGCAAATGCTTTTTGAAGTGTGAAATAATCAGGAAATAATCCAAAGTTTCAAATTTTGAACTTATGTCTAAAAAAGCTTTTTTTTGTGCCTCTGCACCAGAAACAGCCTTGGCTGGAGGCCTTCTGTTTTTGGGTTGTCTGTGAAGGTGTTCCTTTGTCCAACCAGGTCATTCTTGTGAACAAAATATATTGCAGGATTTTCCTCAAACAAATGCCCAGTCTGACTCAAGACTGAACTGACTTGATGCTGGAGGTCATAGGCCTATGGTCAAGATCATTAGGCCTTCTGTTAATCCCTCGTTTGTGAAAGAGAAATTTCAAAAATATATTGATGGTTTTTCCTCAGTCTTTGCAAAAATATCCTCTCTGACCCAAGGATAAATTGATTGAATGTTTGAGATTCCAGTAGTAGGTCTAGGTCACTGGGCCTCATGTTTATCCTTTAATTGAGTACAGAATATCTCTGTAGTGCTCTGAAGGACTTTTAACAAGGTTTTCAGAAATGTCCACTTGATTTTAGGTTGGAATAAGTAGTTTTGGAGATCATAGGTCAAAGGTTAGGGTCACTGGGTCTCAGGTTCATCGTTTGTCTTTGTAAGAGATGTCTAGAGAATGCTTTAAGGGTCTCTTGTCGAAATACATACAAATGTTTACTTTGATTTGAGGATGGAGTGAGAAAATTCCTGTGGCTAATTCAACATCACTGGAACTCATCTTCATCCCGTATTCATAAGAGCTCTGCAAAGGAGAAACTACCACAAATACCAGCCCAGCTGCTCTTCTTGACCCACCACTGTGCTTTTTCAGTGCACCAGTTGTTTACCTGTCAGAGGCATATATCCACCAGCTGGTAGTCGAAGTTTTAGCTTATCACAGACATCTGTTAAGGTTTCAAAAGCTAAAATAAATGGATAGGAATAATGTTAAGAGTGGGAGTCTGTAATCAGTGTGCTCACTGCTTAAAGGGAATAAATCAAAGATAAAATGGAAAAAAGGTAAGGTTAGATCACATCAGTGATAACACATTAGAGGCATTTTTAGACTACGGTAATGAAGAATGGCAGGAGGGTAGACTGCCCAGAGTTTGGAAGCCAGTAAGCCTATTAATTAAAGGTGGATTGCTGCCCTGAAATCGTATCTTTGTGATCTTTGTGATCTTTGTGAAGTAATGGAACAAATGACAACCAAAAACGTACTGAAGAGAGCTGAAATGCATAATGTCTTTAAGAGGGGTGTCAAAATGAAGGGTAACCACGGAAATAGGGATAGATGTTAGATTGCAAAATTGTTGCATCTGTGTAAAATAGAATTAAACAAATAAGTATGCTCTGCTCCATCTTGCAGTCACCTTTCAATACATTAATAAAAAATCTGTATCATTATGTTATCATCACATCCCCACTGTCTAACTAATCACTTTTGGTCAGCTGTTTGACCTTTTGATTATAATACTTCATTTTTAAGCTATTTTATTGGATTTATCAGTGAATGATGATTTTCTGTCAGGGATTTTTAAGGAAGAACTGATTTATTTGATTTGACAAATACTCCAAAATCTAGATAATAAATGGCACTGCCATATAAGATGGTCTGTCAGTGGTAAAAAGGTTTAAAGTATATTCCTGCTTGAGAATTGCTTTGCATTCAACATAGTCCACTACCAGCAGTTTCTGTGCAGCTGTGTAACTCTTTAAGTAGTATCTGTTTTCATCATGTGGAGCTATGAAACTTCTGCTAGCCACCTTTACAAAGCACAGTCTTAATTTTTTTCCAACGATACCTGCTATGCCTCTATATAAGAAGTCATTGTCAAGAGTACAGAGTCTACTTTGCTAAAACTGACCTGTTCCTGTCATTAGCTATGTTTACATAAGCAATTTGTCTTCAATCTGATTCTTCCAAAAGAAATGTGCAAATGAAGTGTTTGTATGGACAGATTTTGGTCATGGTCTGCTTGAAAGCAGAAAAAGTAGCTGTTCTTTACTCTTAAAATCATAATAACCATGTAAACTTTAACTTGCACTAGCCGTGCAAAGCTACTGTGGCATCCTAACAACAACAAAGAGAGAAACAGAGGTGGCAGAGCTTCCGGCCACTACCGGGCTTTTTGACACAGTACAGAACAACAAACTAACATACTAACTAAAGCAGAGGCAAGTTTGGTAAGTTCTACAGCATTGCAGAGTGGACAGCAGAGCCATTTCATTTCCATGTCAGATACCCCTGACTCGCGGTAATATTCTGATCATTCAGTGGTCATCAGGGTCTCAATGTAACAGTGAGTCTCAGCACTTTGAATGTCTCTGGAGGTGATACAAAAAACTGTGCCCGTAGGTACCAGGCACGATCCTAAAAGGAAAACCAAAAAAAAGGAATAAAGTTGAGCAATTCCCACATTGTGGAAAAGCCACATTAGACTTGGCACTACCTGCTGTGAAGGACAGCCACAACCATTTGATAGATTTTGTTACATATGTAATATTGCTCCATGTTTGATGCCTCAAAAACAAAATCATTCCACTCTCCATGACTGAGGTTAACTTTTTTGTTAAAGATGGCTGCGTGTCGGCAAGCTTCTTAGACTCTCCCTTGCTTTTTAAACTTATTGGAGTGTGAGCAGTGCCTTCCTCTGCTCCTCAATGAAATCAGATAGGGAGCTGTACTGGTGCCTGAATTATGAGGCAAGGGAGGGTGCGCTTCATAGGGCTGTCACATTTCCCAAAACTCAGAACCGATCATTTTTTTAGCATATATGCTAACATTTGAAGATATTCAGTTATTAGTTTGTACGCTCATCAACCCCCCACCTGCAACACACACAAGGCATTTCCAGTAGATAATTATTTTACCTCTCCCGAGGCCGCGTGTACTCTTATAAGAACTTTGCAATTCTGAGGAGGATGCAGAAGCAATGGGCTGAGCACTTGAAAAGTATCAGCTATACAGTGCTCAGTGTGGCTTTGTTGGGTCCCTCATTCCCCCGAAGTGTCTTCTCTGCCTCTTTTGTTCCGGCAGACAAGAGGCAGCTGTTGTTGAGGTCAAGAGAGCACAGGCCAAACTGGTTGCTTAGGGAGCACCCTCTGCTGGATCAAGTGCTTCACTGCTCCTGGTACCCCAGTGCACTACTGAGCTATTTATTTTATAATCAGATGTTTATTTACAATTTGAATACAGAGTTTTAACCTCTATGCCTGAACATATATTCCTATATCAGTTATAACGTGACAACCGAAGTGCTTCGTTTGCCATTTGTGACCAAACATATACAAAACAAATACAAAAAAGACATGCAGCACAGTAATTGTCTGATCTTGTCTTGTTTTGATGATTGTTGGAAGTCAGAATCTATAGAAACTGAGTCTTAAATAATCCATCAGGACTGATGATTGTAAAGTATGTATCCATAGCTTGCCTGTCGTACTATCCACTTCTGCTGGACACTTGTCTTGAATTGAGAAGTCTTCTCAATCAATCAATTCTTTGTGTTTGTTTTGCTTGGGTCTGCATTGCTCCTACCATGTTTTGAGCAGTGAAGCAAAGGCTGGAACTACACAATGAATGATAGAGATTTGACATGGAGTCTGGTCGGTGTTAATTTTGACAGCACTTTTAATTTAGTTTTAGTTTTAGTCTTTTGCCTAAAATATCTTTTAGTTTTTGTCATAATTTAGTCGTCTGAATTGTTTCAATTTTAGTCTAGTCTTAGTTGATGAAATATCACAACGTTTTAGTTGATGAAATCTACTGTAAATTTAGTCGACTAAAATATGACATTTTTTAAAATTTTTTGTTTATTTGACATGGACACACAGTAACATTGATGCTGTGATATTTCAATATATACAGGTCCCAAATGCACTGCTGTAAGTGTTTATAACACAGTGCTAATTTTCAACACCAGTCCATGGGAGGCTTTTAAGGATTAAAATTGAACAAAGAGAAATTTATGAAAAATAACAGAGATACCCATGACACAGTTCATTAGAAAATACATCAGAATTAAAACATCCAGAACAGATGAAGATAAAAGTTCAATAAAAAAGGTGAATGAAAAAGTTCCTTCAGGTAAACATGTATACAAGCAAATGTTTTATATGTGGGAACAATATTGTTGCTCCTTCAGCCATGATTTAATACCTTTGTTGAAGCCTTTGAAGTTAGTTTGCATTTTCAGCTCAGTACGTAGACTATTCCAGAGTTTAGCTCCTGTGACGGAGAAGGCTGATTGTCCAAAGGATGTTTTACGCATTGGAATTCAACAATTACCATTAACAGAAGCCCATGTGTTCGCTCGACTGGAGTTCTGATTCCTGCTAGCAAATTCGCCAAGCATAGATGGAACAAGACTATGTAAGCATTTGTAAAACATTTTGAGATTACAGTAGCTAATGAAATTTTCAAAGCTAAGCATGTTATGTTTCTCTAAAACGAGACAGTGATGCCACCGGACAGGTTTTTTGTCAATTATTTTTATTGTCTGGTTGTATATGGATATGATTGGTTTTAAAGTTGTTTGCAAGGCTTGGGACCAGGAAGTGAGGCAGTATGACAGATGTGAAAATATCATAGCGTGCATGTAGAGTTTGGCTATGTTTAATAAGAGATACCTTCTGATGATCCTGAAACAGTAAAGTGTAAGGCATTTTTTATGTTTCCTTGAATTTCTGAAGCCGTGTTTTACACTTGGATAAAATGAAACATCTAATAACCCTTTACTGAATGCTAGTAAAGTTTGCAGGTATAAATTAACAGAAACAAATTTAACTTTTGTGTGAAATGCAGTCACCTTTATTAAGGCTACCTGGCCAAGCATCTCAGTTACAATACCAGAACTGACAACGAACAGTGAACCTGCTCTACATGAAAATATCAATTCATAAAGAGAGTAGCTCTTATTGGCTCCCCAGCTTATCTCGCCACCACAAAGCTAAGGCAGTTGTGATTGGATGTCCCTATTAACTCATCCAACCTTTCCACACAACCAAAGTAGCTGTGATTGGATATATTCCTAACATGTCCCTACTTTCTACCTGACGAAATCAGGTCTGATTGGATTAAGTCTCTGTCACACGTTTTCGGCTAGTTTCTATTTGTTGACGAAAATGTCAGTTAATTTAGTTTTAGTTGTTGTCCATGTGCACTTGATTTTATCAGTTACTGTGTACTTTTTGTCAGGGGGAAAAAGGTTGTTGGCGAAAACTATGAGGAAAATAATTAGTCAATAAAATTAACACTGTATCTGATCCTGTGAAATGTGCAATGGTGGCAGCTTCACTTGTAGACATAAGGGTGTGTGTTCCACACGTTATTATGATATATTGGTTTGATGCAGGTGGGTATTTGTTTTTAAAATAAGATTATGAACCAAAATTCACATTAAAAGCAGACAGCATCATTAACTGAGTCCTTAGATATGACTACTAGTTTAAATGATGCATTTATGCAACTGCTCAGTTCCCAATTTTAACACAAAAGGAAAGACATGAATAAAAGTAAGTAGCAGAGGCAGATCAAGAAAAAGTCAGAGTGAGTCAGAAGCCTCTCAGCTAGTTCTGGTGTTCATCCTAACACCCTACAGTTTCTAGCAGCAGAGGGAGGTTGCCATCATTTCTACTGGAAAATTGATTAAGACAAATTTTTCTGCACAGCCTTAAACCCTCCCTGATCTGTTTTGGTTTTTCAAGGGAGGGTTATGATCTGATTTTATGGATGTCAGTCAGTCATGAATGTGATTTGCTGAAAGAAGAACTCGAGGTCATGCTCATGGAAAACTTAAACACCAGTTAACTCACAGATCAGTGAACAAACAGAACCCTCAGTCTGTCAGAGAGGGAAATACACTGTTTTTGTGTGTACTAAGCAGAGCAGCAAATGACAGGAGGAGTCAGTTTATTTTTACTCGCCCTCAACATGCTTACAATCATTGCGCCAACATCCAAACACCTAAAAAGTGTGATTTTTCTCCAGACCAGGCACAATTATGGCAATTAGAGGAAGTGAGCATTAAGGAAATGTGTTCTAAGAGCTGGATAAGTATCGCAGCTCAATAAATAGCAAGCTGTTCATAAAATACTGAGCCAAAATAAGGCTCACAGCATTTGCAAAACAAGAAAAAATATACTGGACTAAAAGCAAAGGCACAGAGAAGCTGAGAAGACACAGTTTCCCCCGTGGATTTTATATTTATCTGTGCTTTTTGTTTGCCACCAAACAGAAAAATGCTAAGTTTCACATCCTAAATTTGCTGCCAGCCACAAGGCAAACTGGTCTAAAACCAAGGTTGGCAAATAATTCACCAAAACTAATAGATAAACTACAATTAACCTGATATTAACATCTTTATCTTTTGAAATTGATAAGATAAATTGTAACATATCAGAGGCAAACATATCCACAAATATTATGTGTTAAATATGTAGTGTTCCACTTTTTACTGCCTATTGACCGTATTCACATGGTGATCCTTTAGCTTGCACATGGGATAAAATTCACTCTTGTGATGGTGTTATGCCCCGTCTAGGGGGGACCAAGACACAGCATGAATAGCCCTGAATCCACCGAGTCCCAAGCAGCCACTCGAGTCAAGATAAAGTTAAATTTATTACAAATTAATTATTTACAACAACAACAAAAATCTTAGGTTACCTCAAGGCCACTATTTGCCTCTACTTGACCATTTCATTATAAATGGGTTGTCCCAAAAAATCACGCGCTGTAACAGTTAGGCTGACGTTACATATATATATATATGTTTGTATATATGAATACATGTGTATCTATAAAATAAAGAGTATGGCTTTGGCCTGCTCAGTTGTGAAGTGCTTTGAGGTTAACACTTGTTATGAATTGACGCTGTACACATAAAGATTAATTAACTGATTGATTAATTAATGTCAGTGTAGCTGATGAGATACACTGAAACAAACAAAGGTTTAGGATGTTGTAGCATTGCTGCGGGTACTGCTGCTATGCTACATTGTTTTCCTGGTGCTCTGTTACCGCTGTTTGATGATGCTGCTCCATCAAAGATAGGAGGAGGAATAAGACGACTCACTCCACTAAATAATCCACCCCAGAAAACATTTCAATGTCCGCGCATTACACTACAAACATGGGATGAAATAATTTAACGACTATCTGATGATAAAACTTGTCATTGACCATTTATGTGGACGTGGACGATTCGTTGCATCCCTAGTGTCAACATCACAGATGAACAACCTGCCTAGAATCTTAATTCTTAAAGTAGTGTCCACACTAGTCAAAACACAGCAGTCTTTCCCATGTGGCTGGTAGCAGTATTGGTGGTAGGAACTGATCTTGTTTTTAATGGTTGATAATAAGAAAATAGAAACAGTAATAAAAAAGAGTATGTTATCTCGACCAAAACATGAATGCTTTTTCACTTCATTTGTAATCGGCCCCCCTCAGCATCTTTAAAGATCAAAAACTTTCCCATTATGATGGTGGTGGACAAGCCCTGCATTAGTGTTTGCAGAGTGGTCAAGGTGGCCAGGTTACATGGTTAATACTCAATTCTTCAGCAGCTGCTTGGAGCGCGAATTCATATCCTACCCTTTTCTGCTACAATGAGTTGTAGGTTACCTCAAGGCCACTATTTGCCTCTACTTGACCATTTCATTATAAATGGGTTGTCCCAAAAAATCACGCGCTGTAACAGTTAGGCTGACGTTACATATATGTTAGACGAAACATCCAGGACAACAGGGTGTAAACAAAGAGAAAAAAATCTGCATCCACAGTGAAATAATGCCGGATTAACAAAAATGTTTTGTTTTGAAAAGCAGATGCAATGCAAAGCTAATATTTTCTCAAGAACAAATAATTTTTGATACTTTTAATTTGCCAGACCATGTATGAAATAAGATATCCATGATAAGTCAGAAAATATGCTTTGTACACCACATTATGAAAAGTAAGTTTTGTTTCAGTAGCTGCGCTGCATTTAGTTAAAGGCATGGATGATGTGTTATTAATCAGATGGCTCAAATTTATGTTTTTGTTTTTTTTTTTAATAAATTGAAACTGATTTATGGATTATAGCTGTTGCCCTTTATTAAAGGATGTTTTTGCTGGTTGGCAAACTGGTCAAAAAAACTTTAACCCACTGCCTTACTTTAATTTTATCACTCTACATTCTTAGATGCGTTGTCATCTTAATCCTCTGCATCAGAGATAAATATCAGTCACAGGTATGTGTACCCTTTGCTGCAGCAGAGGAATGTTGGCTTGATTATCTGGAGCCCAAAGTCACAGTGATATTTAGCTGATAATTGCTTTAAGCGTCACAAAAAGGTCTTGTAAGGTAGGCCCATGATTTCATTACATCCAGGATACAACAGAGGGCTGAATTCGGTCTTCATTGCAGAAAAACAAATGCAGTTACTGTGATGGACCAGACATTGTTCTGTCTTTTATGATATCCAAGAGAGGTTCAACTTTAGCAGTAAGAGTATTATATGGAGGTCTGTAAGAGGAAAAAGAGCTTCTGTCTATATGAGAATGTGCTAAGACTTATGTTCACTTTATATCTCCGTAGAGGAAGTCTGCAGAGGGTTCACTTGCCGGTCTTTCCGCAGGGCAGTAGTCTCCTGGCATATCCGGCTAGCACAAGAGGAGGGCTTACAAAACAACAACAGAGCCCGCAGAGAGGCCCTCTAGTTGGCTGTGGATAAAAAGAAGTGATCTCAGCACATCACATATTTCTCAGATACACGTATTGCTTGGACTTATACATTCATGGATGTATAAATCAGCTGGAATATGAGCCACTGGTTTTAAATCCATGTGGCTTTAAGTTTTTTCCTGATTATCCTCAACTGTTAAGATGCTTTTCTGTGGATTGGTGGACATCTTTTGTTGCTGTGCCGCTGGCATTGCTTTTAGGATGGCAGAGTTGATCAGTTTCTGTGTGTGTCTGTTAGTTTCACTGGTCTGACATGTTCAACTAGAATAAAATATCTCAGCTGCTGTGAATGCATGGTGTAAAATTGTACAGAAATGTGTGGATGCTCAATGTTAAAACTTGAATATGGAAGTTATCCTAAGGAAAATGTCTCTTAAACTATTAAATTAATGATTCTGACGTGGAAATTTACAATATATTGCTGACAGAGTGAATGTGACAGACATCACAGCAGCACGACACAGTGAGAAGAATGTGCATTTTTAGACCCCTAAATCGTCATCCTCACTGGTCAATACAAGAATTGTTTCATAGCTGACCCTCAATTATACCCCTTTCAGACTGGCCAAAAAACCTGTGTAAATCCTCCAACAATCGGCTCCTGTCCGCAGTTTGAAAGGGTCTACTCGGCATTTTGACTTGGGTCGACTTATCCTGCAAGCGACATGGGTTTTTATTGGCTCGCTTTAGTGTGAAAGCGGTATTAATGTCAGGAGAGCTCTTGGCTGTACCACCTGGATGTAAACAAGCACAACTGATGGATATCATCTAACTGAGGCTAAACAATTTTGCTTTTTTTTTTTATTTTAAAAAAGGAGATGAAACTTTAGGTTGGTTGTTTTAGGCTAAACTGGTAAATCAACTTGAGCTCATTGTAACCAGCTTGGGTATGTAGGCATTAACTTGCAAGAGGGTGTTTTGACTGCTTTAAGGTGCCATTTTAACTCTGGACCATTTGAATTGTTTGATATGAATGTATATTTTAGGGATTGCAAGAACAGTTCCCAGTGACATCCCTGACAAATTTAGACTAATACATTTTTTTATGTTCTCTTGTTAATTATTTTGAAACCTAGTCCTAGAGGTCAGACTAATGCTAAGCATTAAAGGGGAACAACAAATAGTTTTTTTCTATTTTGATCCCGATGTGTGTGCAATTGTGTCACAATTGCAGTGGATCTGAAGTATCTCATGAAACATCTTCTTTGTTGTTTCATAACTCCCTGTGTAAACTGACTGTTCAGTCTTTAGACACAGGCTCTCTGTATCGGGTAGTGATGTGATGAACCAAACAGTATAACCAGGTATAAAGATACTGCTTTACCTTTTGCTCATACACCCTTTCTCATCTGCTCTGAACATAGATGTAAAAGTATTTGACTGTACACGATGTGCATAATTGGAGGAATGAGAGCGGACACTCTGATTGGTTTGATCAAGGCTGTGCATCAAAAATGCATGCAAAATACAGACTGACAGGCTTGAAAATGTCATGCTCTACATGCTTTCGACAACAGACTTCATGCTGTCAAAATATGGCTCTAGATGTTTAACGTAAACTTGTGTTTCGTAAGATTTGAAATTCTGACCTCAGAATATCTCTAATTTTTGAATAATCTCTGATCTCAATGGGACTAACCTGGCTAAAATTCATTTCATAAGCATGTTAGCGTGCTAACTTTAGCATTTAATGCAATTACTTTGTGCCTATAATCTCAAAAAGAGACACCAAAGAATGTTGATCTTGCCCCTGAAATGTTGCACTGTGTGCATTTGTTTTTGTCAGTGTCATTTATTTTGGGAGAACACATCCCAAAAATATCAAATCAGTATGCCGACTCCTTTTATTTTAGCTGCATGGCCCTGTTATATTTGTGTTGGCTGACATTAAACATTGAAAGTTTCAGTTTGTTTTGATTAGCTCGTGGGCCACTTGGGCTGCTTTATTTTAAGCACAAGATTTAATAGCTCCAGGTGGTATTTTTGGAATTGTCAAAAATAAATTCACATTTTAAAAAAAACCTATTCTTTCATTGGACTTATGATGGCTGCACTAGATAATCCTGTGTCCAAATCATAAGACCTCACTCAGTCATTATTCAAAATGGGCTGGACCACAGTCTTTAATGAATGTCAGATGGGTCAAGATGGGGTTTTGTGAGCAGGGCAGTGGCTTGAACTGACTCAAAGACAGATGGTTCACTGCCAGATGTCAGGGAGGGGTTGATAATATCATTCAGGAAGTAGAGTAGATCAACAGCAATGGTATGGGAGGGGGAGGAAGGAGTGTTTTTGAGAGAACAGAAGTTAAGTCTGCTCACGTGAATTTTTGAAGGACTTCATTTAGTTTGGGTTCACAGAGACCTTAAACTCATGTTAGTGGGTTCAGAAAGGGAGACAGTGAATTGAAGGTTAGCCTGGAGGATGAGCCTCCACTGTCATGAGGAGAGGATACTGACGAGCTTCTTTTGAGACGTCAAATATTTGATTTGCAGCAGAGAGACTCAGAGAAAAGACCAAATATGAAAAGTCTTTCAAGATGGTCAGACTTCTAAAACCTCCCAGCTGCCTGAAGGCTCGTCCATTTAATACACCAGGTGGTTTACAGTCAAGGAGCAGGTGGGAGCAAATCGACAAGCTTAGAGGAAAAGGGGAGAAGGTCAAAGGGGATAAGAGGGCAGGTTTGAATGTCGGGGTCACTTAGAAAAACAAGATGGAGTCATCTGGAGGGAGTCAAGAGAGGGCAGCTGAGGATGGAAAGAAGCAGAGAAGTTAGTACGATACACAGAGGGCTGTTGGTATCAGGAAAACCAGTTTAAAAGAGATTCAACAGACAGGCAGAGAGGGAATGAAGTGCTGGTCAAAAACATGGAAAGGGTCAAGAGAGGCTCGTGGCAAGGGCCTTCCTCTTTTTCTCTTTTTTTTCTTTCTATGAAAAAAATGTCAGAATAATTCAGGAAGCCTAGAAATAGGCCTGGCTGTGGAACATGCCAGGGATCCTGGATATTTATTGTTTCAGAACTGTCATCATAGGGACAGAGAAAATCTATTTGTGCCCATGGTTGTTTGTAAAATGCCTTCAGCCTCTTTTCCGTTATTAGATATTGGATGTTTCAGTGCTGATGAAAAATCTGATTCTGGCAAAGCACCAGCTTAAATCTTACGTTTATGGACAAAGCTCTGTTGATGTTTTTAAAATCAGGAAGATTTAAAAAAAAAAAAGTAATTTCTGAAAAATAAACAAGAACATTTGCCCCTAATTTAATAATATTTAACACATACAAAAACACAGTTAATACCAGCCCAAAATACAGTAATTATATGCAAGCAGTTTTGTTCAGTTTGTTTAGGTATTGGACGCAATTACAGGTGTTTGCACTGTCAAATGAGGAGAAAAGGTACCCAAACGACAGACCTGTGCTTTCCTACTTTTTGGCACCCCTCTGTAAGAGTGCCAAAAAAGTGCTGCAGTCTGTTGATTGGTCACAAAATTTTCAAGTCCCATGTGACAGCAGCTAAAACAAATACACATACTGCACCACATTCAAATAAGCTGTGGATTTAGGGTGATTTGTTCACTGCTGTTGTTGTAAAGAATGACCACATAAAACAATGCTCCATAGAGTACTGGAGTCCAGGAAGTCCGTCATTGCTCTTTGTTTAAAATCACCCTGTACTTCAGGCCGCTTCACTGTGTTGTGCTGCTGTGATGTCATGTATTTATAAGCTGGCGTGGCCCTCTCTTTCTGGCTCACATCCCCAGCTCAGGTATGCTGGTGGTGGAAACGCAAATAAGATCAGGGTTACTGGCTCCAGACTGTACTGAACCAAACTAGACTCGTTAGTCGAAACAAGGCTATACTGTACCTTGTCAACTGAGATGGTTCTTTGGCTTCTCACAATGGCTTCGTCTGTTTTGTCACCTTTGCTTTATCAGTAAATGAACATTGTCAGTAAGAGAAAGGGGTTAGCAATGTGTGTGTTTCTGCAGCTATTCTCAAAGAACTTTGAACTTGGCAGATTGTAAAAAAAAGTCTAGGAAACTAAAAATTTCAAGGTAACCGTCTGCACTAGATTTTTTGAGTTTTGGGTCAAAACTCAAAATTTTGAGTTGAGAGAAAGACTATTCAAGATAAACCAGCTGCAGCATATCTTGGATATGTTGTGTTTACTTACCACTGTGCCAGCCTTACATACCAAAATCTTTTGTCTTTATGCAAACCCTGTGTTCAGAACTTGGCCTGATCACACCTGACCTTGAACTAATTGTTTTAAGTTTTGCCCACTTAAATTAAGAAACTAGACCAACTGTATGTAAAAAAAACTTAAGGATAGTTGAGATTACTCTTTTGATCAAGTTCATAACACAACAAAAATATTTTGTTTCATTTTCAAAAAAAATTATTGAGTCGGGCTGCTGCCTCATGAATCATGTCCTTTTATCCCATGTAAGGAGGTGCAGGCCTTGTTGAAGGTGGCCCGGAGTTCAAATCAAACTGGTGGCCTTTTTCCCGTGTGTCTCCCACCACTTTTCCCACCCCACCCTCTAACTCTATCCATTGTCTCTATCAATAAAGGCAAAAGGGTAAAAAGAAAACAAAAAACATAAAATGCAATAGTG
This sequence comes from Cetoscarus ocellatus, assembly GCA_037902135.1. Lineage (NCBI taxonomy): Eukaryota > Metazoa > Chordata > Actinopteri > Labriformes > Labridae > Cetoscarus > Cetoscarus ocellatus. Next base: position 137,260 of record JBAMNC010001417.1, read on the forward strand.
AAGACTCTTTTTTTTATTTGATTATACCTTTTATTTTTATCAGCTCCTCTCTGTGACAGGCCAGAATGGACCCCCTCCCACAGAGGCAGGGTGAAGGGTATACAGTGTTTTCTGAAAGGACGTTGCCTGTTAGTGTTGTGATGGTCATGTGCACACTTTTGTACATATTTTTGTTGTTCAGATTTTCTGAGTACATTTACCTTATAAGTTAAAAAGGCCATCACATGCAGGCTAGGTTTGAAGGATACACCGGACTGCTGGACGTGTGAAGGTGAGTTGGGCACCCAAACACATGCCCTATGGTCATGCCCAAAGATTCAGACATTTTGGAAAAGGCTTCATGAGGTTATCACGGCGGTCATAAGGGTGGGTTTTGAGTTTTGCCCCAGCCTTTATGTATTAGGCGACCCTAATTGCATTGATGATAGTATGGGGGGGAACAGGCACACTGATACAGTGCAGTGCTGCACTCACTCTCTCTTTCTTATTAAAGTTACTGTCAGTTGCCCATCCATGACTACATTCTCCTCCTTCTGCTATAAATATGAACTTGTAATAATTCATCTAGATTATCAAATAAAGGTGGAATTTTCTATGACAGAAGAATCACAGTGTTTGAAAAACAAGTGTATTGATTGAAAACATCCATACTATGTTTTATTGTAAGAGCAGCATGCTGTACTTGCATGTGTCAAAGTATAAACAGCCGGTTTGCGCACAAAAGCTGTCCGAGTATCATCATTTGTTAGAGAAATATCCTTGAAAAAGGCACATGCAGTATAAGATGAGTAAAGAAAACTATGAAGAGTAGTGGGAAACACTGGGTATGTATTGACATCACTTTGTCATCATGTCACACCCCTTGTGTAGGACTGAGGGTCAAAACAGCTCGTAACAAGACTTTCTATAGGAGAGGACAAAAACAAGAAAAGCAAATGAGAACCAGAAACATCACATCATGGACTTATATGTGACCAGAAGTCAGGTTTCTTGACATCTCTGTGTACCTAGTGTTAAAGTTACACAATTACTCATAGCAAACAAAGTTATTGCTTTGTACTGTTTCTATTATATCATTTCACCAACTGAAGATGCCTTTGAGCTTGTTACTCTGGCTGAATGAGAGAAACATGGAAATAACTTACAGCATTTGGTCGAATAAATGTCCATAGACTCGTATTGGTTTTGTCTTTTGCAAAATCCTTTCTGCGAAAATTTGGATTAAATATTTAAATGAAATCCGCTGCTCTTTTACACTTTGTTTTTGCAGTACATATTATATATAACTGGAAGCATTCATTGTGTGTTTATGTGAGTTATTATATGATAATAGCTGAGAATCTAGCATGTTGCATAGTAAATTGTCAGGTAATGATATACTAAGTGAATGCTCCTTTTTAGAAAATAAAACTCCAAAATTCTGAGTAGTAAGCTGACCAAGTTAGCTATTAAAACTAAGTGTGAGTAGCCAAATTAGAAAAGAGCCCAAGCAGGTGTGCTTTGTGAGTCTGAAACCTCTGACCCAACCCCTTAGAGCTGACCACAACTTTTTTTTTTCTCAGACCTGCTGAAAGACCTGCTTATTTTTGGGCATTTCCACTTTTGTTAGAGAGACTAGAAAGTCAATCATAGAGTTAGAAACTGGAGAAAGAGAAAATGGAGAATATCGTAGGAAAGGATCCACAGGTCAGATTCAAACCCAGGACGCACACAAGGCAGGCAAACTCTCCACTAGGCTGTGGACACCCAACCTTCAGCTCCCTTTGTGCATTTACAGCTGTCAGTCTGCTCACTAGTGGTGCTTTGTTATTTTTTTAATCCAGTTTTCCAGTAAATAGATTCACCATCAGGAGCTCGGCTCAACCTTGTCAGAAAACAGTTATGAACAAAAATTGGCCTCAAGGGATTAGCATTCCCACTAATGATCTAAACCTGACAAACAACTAGTGAGAAAACATCTCCATGCTCTCTCTGACCATCCTCAGGAGCTAATCTCTCTTTCCATTACTCAGCCATTTTCATGGCACTGACTTCCACCACATGACAGTCACAAGGCATGTTTTCTGCAGAACTCTCCATTCTCTATAGTGGATTTATTTATGTCCATTCCTCAAACAAATTCCCAGTGTTGTTAAAATTATTCCACAAAAAAATACCTTCCTCATGACCTGGAGACAATGTTTTTTTAAAGTGTTGATGTTATCACAGCCCAAATATGTAAGAAAGTCAAATAGTAAAATTCCTTCAAAGGACTGTTATGCACAGTGACAGCCTGACTCAACCTTATCTGCACGGAAGATCGAACTGCAAAAGCATAAAAAAAGGCTGCAACAGGGTCACCCTTCTTCAGCAGTTGTGGTATTTTTATGTGTGATCTTGCTAAGTAGTCTATGGCAGGGTTTTTCAAATGGGGGTTCAGATCTCCAGGGTGGACACCAGGACAAGGGTCGTGGAAGAGGGAGGTGGGGAGATTTGAAGAAAAAAAGTAAAATAAAGAAACATCATTTGTGATTATATTTTTTTATGTTCTTAATCACTGGATTATGAAATTTTCAGAAAAAAATAACAGTCAAAGCAGCAGTGCATAACTTTTCCTGCCTGGTTTCTCCCTTGGGAACTCTATTTCATTCCACTTAGTTCTCCATTGGAATGGGTTTGTTTATTTGTATTGATACAAATACCCTTATCGATACTTGTTAACAATTCTGTTTCTTTCTTTATTTATGGAATTTAAAAAATATGTTTTTAAAGCTTTTTGAATTAATAGAAGAATGAACTGATTTACCCACAAACAGCTGCATTTATTTAAGTTACTCACCCACCTCAAAACTAACATTTATCTTTTCTAGATGCAATATTTGAAAATATCATGATAAAAACCCTTTTATTTGCCTAATTATCATTTTACCAAGCTGACCTGGGACATTTTGTAACAAAACTATAAGTCCTTGAGTTAGCTAATTGACTGCTATCCTGTTAACTTCCATACGGATTCAAACTTCCCGCTTCCTGCAGCAACGGAAGAGATATCCAGTGATTTTTCTTTTTCAAGGTTATGATTAAAAGGTAGGCTATGGCCGTTTGAGAATATTGGCCGTGGCACAAAGAAGAAGTGATTTGATTTGGTGGTATACAGATTCAGATTCAGGAATTTATTAGAGGCTTGGATAACATGGTAAAACAGGGCAGTTTCCACATATCTGATTATAACTCAATAAATTCTATATGGATTTTGATGACATTTTCAGAGAATATTGCTCATGGCACAAGGTAGATGTGATTAGACCTCAGTGGTGTGGATCCAGGAAGATTTTCTAAATGGTAAATGGTAAATGGACTTGAGCTTATATAGCGCCTTTCTAGTCTTTGACTACTCAAAGCTGCTTTACACCGCAGGTCACACTTACCCATTCACACCCATTCGCTCAAACATTCACTCACTGATGGTTCAGAGTTTCTATATTAGTTATCCATCAGTATCAGCTAACACTTTTTTTTAGCAGTGGGAGGAAGGGCAGTTTTCCACATATGCCATTGCCTTTGAGGTTTGTGCTCTCGAAGCACTTTTAGTTAATCATAAGATTAACTTTAGAATGGCTATTTTAAGGTAAAAAGGTAAATATTGTTGCCTTTATGATGTATATTGAAAAACATATTTACCATAATCATGTACTGTATAATTTAAGGTTTAAGGAAACTGTTTCTCAGTGTTCACAGAAAATAAATAATAGGGTTTCAAAAGAACTAAAATGTAAAACTTTTATTTAGGCACAGTTTTATTTCAGACATGTTGGGCTAACTGGTGATTATTGAGGTGGAATCTGTACGTCATGCAAGCCAAGTTCATTCAGTCAGTCGCATACTTTATGCACAAATTACTCTTGCCCCAGTGGCTACATTGTATGATGAGGACAAACACTTTTATGTCACGATTATTGGCGCTGAAGATAGGAGCTGAGTGTTCTGGTCCATGTTGCAACAGGTGTGAGAAAAAAGATCACATTTAGATAATTTTTAACACAACTACCACCCAAAAACAGATTTACTACACCATGAAAATTTGCATAAGTTGTTTTATTCATAGTCATTGTCCTTTTTCATATTTCTTTTTTTAAATTGTTTTGTCTTTTGTTGAGGTGGACATCCCATAATGTAAGCCTGAAGCCCTTTGCTGAGTTGTTTGCACATCTTTTCACCGTCTGAACTGAAAAAGAAGAAGGGTAAGAGGAGGAGCAGAGCTGGGTGTTTCCTCTTTCTCTCTCTCTCTTTCCTTATCTCACTTACAGCATCCCAACTCAACCTTTATTTTCATTTGTTTGAACAAAGAGTGTACCTTACAGTATATTTACACATCATACTGACTGGCTGTTTGACAATTTCCACATAGATAATGCAGGTTATCGTTTGCTTCTTTGTTTTCATATTTTTTTATTCTACAGTCTTGTTCTCCTTTAATCCACTTTCTGCTCTCATGCTAGCTTTGTAGTGAGATTTCCATCATCATCATCATCATCATCATCATCATCATCATCATTTCTTCATAACAAACAAAATCATCATTATTATATCGATATAACTCTTTTCAATAGATTCCTCTCTGACAACTGTACAATCGTACACAGTGTTTGACTTTTATATATATTTTTGGGAATATATTATTTTAACCTAAGAAAAGAGGAACATAATCCCAAAGAAAATATATTAGTATCCCAAAGTAACAAAATCATGCATGTTTGATGTATTTGTCCATAAAAACAAAAGAAAAAAATTAACAAACAGATGGGGTCTGGTTTTATTTACAAATTGATCTTGGCACTGTTTTTGTCGTCTCTTGCTGGAAACTGGAATGATCATAAAGAATACTTTTTAACTTTATGGAGCACAACACTCTCCTGGTGATCAGTGACCTGCTATAAAATACAGGTTTGAGCGACATGTTCTTTTTTTAAAGCACAAAATAATAAAAGAACGAGGGGGGGAAAAAAAAAACAACATTAGAGTCGACCTGGGGGGCAAGAACAGAAATAGTGTGTAGAAAACATATTTCACTTCAGCTTTACACTGTGGCAGTTTCCTCTTTTTAGGCAGAAACCCTGTGACATCATGTCTACTGACTTTTTTTCCTTTAAATACAGGCTGTCTCGTTTTAACAGGTGCACTCACTTGGTTACCATTGTTAAGGTGAAAATCCAAAACGGGAACATTGATTCTGTCAAAACTCTTCTTGTAAAGCAGCATTATTTGACTCTGGCAAATCAAATAAAGTTGACAAACGTAACAGAAAACCACCAGTACAGACCAACGCCCTCAGGTTTGGCAGGCAGGTAGGGGTAGCTGTCTACTATTCCAGTGTTGCCTTGTCAAACAAGTGCTTGACTGTTGATCCAAAGATCTAGTATGTGAGCAAACAAAAGGATGCGTGTATGTGTGTTTGTGTGTGTTTGGGTGTCTCTGCATACTCATATTCAGTGCAAACACATTGGGTAAAAATCCCATGTTGACCACAGCCCATCAGCTCTGCTGTTTCTATTGAAACACTTGAATCTACAATATCATCCATCACTGGTCATTACACTTCCCAACTTCCTCTGCAGTTCTGTGTTGCACCTCTTCAAAGAGATAAAATGCCGGGCAGACTGATATGCCTCTTTGTATATCCAGCCTGCTGGCGCAACGACTGCCACTACCCGCCCCTTCCCCCAACCCCCCCACCCAGCCTCAGGTCCTAGCACAGCCCAATGTACTTGAGATTGTTTTGGATGATCACGTCCGTGACAGCATCGAACACAAACTGGATGTTGCTGGTGTCAGTGGCACAGGTGAAGTGCGAATAGATCTCCTTGGTCTCCTTGTTGCGGTTGAGGTCCTCAAACTGCCGCTGGACGTAGACGGCTGCCTCCTCGTAGGTGTTCTGACCTTTGTAGTCAGGGAAGCACACTGTCAGAGGAATGCGCTTGATCTTCTCCGCCAACAGGTCCTTCTTGTTGAGGAAGAGGATAAGGGACGTGTTGGTGAACCAGTTGTTGTTGCAGATGGAGTCAAACAGGCGCAAGCTCTCAGCCATACGGCTCTGCGAGGAAACAAAGAGAGAAAGAAAATGTCAGACCACACTGAAAAATGTTCAGTTTAATTCAAAACCCATGCAGCCCAAAAAATCAGACTTCATTCACAGGAGGATCAGGGGACCTAGCTTAAGAGAAACTCAGACCATGTGAACTTTTAAGAACGAGAGTGAGGACAACATAAAAGGAGAATCCAAACTCTGAAGTCATCCAGCACAACACACGGATCTTCACTTGACTAGTCAAAGGTATGCCCTCTTTGTTATGGCAACAGAAGTCTGAACCTCAGATGGATGAAGACCTGTATTTGAACTTTAGAAAATAGGGTTGTACTTTGTGAAAAACATAACTGTTTTTGTAATTGTCATGCCATTTCTACAACTCCAAACTGAAAAGACCAGCCCAAGTGGGTGTACGTCGGTCTTGATTTGATTTAACTCCCCATGAAAATAAGCTTTTTATTGTTGGGGTGGGGTGGGGGTGGGGGGGACACTGGACAAAAGCTGTGTCAACAAACATCATGTTTACAGAGAGGACAGACCACTTGACTACACACCAAAACTGGTTTTGTACCCTGAAACTTTCCACTTCACCTTTAAATAGTGAAGGTTTTCCAGATGTAATAAACTGTAATAAATATTTATTGCAGATTGGCTCTCAATAGGTGCTCTATTTGAGAATAAGGTGAAACAACTGAGATTTAATGAAAGACAAACTGTTTGCACAGCTACTCTTTAAGTACAACCCTATTTTCTAAAATATTGGGACAATATATAAAAGTTTAAAATGCCCATAATCCTTAATTTCCGAGAAGTCCTTGTTGTCCAGTTCCAGAACAGAGAAGACCGTGGGCTGTTGAGTACCTGAACAATAATGGGACATTTCTTTTTGAATTTTAAAAAAGTCTTTGTTCACAGATGTTTATACTGCTGATACAAAAAAGAGAATGCAACAGCAGGGCTTCACAAAATGACCTGAATATCAAATTACAGCAGTCTTTTGCTCTTTGCATTCACAGTATGAAGTTGTGGGGATATGACATTTTAAAGATAGCATGTTTTAGTTGCATTTCTAAGCACTACAACCCCCTCTCACTCTATCACAAGTCTATGATGTGATATACAACTCCTTTGTGCATAGAATCACTAAAAGATGGCTTGATTAGTCTGTGTGTCCTTTTTTGTGTTAGCTGTAACTGCATGGGTAGTTAATTTCTCTCCTGAGTTTTGTCAAGCTCATACAAACAGCACCTGACAGTAATTACAAGTGAGGACTTTTACTGTTACTGACAAAACTTTACAGGCTACAGTTATCAGTGAGTGTACAGAATTGCAGTGCTTCCAACTACTTCTTTAATCATGATTATAGCCCTAACTATGCTTTTTAAATCATCCTGGACTTAAAACAAGCCGGGCATAGTCATAGTCTTATTGATCCACTTTTGCTCATAGTCTGTGATGAAGCTAACACAAAGAGACGCTGTTATTTACAGATGTCAAACTTGCAGAGGAGGGAACATGTTAATTATACTGCTGTGCAATAACACACGTAGGGCTACACACGGGTTAGATGGGGTTCCTTTTGGTCTGTGTGTGTGTGTGTGTGTATGTATGTGTGGCTGCCATGCTCTACTCCTTGAGGATAAGCATGCTAAAGGTGGGAATAAAACTACTCAAAAAAGTTTGGAAAAGTTATTTTAGTTGATTATTTCTTTCCTTTAATAATTCCAATTGATATTATATTTAATATCACTGGAAAGCTTCGTTAGTCACCTTACAGCGAACAACAACAGATCGCGAAGTGGGTGGAAGACAGCGCCCCAAGAGGACCAGGTCCTCAGCCTTGCTTCACTGAGGAACCGTAGGCTTTCTTCCAGGGGAAGCAGGGATTTTAGCACATTTTTTGGGGGTGCTACCCACATGCAGCTGTGTTGCTCATTCCATGAATACATGATCCTTACAAGTTGTACCTCATAGTTAAGGTGTCTGATCAGGCTTTCCAGCGGTAAAAATACAATATCAACTGGCATTATTATGAACTATTAACTATTGCAAATGTAATTTGACGCTGCAAGTTTTTGGTGTAGAGTTGGTTTTTGCCTTTTGAGTGCACAACAACATGAAATGTGTGTTAAAACAGGTTATGATAGGATTGCAAAAAATAGCCAAAATATAGTGTTTATGGTATTAACACTGGTTTACCCTCCAGCACTACTACAGTGGTGAACATGAAACTGTCCAAACTTTTTGGAAAGATGCACCTGGCATGAAATTAAACAAGTATAACATTTCCAATAAAATAATGTCATTTCTCAGTTTAATTTTTGGATGTGTTGTCTTGCACTGTTTTTAATAAAATACGGGACTTGGATGAATTTTAACTCATTGCATCTCAATTGCAAACATCTGTAATCCAACTTTATTTTTTGGAAATAAGTTTGTATATCTGAATATTCTTTCACACAAAAAAATAAAGCTGCAAACATGGCAGCTTGCTGTCAACAAACAGTTTTACATAGAACTGAAAGATTTTTTTCACTTGTTCTTCACCATGCTATGAAGTCATTTAGACAGCCAATAAAATTGCTGCTGATTGAATCCATTTCAAGCTCAGATCGAAAGTTAATTGGTTCGTCCCCCTGTCCTCCTCACGTAGTGCTCTCTTTCAACAGGTTTCAAGGAAACTAGGACAGTATTAACCATGACAAACCCTTCCAAAAACATAGCCTACTTTGAGGAACCAATCAGGAATTATTCGACTATTTGGTAATGAAAGTCATCAACCTTCTTTGTACCCAGCAGTAAAATTAGACAAGGTAGGACAAATTATTTTGTTTTGCACCAGTAATTAAATAAACAATTTTAGAGTTAAATTGATTAAATGGTACAAAAACAAACACATGCTTCAATAGGAACATATACACACTAGCACTAAATTTTAATGTTATGTAACACATTTTTTAATTGCAGAATATTGAAGTTTGTTGTTTTTCACAGAGAAGAATAGATCCCTTTGAATCTGTGCGTGTATGTGTGTGTTCAGGAATGCAGTGAAGTCTGTGTCCATGTGACACTGAATGTATAAGGAAAAAAAACACAGAAAAATAAAGTCGATTTGTTCATGGCAGCTGCCGGCATGTGGCCACTGGCCAGCAGCTTGTGACTGGAAGGCTTGCAGAGGAAAGACTGCTGTTCAAAAGGTTAGAGAGACAACATGATGCTCTGAGCAAATCACAAGATCTGCACAGCATGAAGGAAGATTTTCAGGGGAATAGCAAAGGAGTGTCAGTGAACTTCAGTCAGTGAACACTTGAATTTCACCAGAGGGTAGCCCCAAAATCTCCCATACCAAATGCATCAGTGGTTAAAATCTTTCCAGATCTTTAAATGTCATATCTATTAATCTTAGTAGAAATGATCAGCGGAAATATGACCAAGACAGGAGACAAATTGTGTAATACTTAAAAGATTGCACATCAGTATATTTATTTAAAGACTGCATGAACATCAGTAAATCTGTGTGTTTTGGATATATACACACACCTTTTGCTTGAAGCATATAAACAACAGGAGGAGGGGCTGAGGACAGATTTATCACTTAAACAACATAAAGTATTGGTCTCTGAGATCATCCTATATTAATTACATGCACAGGGATTTTTTTGTCATGCTATAGATGAAGTGTGAAAAATACTGATTAATGTGCATACATTTTTGATTGTGTTACATTTAACTATTGACATTTTTAATAACAGCTTTTAATTATTTACGCAACTGTTTTTGATTCTTTATAACTTTAACCTACCACCCGTATTAGGAAAAAATGGAGCATCTGCTCATGACAGATTACATAATAAGATATAAGGGTTAAAGCTGTTATTTTCTCATCCATAGATCTTCTACTGTGCTCCAATTTTTACACATGTCCAACCTTCATATAGCACTCAACTATTAATCAAGTTTTCAAATTACATAAAAAAAAATGTAATTTGATGTAAAGAGCAAAAGTGTTATTAGTAAAAATCTAATAATGTCAATACCTGTTTTATACCATTGCAACAAAAAGAGAGGTCTTAAACACCCAGCATTGGATAATTTATCTTTGTTTTCTAATTCTCAAGAACTGTAGGCATACCTTTTTTTAATATTCCCACAGGCACATGACTATTATGAGGTCACTTACTACAGTAGATGGTGGAAAAACAGCTGTTGTTAAAAGGGTTCAAAACATTGACATTTCATGTGTATTTTGGAGTCATAAAAGAAATCCAAAAGAATAAGTCTACACAGCACACACAACGGATGAACTTGATCATTTCAAGCATGCTCCTAAACAGAAACAATAGAAGACTGGACTAAAAGAGGCACTCTACACACATGCAGTGATCTTAAAGCACAAAAAGCCTCATAGCTGTTCTCACTTATGTTTCTTTGTCTAGTGTTTGAATCAAATTCTGAATCATATTTATCAGACATGTATTTAATGGGAACTATACACAAATAGGCATTAATGAGTTATCTCTTTTTTGACTGCTTGTATGGTTAAAAGTCACCATTAAACAGGGGCACTTTTGATAGTATTTTTGTTTGCCTATTTTAAGCTTTTGACTTTTAAAGCTTTTAATTGAACCCCACTACAGAATGAAAGATACAAAAGGTTTAATATGTTGAAAACAGATTACTACAAGGTCAAAAGTATGAATTTAGCACAAGCATCCACTAAGTAACATGTTCCTTTGGCTGTCCAGCCAGGAAGGGGACAGGCAGTTGACATCGGATGAAAAAGGTCAATACAAAGATATTGAGAATTTTGAAGACAGTGTGTAGGAAACAGCAACACTGTCAATATGTCTAATGTTCAAACTGGAAAACTTCATTGTTTTGTTTTTGCAGATATTCACCCATTTTTAATTTGATGCCTGAAACATATTCCAACAAAGCTGGGACAGGGACAACAAAAGACTGGGAAAGTTGAGGAATGCTCAGAAACTCCTGTTTGGAGCATACCACAAGTGAGCAGGTTAACTGGGAACAGGTGATTGTCATGATTGGGTATAAAAGGAGCATCCTTAAAGTTTATCACAAGGATGAGTCAAGGTTCCACTTTGAGAACAACTGTGTCAGCAATAGTCCAACAGGATACAAAACAAAATTTATCAATGTGCAATTACACGGAATAAAAAGATAACATAGAAGTCCATAAAAGCGTTCAAAGATTCAGACTATCAGGTATCAGCCACAGGTAAGTGGCTTGGCTGAAAATCAATATTGAATGCCAATGACCTTTGATCCCTCAATCAGCACTGCATTTAAAACCATCATCATTCTATGAAGGAAACTACCACATGTGCTCAGGAACATTTTGGAAAACATTGTCAGTACGTCTACAAGTGCAAGTTAACACTCTACCATGCAAAGTGAAAGCAATATCAACAACACCCAGAAACAACGCAGGCTTTCTGGGGCTGAGCTAGTCTGAGATGGACAGATGCAAAGAAGAAAAGTGTGCTGTCTTCTGCCGAGTCAATAATTGACATTTTTTTCAGGGACATCTGTGCTTATTTTTAGAAAGATAATGCAAAACCACTTTCTTCACGTGTTACAACAGCATTACTTCGTAGTAAAAGATGGATTATACTAGACTGGCCTGCCTGCAGTCCAGACCTGTCTCCCATTGAAAATGTGTGGTGCATTATGAAGCGCAAACTTCAACAACCTCGAACTGTTGTGCAACTGAAGCTGTACGGTAAGCAAGAATGAGAAAAAATTCCACCTATGAAGCTTCAACAATTAGTGTCCTCACTTCCTGAACAATAAAATGTGGTCTAACACAGTGGTAAACATATCCCATCCCAAAAAAAGGTTCATCAGTTTGAACATTCAATATCTTATTTTTAGTGTAATGAAGTAAATATAGGTTGGAAAGGATTTGCAAATCATTGTAATCTATTTTAGTTACTTTTGCACAAACAACCCTACTTCATTAGAATTGGGATTTGTATGAAAGAGGCATCAGGATTGTTTTGTTTTCTAATCATATCAAATTAGTTCTGGTTCTATGATAACCTTTTTTATTTATATACTGCTTATAATGCATTGCTGTTTAGCCACAGAGTTCTGGTTTATATCTCTCAGCCCTTCCCATTCAGTCTGGAACACTAGTTCCCCTTTCTGTTTAAGTATGTGTCCTTGGGGACTAAGACTGGCCCCTAAACACAGCACGCTGAACAAAGTCTTGTCATGCTGTTTAACCTCCCTCCTCCTCTATACAGGGTGTCAAAATAAGATGCTTGGAGATAATGGCAGGAGACAGCCAGCTGAGCCCAGGGGAGTCTTCACCTGGCCACTACAGCGCTTGTATAGTTAAAGTTTCTTAACGGGAAGCAGGAGGACGAGAGGTAACACCCAGGAGCAGTAAACTCCCTCTGATTCACACATACCCACCCCCATACACTGCTTTACCCCTTGCTACCTCCTGTCACAGTCGTCCAGAGGCGAGGGCCCTAATTAAGCTTAAGTATTAATGAGGAAGTTCAGCCCAGAGTCATTGCTTTGTTTCCCACAAAAACAAATCACTTAAGTGTGCAGCCACTCCTTTGTAATTCATTAAGGTTCATTTTAAATGTCACCGTCCGACAAGAAGAGCTGCTTTGCACTAATCTACCCGGATAATTTTCTCTGTCATCGTGTTTTGTCTCCACCTGGAAATGGCAATTTTCTGCTGGGTTCCATTTCTGTTTTCTTTCTCACTTTAATTGCCATCGTCTCTGTTTCTGTGGGCAGCAGCCATGCTGGGTTCAGATTAAAACAAACAAATTAAAATTATACATAGTTATATTATTGTGCTGCTTCCTCTAAAGCCCACCATTACCACAAGTCATTAATATATTTTTCCATTTGGAGTGCAGTACAGGATAATTTTCTTTGTCCTTTTGCTGTGCTGTTGAGCAAAATGTGGATAATACACTATCAATTTCAGCATCCAATCAGCCCAAACTAAAATGATGATGTAACATGGAAAGCTGCATGTAGCTCTAAACCGTCAGACTGGAGGTCACTGTAGATCATTTTATTAACATTTAAGTCAAATTCAATCTGGGAAGCATACAGTAAATAACCTTTTGCCATTACTGTTGAGTAATGCAGTAGCTCCATAGAGCTGAGTATACGCTGAAACTTCTGTGAGCATCATGGAAAGTAAAATAAATACACAAACACCTGACATGATTTTTTTTTTTTCATTGTGTGTCCTTGAACTATCTCGCTCGATTTCCTGGAAAGCTCTGTTTTTCCTAACACCATTATGCCACATGAAGCAATTCAATTACATGATAGAATGCCTTTGATAACTTATTAGGCGGTTGAGACGGTGCGGCTGAGTGAAGCAGAATATTCTTGAATACATTTGAGACGAGTTCTGACACCTGCCTGTGTGCCGAGGAACATTTCGTGCAATTGTATTCACTTATGTGCAGCTTTGCTGTGGCTTTAAAGGTAAACTGCACATTAAAAAAACTTAGACATGTTAACTTGAAACACTGCTAATTAATTCCCAGATCTCTTGCATGTGACAGGTAATTATGTATGGCAGAAGAGATTAATATGTAACAATAGGAATAGAGCTGATATCACAGTCAGCATCTGTCTTTATGTTTGCGTTAAACAAGCACTAACCTCTCATCTTGGCTTTTCATTTTCACCTCACATACACAAAGAAAATGCTGCAGTTACTCAGTCACAGTCGTAACACATAAACCTGCACTGGTTCACATTCATAATGACGCGCCCACAAACACACACACACAAGCACACAATGCATGCATGCACGTATACACCTCATCTATTCTCTCCAGCGCTGATGTTTGTTGTACATCCCCCCGCCCCACTCCCCTCTGCTTCCTCCTCCCTTTCTCATCCTCTCTTCCCGAGTCACAGCTCACTGTCAACAGCGCAGGATTAGGAGCATTTGACTGGCCTGTTGCTTAGCAACAGTGGCCATGGCAACCGATTCATTATGAAGACAGGGATGGGACAGGGAAAAATGCATCAGGGAATGGGCTGATGGGTAAATGCTGTACTGTAATTATTCTGGTATATATTTTTTATCTTGTGTGAGCTGCAGCATTGAAACTGAACAGTGGTGTTCTGCTCTGATTACTTTATTTTCCATCTAAAGTGTTATGATGAATAAATTTATAGCTGTTATGAAATTAACACCATGTTCTTCTAACAAGGACATGCAGGGCAGCATTGAACAGAGTTTACTCTTGAAGACAGACAAATACCTTAGATTTTCTAGATGCAGTTGTATGTCTTCTACACTTAGCTGTTAGCTTGTAGCTGTGATGGTTTTTTCATTAGATAAAAGTAGTTCATGGAGCCTTGGCTTGTATATACTCATCAACAAAGAACAATACTCTTTTTGTTCACAGATTTTAGACACAACAATCATTACAATCACAGTTAAACGTGAAGTAAAAGTGAGCGATGAGTCATGTCTGATCCAGAAAGTTGAATCAGGGACTTGGTTCAGAAAGACAACTTTTTCATCTTACACAGTTTGATCTAAAAATACAAAATGAACTGTTTTAATAATAACCCTTTTAAAAAATGACAATTTTGGAGTGTGCTGGGGGGAGTTGTGATTCTTGCGGTAATAGGATTCAATTGGTTTAGATTCTAGGTGGTCATGATTCGATTTTTTATTCAAACCGATGAATAATTCACAATACCTTCTCTAGTGGTCTCAAAAACGTATTGTTTTTTTTAGGATCTACTTCTGCCTGACATGCACTATGAGGCTGTATAATATAATTCGACTCAAAAAACACAGTAAAATATGTTCAAGATAAACATATATCTTAAATGTTTTAAATTAAAGCAAGTAAGGTGCAGCCAAAAGGGCTGTATGATGGAAAACACCAGTTAACTGAGCTTAGCCTCCACTGAAAATAGACTATTTATGAAAGTGTGTTTGAAAGTAGGTGCGTCAAAATTGATTCATGAACATTTTGAATCAGTTTGGAATATTTTTATGAATATGATTAGAGTCTAGTGTTTTTTGTTTTTTTTTTGATACCTCTAGTGCTGACACGGAGATTAACAAGCTAATAGAGCCAAAAGTCTGAAAATACATGTTAATGAATGCACAAGAAAATTATTAAAACCCATCAACCGTTTGTTTGCTCTCTGATTTGTTTAGTGAAGCACACATCCAAGAGCCTTCTCTCATGTAAACCATTGCTAACATACTTACTATTTTATAAACCACAACCAAGCCTTTTCAGTGAATCAAAATGAGTTGGTGACCACAATTTTGGTTCTCTGTTATGGTTAGAAAAAGCGTTTAGGGTTTTTGCACATGACTTGGAGGTATTTAAATTGCATTTTAAATGCAAAAGAATACTTGTATATGCTCATAGGTAAGAGAAAATATATTTACTATAGACAATTGTGATTTCTGGTAATGTTTAGTAGATATAATTTTACCTGAGTGCAATCTTACTACATTCTATTGAAAGTATTATTTACATTTAATGCTGGCGCCATATTAAAAAAAAGAGAAAGTTCTAATGGGAAAGCAGGGCTCAACAAAGAGTCAGTAAGAATATTCTGTCGATTCTCTAAAAACATAATTGAGCCATTGTGAAGCCCAATAGCTGTTACTAGGTTCTAACCTGGTAACAGCAATTAAATCTACCAGGCTCCCTCTGATGACAAACAGTTGAAAACACCACGAGGTTCAACTACATTTTATTTTGATAATTATTATTCAAACTTTATCTTAGTGAGGGATTAAGAAAAAGACACAGTAAAGTGTGTGAGAATAACTTAAAATCCATTCAAATTTGATGAACTAGTTTAAAATATTACTGATGTCTGAAGCAGCAGTCAAACTATAGTAAATCAGCAGTGTTTGTTTTACAAGTTGAGATAAAAGAAATGTGCATTACAGTTTCATCTTCCTTATTGAGGCAGTGTTGACAAGTCATAAGTGAATGGTAATGCTAGTTAGTTGACAGCATAAACCTGAAACACCAGATGGACTGTTTGGTATATGTCTCCAGTCCATTTGGGAAAGAGTCCATAGAAAGTGTTTGGGAATGGACTGAACTTTTCTGAAGTATATCCGGCAGGTGATTGGATGACTGTCCCATTTATCACATTCATTATGGGCCAATCAAATGCTGTCATGGGCAGGTGCGATTGCCTTGGTGTAAAGGACAGAACAATAGGACAAAACAAGAGACACTTCATAGAACTAACTCTTGCCAAAACACATCGGAAGCAGAGTGAAAATATATTTTCTGTAGAAAATTTTGTAGCGCTATTTGTTTTTCATTCATTAAAGAAATGTGGTCCAGAGCTGGTAAAACTGCTACTGAAGCTGTTAGCAGGCAAAATGGATCTGCCTGATTACAGACATTGAATCAGGATGATCCAGCTGTGCTGTAAGGTTACGACAGAATAGCAATGTCAAAAATACTAGTCGTGTAAACACGACTCTGTTTCCACCAGAAACGCGAAGGTTTTTCCTTTGCGTCTTCAAAAACAATCTGCGTTCAGATGGAGACTCTAGAATGACTGAAAACGCTGCAGCGTGCATGCCAGTCCAGTAGATGGCGATGTAGGCTGGCAGAGAAACAGCGCAGTTACAACACACTTATGAAGAAGAAAAATTTTCCACAAACAACAACGGCGAGTGGACGCACGAAGACACAGGAGTCTCTTGTCTGGACAACAAATCTGTCGGGACAACAAATCTGTCTGCGTAATTTTGTCTGGATAACAAATCGAGCACGGGAAGCAGCACACATGTTACTCGGGAGATGGCCGAAGCTGTTGTTGTTCCTGGTATGCGCACGCAGCCTTCATGTGAAAGAGTACTGCACATGCGGTGACACCAGCGTTTCCCCCTGAAACACTGAATCGTGTTTACATGAGACTGGGTGGCAGAGCGTTTTGAAAACTCTCCACCTTGGACCCTGGTTTCAAAAGTTTGCGGATTCAGGCGCTCCAGGCACCGTTCTCATGTAAACGGGAGGCTAAAATGCAATGAAAACTCTTGGGATTCGGACGAAAACTGAGTTGTGTAAACACCTTGATGTTACAGGAAATTGAACATTAGAAAGTTTGCTCCTAAGTGTCGCCATGGCCTCCTAATATCCCCAGAACATCACAGACTGTCTGTTTAAGCATTTTTCTTGTACTTTGAGTATATTTAACACCGTTTTTAGAAAGTTGATTTGTCAATGTGTTGATCCACAGAGTCAAATCCAAAGAAATCCTTTAGTGAAAGAAACACAAAGGAAAATACTCCCAGGTTACAATACGGGTATCTTAAGTTCCATACCTTTTACCCATGCTGAACACTTTCACTGAAAAGACTTTAACTGAGGGAACGTTTGTCTGTCTGGATAGTATCGTTTGCAGTGAAAGTGGGGCTCTCTACTGATGGATCCAATCACAGAGCCAGAAAAATGTCAATTATAAAACCATTACATGTACAAGGGCATGAATAAGTTCACTTATATTCTTAAAAGCAACCATATTTGTGTTTAAGTGACATATTTAAGATACCTTTGACATAAGTGAAAGGTATCCAAAACATCTGCCAATGCTATCCCAGGTGGCTAATCTATTTGATGTTTTGTTTCATTACAACAATTCAGTCTTCAAACCAAACCCTTGGCCTTTTTTACTTCACACTCATTTCTTGGTCAGGTTTAGGTTATGCTGTTGCATAAAAGGATATCTGAAACGCAAAAGATCCAGGATGTGGTCAAGCTTGTATTCTTTATCAAAAAAATCAGCTACGTCTGCACAGTCTTTTTTCGTCATGTAAGAGCTGAACAAGCAGATCAGAAATGTTGTTAGAAATGTGATCAGTCTCCCTGATATCCTGCTGTTCTTACATCTTTCTTCATGGGCTGACTGAAAGTATCTGTTTTCTGGGTATTCTGAATAATTTTCACAAGTGTGTTTGAGGCGTTATATACTGGTTTTTAAAGCTGAAAATGTTGTGATGGTAAAATTGTTTCTGCTGTATCTCCATAGTTAGATTACTGTTTTTTAAACAGCATTTCAATGTGTTGTTTTTTCTACATAACAGTCCTGGATATCTTAATGATACAGTAATTTACAATAACTTTGTACTGACCTTCATTCTATGGCGAACCAAACCTTGATCATAGCCGATGCTAAACCAACCGGGGTAAACACCAAATTGGATTTCCCTTCTGTTTTATTGCTGATTATCTGTAATATAATATCAAATATGTAATGGGAGACACATGGAGTACAGATGTGTCTCTGGTTGCATATATTTTCTCTTCCTCATATTGCAGATGTATTGAACATAATAAGGCTAGACGGTGTGTTAGGTATCAGCTGTTCAGCAGAATTGTGTCAACTGGCTGTGGTTATGAGAACAGGTGGCTACAAGATGCAAGAATTCACTGTGAACCCCTCTTTTTATTTCTGTTGATGCTGTAGAAGCTGCAGCTGCATCAATCCTTGAACAATGAGATTAGGTCTACAGTGAGCACAACACTGAGATCTGCTGCCCAGCAATGGTTTAGATTCATGAGGGTGTGGCCTGATGTGCTGTAAGACCACCATTACTACGTGCTTTGTATGCTAGTACAGTCTCTCTTACACACACTCAAGGGTTTCTATGTTACAGCACAGGTGCTTTTAACACTGACCAGTTCAAGTGTAAAATTTAAGACTGCTCTGTGGAGGTTTAATTGCATCAGAAAATGGATGCGATGGAGTAGATCATCTTAGTGGATCAAACTTTGATATGATTAAACCTTGTAAACATCATATTATTTCAGCCAGTTTCCTTTTCTATTCAACCTGTGTTTCTGTTTAAGAATGAAGTGGTAACAACAACTATCAAGTGACAACTGTTCGAATGCGTCCTAGGGGTGTCAAAAATAATATTTTAATCGATGAATCCTGATGCAGATGTAGATGGCAATGCATCAATGTGGAGACAGTCAGTTATCATTAAATCTTGCAGAGGCTGCTGCTAGACTGCAGTATCAGTTTTGTTCTGAGAAGGAAAAATGCGAGTACAGTATAGGAAGATGAGATGTATGATTTTTATAAATTTTGGTTAACAATGAAAAAACATTTTTGTTTTTGATCTCAAAAGCCATTCCTAATTAATAAAAGGAGTTTTTTTTAACAGCATATGGAAAATCAAGGATACTACTCACTATGTTACATGTGTTAACAAGCTGAATTGAATCATTAACTTGCTAATTAAAAGTGAAACAAATTGTGAGACTAGTGAAGATGCACAGCTCTGATGCTTGTTCCTAAAGATCTTTGGCCATAAAGATCTCAGTCTTGTTTAACTTAGCGGCCACTTCATTGGGTACACCATGTAGACATGGTCCAGTTGACCTACTTTAGCTCAAACCGAGCCTCTGAATGGGGAAGAAAATGTGATTTAAGAGACTTTAAATGTGCCGTGGTTGTTTGCTGCCAGATGGCCTGATCTGAGTGTTGCAGAACTGCTGATCTAGGATTTTCATGCACAATTGACTCTAGGGGTTAAAGAGACTGGTCAGAATAACACAAAATATCTAGAGGGTGGCAGTTCTCTAGGCAGAAAAGACTCGTTGATGCAACAGGTTAGAAGAGAATATCCAGAGTGGTTTGAGGTGATGAAAGGAAATAGAAACTAAAGTAACCACCCCATACCACCAAGGTATGGAGAAGACCATGTCTGAATGCAGAGGACCACACTGGGTGCCACTCCTGATGGCAAATAACAATGAATTGAGGCTACAGCTTGAATTTGGCATAAACTGTGCTAAAAAAGGGATCCAGTTGGATCAAAGGTGGCAGTCGAAGCCAGACTACATTGGGCTGTGCACTTTCCAGATTTTGTATTACTTCTAAGATCTCTGAGGACCTGGAATTTAAGTTTGTTAAGTTGGAGTGTCCTTTAAACCTTGTCCTTGCTGTTTTACTTTTTTACAGAAAAAGAACAAAAAATTGTATAGAATTCTGTTAAAGGCGTAGTCTATGTCCACAGTTTACGTGTGTTGCGATATGTATTGTGTTGTGGTCTCTGTATTGGGATTTGTAGTGTATCGAGAGGTTGCTTGGTATCCCCAGCCCAAGTGTAATGGTTTTCGGGACATTCTCTTGGCATACTTTGGACCCTTAAGTACCAATTGAGCATCATTTAAACGCCACTGAGTATTGTTTCAACAAGCTCTAATGATCACAGACTGATTTCTTGAACATGACATTGAATTCACTGCGCTCCAGTGTCCTCACAGTAACTATATCTCAGTCCTATAAAGCACCTTTGGGATGTGGTGAAACAGGAGATTCACATCATGGGTGTGCAGCAAGTGTGTAATGCAATCATGCCAATATGGGCCAAAATCACAGAGGAATGTTTACAGCACCGTGTTAAATCTATGCCAAAAAGAATTTAGGTGGTTCTGAAAGCAAAAGGGGGTCCAACACACTACTAGCAAGGTGTACCTGATTAAGTGGAATATGATTGTATACATTTGTATGATTCTGTAAGGCTTGTAATTGATTGCTTTAAAATGATGTCATATACTAATACTACATACTATATTTAGAAAACTAAACAAGACAGTGTTAGTTTTTTAGCACTTAGCTATGGCCTGATGAACTCTCCATACTTTTGGAGATTTTTCTCCTGGCAGCGATATTTGGCGAGGGCTCTCCATTTTTACAGTATACAAACATCACCAAAAGACAGTTCTCTTTTGATCATTTGAATAATGTATCTGATGCTGCATAAGGGTCCAAATCGACCATAAACTTACAGTTAACACTAAAATCTGAGTTTTCTTGTGGTTTTCAGGATAAAAAAATGATCATTTTAAAAAGATTCTGGAAAAGAGCCTGTGTTGAAGCTCTAGCCCTTCATGGGACTAAAAACCATCATTTGAAACTAAATGCTTAAGTGTTTAATATGTTAAATTTATAATCTAAAACTACTGTGAAGATAACTCAAAAGTTTAACCCATAATTAAGCTATTTTGGCACAGCACGCAAATTAAAATATCATCCTATGATCCCACTGTCATGACTTACGTTTTTAGCTTTAAGCTTAGATAAATATAACAAACAGAAGGGGACTTATTTAGCCCTGTCTGGTCCCTCATTCTGAGAAAAAGGATTTCAATATGACATTATTATTGTTGGTGCATTTGGACTATTATGCAAGACTATGAATAGGTTGGGTAAAAAATAAAATTCTGTAAAGCGGTACTAAGAATTTCCCCTTTAACCTTATCAAAGGCCTTGTTGGCATCAGTACCTATCAGCACTGCTTTAAATTTGTTTTTAACAATATGGTTTACCAGATGTGGTGTTATTGGATTTTTAACTTGTGCTTGTCTTTGCTGATTAAAACCTGTATAACAAGACTCTTGCTGTCTGATAAAGGACATTTTTTTTCCTTTTTTTTTTTTTTTTTTTTTTTTTTTGCTGAAATGAAAGTAAAGATTTTTGTTAACATGCAGCAGGACACTTATTGGGCAATACTGTAAACGGACAAATGATGTTACCTGAAAAATTCAAGTTTTCTTAGTTTTTTTGTTGAATCCAACATCCATTATCTAAACCTCAGAACATGCAGACATCTTATTAACAGCAGCAGAGTCTGCTGAAAGATGGCTGCTCTAATCTGAAGACGTGTTGCTTCCTTCTTCCTCCCCGGTCTTCGAGTAAAAAAAAGTTGTTTTTTCTAGCACCTGCAAACTTCTATTGCTACACAGAGCCCTCACAATCTGCCAATTCTCACAGGTACATCCTCACACTTCATTCTGTGAACTCAATTAACACCAAACTGCTTTCTTCTCATCAGACTTTATTTTTAACCTATAGAACTAATTGATTTCATGTTTCAACCTGGCATAGTGAAACAGCCTGTTTTATCCAGGGAGCCCATATATTATCGGGCCAACTCAGTGACAGGATCGACTAAGTTTCCCTTGTGCTAAAGATATTTCTTGTAAAAGACTATTAACAGAGAAGTAGGCAAACACAGAGACTTTAAACCCACTAGGAAAAAATGTGACAATACCAGTAAAGAAATGGGAAATAGCTGACCCCTCACAGTTAGCGTTGTCTAAATATGGTAGGACCTTATCTATTGTTGACCCTCCGTTATCAAAAATGACGTTTAAACAAGCAATAACTACTCATCCATTACAAAACACTCAGATAACAAGATAGGGGTGCTTTTGAGAGTGAATTGTTGAAATTCCACAACCATGAAGAGGATATTACAAACACTGGCCACTCTCTTCATTCAGAGAGATTTAGCTTCAACATTAAAGCAGACTAAATTTATTTCATGGCATTTTACAAGATCAGTCCACTCATGCCTCCAGCCTAAAAACTTAGGATAAGGATCATGATATGGGTCTCAAAAATTATTTCTAACAAATGTACAAAACTAAATGAATAGTAGAGCATTTCAAGTATAGTGTAATATTACTGTAGAGGGTGAATGGGGGGAATACAGTGATCCAGAATGCCCTGTGGAGACTTGACAGAAACCACCCTTTGAAAATGTGATTATTTCAGAGAGATTATGTTTTTATAAACAACTTATTAAGATATGACTCTTGCAAAGAAAAAAATGGAATATAGTCACCGGAACTGCTTATGGACACATAGCAAATAACCTCTGACACATACATTTTAGTAAAAATAGATGTGTCTGAAGTGTTCCTGATATTTGTCATCCTTAGAATGCCAAAACTCTTGTCTGCATGACAAATTTACTTTTTGATAAAGAAACCTTAAACGTTGAAACTCATTTTATATAAAACTATGCTTAGCATTGTTGCATTATTTACCTTTAGAAAACGTCCCAATCTCTGCCATTAAAACCTTTACCAGTGAAATAAACCAGAGTAGAGCCTACTCACTTAGAGGCACAGTGCTAGAAAGCTTTGCGGCAAAACATTGTTGCCTCAGCCAAGGAAGGTATGTTTTTGCTGGTGTAACATTGCGTACAGGGGCAATTGTCCACATTTTTGCTAATAACTCAGCTAAAAATTTCAGATATCTTGGCTGAGGTTTGTCTTCTATGAGCACATTGAGCGCGCTTGCCAGGCGCTTCTGTCTGCCCCATGTAGCACCATTTAAGACAGTGTTTCTTAAGTAGCCTACTTCCTGTTTTGTTCACAATACAATATGTATCATGGGCCTGTGGTATCATTGGGCCTGTGGTACCATTATTTTTCTCAATATTTTGATATTCACAAAAAAGTAAAGTCAAGAAAATGTAATCAAAATCCGTATGAACTTTTTGAGTTATTAGCGAGATGGTGGAAAACTGGTCTATAACGTAATGTTTACAAATCCTTGAAAAAAAATTCTTGCTCTGCATCAATCTTTGAATCACTAACAAAATAAATTCACTTGTCCCTTCTGCCATGGCCGATATTCCCTGACAAATTCATCAAAATCTGTTGAGAACTTTTTTAGTTATCTTGCTAACAGACATTCAGACTAACACATGCAAACACATAATCCTCTTTTTGGTGGTAATGATAAATGTACTTCTTTTGAAACAAGGTAAAATGGAAAGCCGACATGATGAACTTGATCCACTAAGATAAAACATTTTCAAACTGAAATTGTTGCCTCTGAATTTGTTGTTAACATGTAAAAACTGAAATATGTCAAAACAAATGACTTATCAAACAACACATTTTCCAGAACTTGTTTGGAAATACCTCCCAGTACTCTTAATAGCCAATCAGTTTATCTCTACCTCTCTTAACCTTTATTAGAGAAACATTGTGTATAGAAGAGGAGTTTGAGGAAAGAGTTGGTACTGACATGAGGTAAAGGACCCACATGTCAGATTTGAACCTCAGCCACCTGTTAGGAGAACTGTAGCCTCAGTAAAATTGCAATGCAACCCTAAGCCTTTTATCTTGATAAATGTGTTGCAGCAAATAGTGCTAATGACACACACAAAGAAACAATCTGTTTCTGTCTAGCCACAGCATGTTTGTTACTTCACAGAAGGGAATGTACAGAGAGGAAATGACACTGCACTCTTCATTTCTCTGAACTGTGAAACTATTCCATATAAAAATGATGTGTTTGATCTGATAATACATGAAAAACAACCACTATGATAGTACATCAAATAGAGAATTTGATATGACTTAATGTAATTGTCAACCAAGTGGTTGATCATTTAGATTGACTCGCTTGGTCAGCAGATTAGAAAAAGATGTTATTAGGATTTAAAGTTATTGCAGTTGTCAGATTATCAGTCAAATTATCTGTCTCTAGTAAGCGATTGTATCACCACCTGAACCCTTCTTCATAAATGGCACGAAAGCTCAAAAAGAGATAAAGTTTTAATACTCAGCACATTAGATTAATTTTATACAACTTTTGTTATTTCTGTAGTGTGTCTATGCAAGTATGTACTTTTCTCATTGTATTTCAGTGCTCACATTTTCTGCCAGTGAGTCATGGGTCATAAAAAACAGATTATTCTTACCGTCTGGTTGTCCTCGTAGAGCTTGAGGTCATAGCCACTTAGCTCGACACAGAAAATGATTGCAGTCACTCCCTCGAAGCAGTGGATCCACTTCTTTCTCTCTGAGCGCTGTCCACCCACATCCACCATCTTGAAGGTGAGCTCCTTGAAGGTGAACTTGTTCTCCACAATGCCAGTGGTCATATCACGGGACCGGAGGATGTCCTCTACAGTGGGGATATACTCGGGTGCAGAGATGCGGTCCAGGTCGTTCAGATAATAGGCAGTGTTGTCCTCTAAGTGGTACTCATTGGATCGTTGAAAACACTCCTGGACCCCCGAATCTGCCCACAGACGTTTCATGACCCCCAGCAGCTCCGGAGTGATCTCCCCCTTGCTCTCAGCCGGCCCCGTAAGGGCGAAGAGCTGCACAGCGTCATAGGCGCGATCAGGATTGTGAAAGTCGATCTTAAGGGTGGTGAGGGCACGGATGATGCGTGTGAGTGAGTCGATGGCGTTGTACAAGATGAGGGGCTTGTACTCCTTACAGGCCTCCAGATTGAAGCCTCCACTATGGATGATCTTCATCTGCTTGACAATTGTGCTCTTGCCTGAGTTGCTGGTGCCCAGCAACAAGAGCTTGATCTCACGCCGCTGCCGCTGACTTTCTGAGCGCAAATGGCGATCAATCCGCCGTGAGCGCCGAGCTGCTTCCTTCTCCTCCGAGCTCTGACGGCATCCCATGGTCCTCCACCACGTGGTGAGCACAAAGGAACTCGTGCTGCTGCTTGATGGGAAGCAAATTATGATGAAGTGGTGACAGAAAAGGAGATGTTGGAGGTGTTGGAAAGGGTACTCCGAAAAGATGAGAACCTTCTGGGGACAAAACTTTACAACAGACAAATGTAAGAGGAGAAGAAAGTCACCACACAGAGGAAAGACTCAGGAGGATTTCATTCTTTGTGTATTGGGGCAGTCTGTAAGTCCTGTGTGGGCAGAACCCAGACTTGTGGGACGCCCACACAGCGCCTGGCACTGATATTGGACTGCCTGCTGAAGAGGAGGGAGCTGGGGTTCATAGCAGGGGTTCTCCCAGAGGAAGGAACTGGGGTGGCTCTGGGATTTAGCAATGTGTTTCAGTAGAGGAAATGTTTGGGCTTGATGCGAACAAATAGCAAAACCTCCTCACTCTCCTCCCACATGGCTTTTGTGGTGCGTGGCCCTTGTACAGCTTCTGCAACTCTTACACCTCAACTTGATAGGTTTTGCCAAATCCTCTTGGCCAGATCTTTTCTTATTCTTCTGTTGTGTGATATCTCCTCGACAACTAAGGGCCTCTTGATCTGCGAAAAGAAAAAGAAAGAGATATGAAAAACTTAAAAATACCACAGCACTACATTTACTCAGTATCCCATGTATTTCATGTAGTTTTAAAAGCATTGCCATGTTACTTTTCCATCTTACAATAGTAGTTTTAAAGCAGTCTTGCAGCATAATAACGTTCAACATGGAGAATGTGGGCTTCATTTCCTCTAAGCACCGAGGCTGGCTCCTTTCAGCAGTGTGTAATGGGGCTGTGTAGTGGCAAGAATCTGGCAATATGATACAGTTTGCAATGCATTTACAATACATTATGACATACAAAGATCTGTGTTGTTCATATAGAGCAGGGTCTCTGCAGCATGGGTCAACTCTGTTGTCTGCTGTAGAGACATAAGCTATGCTTGAAAAGCTGATCTACTAACTGGGTGCACCGAGGATTGCGTCTGTCAAATGAGCAAAATAACACGCAATTCATTTAGTGTGTTTGCCTTCATGAATATGCAGAATACATGCAGATTATCAGAATGTGCAAAATACTGGGAGAAGGAGATGCAGATGTAATCATTTAGCACTCGCAATGTGATTTATCAAACCCAAAACTTATTGCACTTGGTGTTGTTGCGTCTAAATTTAGCACGTTTGAAATACAGGTGCAAACTGGCACAGCGTTACAGAGACATATGTCTATCTTCTGGCAACACAGAGATGTCTCTGCTGGAGTTCACCAGTGTGTTTATTTGCCTCAAACTCCATGGCTTCAAACTTCATTTTGCGTTTACGGCCACTCTGCTCTCCCAAACTCTCCATGGTGACAGCTGGTAGCACCACTTTTGCGCCTGTTACCAATTGCGCACACAGTCATAGTAGATTACTTTTAGCACGCCCTCTAATAGCACATGCAATTTAGCACTCATATTTTAGTCTTAGTCTATCTTAGTAGATCAGGCCCTAAGAGTTGGTACAATTACTTTTCGTAGTTTGTAAGACATGTTGACAAAGGACAGAAAAAAAATGATAATCATTGCCCTCTATATCATAGGAGGATGATTGTCACCACCCTATTTATCTATCTATCTATCTATCTATCTATCTATCTATCTATCTATCTATCTTATGCAATTTGTTGTCTGATCCATTATTGTCTTATTCTGTCATTATATTCTATCACTCTATCCATCCATCTAAAATGTTAAATTATAATATCATAATAACTAGCTTATATAGCACTTTTCTATTCATTCACTCTCACATTCACTTACTGATGGTTCAGAGTCTCTGTGTAAGCAGTCCATCAGCATTACATAACACATCCACGCCCATTCTTACCAATTTGCACACCACTGACGCAGCAGTAGAAGCAACTTGGTGTTAAATTTCTTGCCCAAGGACATGTTGCCATGTGACAGCGGGAACAGGACTTGAACCTGCAACCTACTGATCACCGACAGAATGCACAGTCACATCGTACCACCGACGCCCAACGCTATCTATTATTCCATTGTTCTGTCTTTTATCTATTGTTCTATAAATGGTTCTATCTTTTGTTCTATCGTGCCTATTTTATGTATATAGTATTTCATCTGTCTATCTATCTATCGATCCATCTAGAAGGGTTGCACAGTATTATAGGCATGAATGCGTATCACCAGATAAGAGCTTAAAGAGTTAATTTTCATATTGGCATGTGGGAACATTTCTGCAGCAATCTCCACTAATTCACCTGCTGTACAGTTTTCCATTAAGTTTTTGGATTTTTGCATACCTATAATTTGAGAGTATGAGCCCCAGCTAAGGGGCACATTTTTATTCAGTCCTTCATGAGCCCATCATCTATCGGCAGGTTGTTCCAGTGGCGTTAATAGCACTGAGAGGAGCAGAGCTACCACTTTCAGTTTTTCATTACTGAATTCCTGCATTTGCAAATAATACATTCATAATCTATTGATAAATCAAATGTTGTTTGCCTCATTTTAATTCTATTCATAAAATAATCTGCCACAGTAAGAGTAATCGGTAAATTAAAAACAGGAGAGATTTAATTTTTATGTCAGTGAAAAAAGGGTCTTTGGCTGCACAAGTGAGAATGAGAAGTAAATGTGAATAAATGTCCATAGAAGTTTAAATAATCACTTCACGAATGTCTACAGCAATGTAATTTGTGGTATGTATTCAAATTAATTGTAAGTCTTTCCTAAAGAATCACTATTAATGCTCATCTGCCCAGTAACCATTCAACCATTGCCATGCTAGGTTTATTCTGTGTACACTTTCCAGATTCCTGCTCCTGACAGACACACAGCCCTACTCTCTCTGTCTGCAGTCCTCTGTTACCATAGACTCTGTGCCAAAGAAGGCCTCAGCAGACCACACCTACCCATTCAGCATTGCCGCACACACACACACACACATAAACACATTTATACGCACACTGAGTATATATAAAATCAAGGTCAAACATACGCATAGAGACAAGCTGAGAAAACAAACTCAGAGGGTAAGTGGCGCGGAAAAAAAACTTGAGTCCTTGTAAACAGTGGCATCTTCCGTAATCACTTTAAATCACAAATGCTTCAGTCGTCCTCATTCTGATCTGCTAGATTCTAAAGGCTGATCACCAAAAACAACATCAGGAAAGATGCTTATTTACAGGCACAGTAGGGAAAAACAGACTAAAACCAGCAGGTGCTTCTCATGCTCTCATACTGCTGTAAATCCCCTTTTTCATTGCCCAGACATCTGTGCCGTTATCCCTAAGAGTCTAAACTGTGATCAGAAAAAGAGTGAAAAAATATTTCTAGGAATATTTGGTTTCCTTCTTGAGATATTAGCAGCTCAAAGGGCAATGAGTTGATTTTATTAAAACATGCACTGCGTTCTTATAAGTTTGGGACACGAGTTTGAATAAAATACGCACTAAATAATAAGCAAAAGCACATTTGTGGCAGGAAAAGCCTGTTGGATTCTGCAAAAAAAAATAGATGCACATTGAAGCAGGCTGAATTCTATTGGCTGAGTGACAGATGTGAAATCATACTGTGGCCTAGTTTTGTTGGCGTAACTATACTCCGCAGACCTGTCACATACACAGAGAGAAAGCACTTCTCAAAAGCTGAGTGAGTGAAGTCCAGTCTTCAAATGACTGGGAGGACAAACAGAGCAGAACAAAGCCATAACAAAGCATCACAACACAAACAGAGTAGAGAGAGCATTGTTTCCTGGCTCCAGGCACCTGACCACCTCTTTCGAAAATGGCATAGCCAGCCAAACCGGTTAATGCACATCACTGATTTCCAGTGCCCATGAAACACATTAAAGCAGCCTGTGATGTCCATTTAAACTGCTTATTCACAAAAATGCAGCATTTGCATTTCCGCACTTTTTGAAGTCACACCACTTAAAATAATTGCTAAGGAAGTGGTGAGCTAGCACTGCAAAATCAATGCCTATTGTAATCAAATTAAATTGGTATTTATAATATCCTCCATGCTATCACGTTGCACATCAGAAAATGTGGTCTGTTGCTTACCTACACCCAAATATCTAGAGCACAACACAGCAGGAATAAACGCCTGAAACACTGGGAAAAAAATAAACCAAAATTAATTAAGATAATGCCTACAGCTTAGAAATATGCTTGCACTGCGTAACAAATTACTCAGCCTTCTTTAGAGGAGAAATATCTTGAACACAAGCAACAAAGCTACAAACAGAATGCCCTCTTAAAGGCAGCTTTTCACATTGTGTCTTATTTTTTTTATACATTTTTCTACTGAGGACACATTTTAAGCCCTTACCTCCTCTATTGGTCCATATGTATCCTCCCTCATGTCAAACCATCTAAAAAATGTATATTGTGAGCAGACATATTATTAAAAGGCCTTAAGGTACTAGATTCACAAACTTGTGCAGTTAGCCCCCTCAACAATTTGAAGATGAGAGTTTTTCTTTGCTTAGCGGGCCTTACTTTTAATGGTTCATAATTCAAATCAAAAAGCTATTTAACACCTGAAATACAGTGTTACAAAAAGGAAAACATAATTATGCTGCTGTCATGAGTAGTTTCGACCATCAAAATAGTGTTTTTTATGCTGCCCAGACCAGATGGGCTTGTCCTGTCACCCTGTTGTACAGCAGATATGAGGGACAGAACGGGAGTATCATATAGAGAACAGGGGCGTAACTTTCACCAATGTGGAAGTAAGGCAATTTTTAAGAGTTTCTGATCACTTTCTTTCATCCATAGTGACTGTCATGCATCCAATGAGAGCCACTGTCTGGTTAGCAAAGAGTAGAGGTAGTTCTGCATGTCCCAGTAGGGATGGGACTCAAAAACTAATTCAAGTTAAGAATTTTTAAAAACTGAATGAATCAATTTCATTTATCATCTTGTTTAACAATTCCCTTATCAATGTCTTCCGCTTAGCTCTGCATGCCTTGCAAATCAAGGGGGTCATGTCCTCATCAGAGGCAGTCAGCACAAATAACAAAGAAGCTAAAGAAATAATGATGGCAGATTTGGAACTAAAGTGGCCAAAAAGTTGTAGCAAAATTATGTGCAATGTCCAGTGTCTGTGTCAGTGTAGTATCAAGCAAGGGTGAAAACATCAAACCATTTGCGGAAGTTTTTGTCATTGCAGAGTAGCATTAAACATCAGGAGTGCCATCTGTTTGACATGTTGACCCTAAAACCTGCATAGTCCTTCTGTTTTTACACAGAAAATCCACAGGAATTGTTAAGGATATCAGTGCAGAATTGGATAAATGGCCAGAATTGCTAGTGGCATTGGTATTAATAAAATCTCATCAAATCCGAATGCCTGTGTTTCAGTCTAGTTTGATTAAATTTACATTGTCTTTAAAGCAGTTTCAGATGGCACAAAGTAAAAACAAAACAGCACGATGCCCCTCCGGCCAGCCCAAAGTGGACACTCAAGGAACAACAGCTTTTGACACTTCTGTATGGGCCTTCTTTATCAGCCCCAGAGGTTGGTTTGTTGCCCGATGTTTACTCACTTTACACAGGCACAGGTGCTGTATGTGGGTGCTTACCCACAAGGGCCAAAAGATGGTACTATTACTGCTAATATAAGCTACACTACACTCAAGTCAACTTCCCAGCTGACATAGTGATCCTGTTTTGAATAAATGATGCTCAGTTTTGACTGTTATCTGGGTGGTGTATGAACATTAGACTGGTGGGCTTCACAATTTAAATCTGTGTTAAACCAAATTTGAAATGATTTGCCTTTAAAACACCCCTGGTCTTGAAGACACTTGCTATCACATACTCTGCTGTGATACAAAGACGAGACATGTAACTTTAAGAGCGAGTGAGTGGAGGTAGAGCCATGGGGGCTGCAGAGAGAGGCCAGCATCTCCATGTATCATGAGGGCCAAGGTAATGTGATAGCTGAGATGAGACCAAGCCTGGTCACTCTCTTTCCTTCCCTTCTCGTCTCGGGCTGCACTCAGCCCATTAGCTCTCTCCACATCACTCTCCCAGGTGCTTACCTCCTATTATTAATTCACCATGCTGCAAATAATTACAATCACACCCTTTATTAGAGATGAGGTCTTTTAGTCACAGTGTTACAGCTGTATTACAGCCTCTACTATCCTGTTGTGGCAGTTGGGTCCACAAAAATGAAAAAATGGGGCAATCCCATTAGATAGAGTGGTGATTTTAATCCATCAGAGGCTCAGCATTACTGCTTAGACAAAAAATCAGTTTAAGGTAAAATGCATTACAAGATGTAGTTGGATCGGTTTCACTCCAAAGTCACTCAAAAAATAGACATTACACACTATAATCAAATGCACGCAGGCTGCCAAAATAATATACAGATACTTGATTACATCGAACACCTCAGAAGCAAAGAAAACTGTTTCAGGCAGACAGTTTCCAAGTAGCGTAATAGTCATGTTCAAACAACCACAGGAACCACAACTTTTACAGGAGGACTTAAATGTGAACCTCATCTGTTTGCATGAACAATAAGCACATCAGTAAGTAAATAGCGTCAATGAACGTGTTGTTCCACGTGTTTAAAGCTGTTGTTCCACATCCATATAACACTGAATTATAACTATCCCTTGTTCCTTCTACTTTTGTTCATATAAAAGTATTTAGCCCAAAAAACACTCAGGACCGAGTCATTTTATTTAACAAGAGCACATACAAAGTGCTAATGCTGATTACAACAGCTCAGGAGTTGGGGCACAAGTTGCAGTACTACTTGTGTTTGTTCAGCTAAGTAAAGATAAAGAAAGCCAGCTGTTGTTTTTCTAGGTACACGTCAGATTTTGTTGTTTGTTCCAGGTATCAGCTGTATAAATCTATGCCTCTCGTTTTATTGTGCCACCAAACAAACACAATGCAACCAAAAAAGAAGAACATACAGGTATGAAAGTTATATTTCACATAAGAATCCCCACAATTTCATCAGATAAAATGCAGAAGTTAAACAATCCTGCATGAGAGAAAAAAAAACGTCATCAATGACTAAAATATTCAGATAAACATTATCAGAAAAGTTCATGTTTATGATAGACTGACTTTCATCGAATAACTGTTGGCTGTAAACATTTTTTAATTTTCCCTGCTGCAATCATTGGCTATATTCTCGGTTGTGTGTGTAGAATATACTGGACAGTCTGCAATGATGTCTTTTGAGCACAAATATGCGTCCCATTCTTAAGTGCGTCTACAGATATAAATGTAGCTCTATGTTACATTAAAGTCTTTCCTTGTGTGTATTTGCCTGGTTCCTGAGTGTTTTACGCACCCTGGAGCACATTAAGTGGTGCACTAAGGAATGCTTAAAAATAAGACACAGTGCTTTTTTATGTGGTTTACAGCACAGTCTTTTTGTGTGTCCTCATAAAGAACCTTCCCAGCTTTATGTCTGACCACTCATTACTTTAAGACAAAACAGTACTGGGTGTGAATGGGGCACATTTTCATTTGCTAATAAAAAAAAAAGACAACTGTGTAGAGTGGAAAATAGCAAAGATACCTGCCCTGCATGCCAAACAACTTTGCAAGGGCCTGAGAACTGCTCACACTTGAAGCTTTTGGTAAACTTTAAACTATAATTTCAAACTATTCTGCCAATAATTGTGACTGCTTTAAATTTTGGGTTTTGTTATTTTATAGTCTGTCTTATTTTATTTTTTTTTAGTTGTACTCCTAAAATCAAAGAAAATTAAGGCAAGCTTTCCACAGTTGTGTCACAAGCATTTAAAAATTGTAGTTTCATCACTGCTTGTGTCATGGAAGCTTTGCTTGCTTGTCATTTCAAAAGCTGTTATTGCACAATATAAACAACATTTTAGTTTTACACTATTAGATTCAATACTTGGACTAAGTTAACCCGATCAGACTTTTTAAAAATGTCAGAACATTATCCAGTCTTTGACTTGTAATGTTATATTTTCACAGGGTAAAAGAACTGAAAACATCCCCCAGTACTGTTCAACTGAATCTAATTGAAGCTATTCTAAAGAGCCACATAAGCATGTTAATACCATTATGATTTGGTGTGAAATCAATCTAGCTTTGCTGCTGCCTGAAACATGTGATGAAATTTAATTCAATTAAACGCCACAGGAATGCAGGTTATGCTCTGGCGCAGTGGCTTAATGTGTAATCATGGGGGTGATTGACAAATGTAGGACAGTCCTGCTTGTGCTCAGGTGTGCCAAGAACACAATGCAAACAATGTTTTATATTAATGAATGGAAGCAAAAGTGTAAGATGCTACAGGAAAGGTGAAAGGCACAGGTGCGCTTTCAGTCACCATGTAATGGTTTATGAATAGGACGTGCAGGTGGGTTTTTGTGCTGTGGTCAGCGGGCTTGCATTTCAAGTGGGATTGCATGAGTTGTTTAGCTGGAATTAACCTGCTGAGAGGAACAGTGCACTTCACATAATCTGTCTGTTGTAAATAACAGTTGTCTTAAACAGGGAGGAACAGGCATTGTGTCCCATGAACCACTTAGCAAGTATCCATTTAATCCTTTGCTAACTAAAGCAAGAAAATGGCTCATTCATCACAGTTCAACAGGCCAAGGTCTTTTACAAAAGCAACCCAGGGACCGGCACCTGTGTTTGGAAAGTGACTGAAAAATAATGCTGCTGCTGTGTTTGGCATTCTCATTAGGACTGTATAGAAAGGCACATGTAAGGCCGCTACAACCTTGACTATTCAGAACATTATGGTGCTATGGAAATGTGACTCTTCGATGACTGCACAGTAATTCATATCCATATGCCCCATGGGTTAGCAGGCCCACACAACTTTGTGTGTCCTCCTCATTCATGCATTTTTGCAGCAGGCCCAGCAGTGTGTCGTAAACATATTATTATACACTCATGAAATCATCAATGTTACATGTCCTCGCCTCTGCTCCTGTCTATCTAGTGGAGAGGCAACAATACTGTACAATCTGTGAATTGATTTTCTGGTTATAGTTTTTGGTGCTGGCAACATTAGCCACAGTAGTGCTCTTGTTTATTCTATTACATTTTAGGTGTTTTAGGAATATTCTACAAAACAGCAATCTTTTATTGAAGAGAAATTTCTTTTTATTTTTAAACTATTGATTTTTTTTTCACTTTTAAGTGAAAAAAATCGCTTTTCAAATTACCCTTGATGAGATTAATGGTAGAGAATAAAAAGCAAATTAACACTTAACAAAAAGACCCTGTGGATATTCTGTGTAAAAACAGAAGGCCTCTGCAGGTTTTAGGGTCAGCAGATGGCACTCCTGATGTTCAATGCTACTCTGCAATGACAAATACTTAAGCAAACGGTTTGGTGTTTTCACCCTTGCTTGACATCACACTGACACAGACACTGGACACTGCATATCATTTTGCTTTATCTTATGCCACAGTTTGGCCACTTTTGTTCCCAGTCTGCCATCATTACTACTTTGGCTTCTCGGAAACACTTTGCATGCTTTTTAAGTCAAGCTTAGAGCTTTTGTATCCCTTTTGTAACACTGGAAAAGCAAAAAAAGTTTGCCTCCAAACAACTGTAATTACACAAGTTTTTGACAAAAACTACATGGTTTCTTCAAATTATACTTGAATATCTTGTGATGATATATATATATATATATATATATATATATATATATATATATATATATATATATATATATATATATATATATATATATATATATATACATATATATATATATATATATAGACACACACACACACACACACACACACATATATATATATATATATATATATATATATATATATTTTTTTTTTTTTTTTTTTTTTTTTTTCAAGCTGACTTGAAACACATCATAGGCCATTGCAGGCCGTGGAGCAAATGTTCAAAACAGTCATGGCGTCTGCCTGTGACCAGCAGAAAACACACATGTAGGTGGAGACTTTAAGAAACCCCAAGAAGTTGTAAACAGAGTGTTTCCAGGGGCATATTCTTTAGAGAGACCTATAGTTTATTCACCCTTTTTATATCCCCACATGAACTATAATTTGTATTCTAACGCCCATCATATCTGAAAAAAATCCAAACAGTGACAGCTGATTTTATTTTTTCTTTAAAAAGAATAGTTTTAACAGATTTTTTCTCCACATTAAACAATCTTAGTAAAAATGACAAAAAAAAAAAAAAAAAAAGGAGCCTGTTGTCACACAGGCTGCATTGATTTTAACAAATCCCATGTCTGACATGGAAAATAGCCAATCACAGGCCACACAGGCCAGAAGTTTTGATTGGTTTCTTGGATGGCCAATCACAGTTCCAGGGGGCTGAGGCTACTACTCGACCACACTTCTGCAGAGACAAGTTTATGGACACGCTCCCCTTGGGGGCGATGTGGCCACTTTATCTATAAACCACTGCTGGAAACATTTTAGCCCATCTGGTATGATCAGTTGTCTAAAACTTGATCACCGTAAAGTCTTGTAAAGTCTTGTAATGAGCACTACAGTACTACAAGCAACGCTGCAATCACAGATAAACTCATGTCATAGTTCAAACAGTGACTGTGTGTGTTTACAGCCACATCCCTCTTTGTTCATTGTTTGTTGTAAAAATTTCCCATATGATCATGGGATGTTCCAATGATTAAAATAAAAGCAAACACAGACACCAAAAGTCACCAGTTACCAGCATCAGTTTTTAAACCATGACAACTGCATTGAAGCAGCTACTCAGTGGCAGAGTTAACATAAGAGAATTAATACTGTGGTAACAGAGCATATGTCTTCCTGAATGTCTTCTTTTTGCACATATACTTGTGACACATTCTATAAAGTGGGGTGTGAGTCAAAAGCTTCTTGACGGTAAGCTTTTGTTTAATTCAAATGTAAAACAACAAAGCTGATCATGTGGACAAAATGAAGCTTTAAACATCACACAAATAGTTGGTGATGTAAAGAACACGTAAGCAATTGTAAGCGGCGAGTTTATTTTTTAGTAAATGAAGAAATGTGTCACTCCACCTTGTCTCCCTCAGCATGTCCCTACTCCTCCATGAGTGCGTCAGAGCTGCTGTCAGAGTTAGACTCGTGTGATGAAGGTAGGATGGGGTTGAGATTTGAAATGAAAGAACATGTTTAAAATACACATTACAAAGGTAAAATTGCTCAATATTTTTTTATGTACATTTAAAGACACCACATTTATCTGATTCAATGTCCAAACAGCATTACCTATCACAGCAAAAAAAAATAGTAAACTATCATTTTTTCTAATACCTTTCAAGCCTATTACATGTAAAACAAAACGGATCACATGCCTTCAATTAGCTGTGCAGCGCTCATGCTTTAGTGGCTCGAAAGGTTACTTCCTGTTTCTGTTTGGCTTTCCTGTGGCAGTCTGTCAAAAAGAGGTCAATGGAAGACTTGAGGCATCTTGGTAGGTGTACTTGCAGAGTGTCAGAACTGTACTGAAATCTCAGCTATTGATTTTTATGATAATTCAATCTGACAATTTATGTTCACATTTGTGTCAGACATTTATTGCTGAAGAACGTAGTTTGAATTTAGCACCTAAGCTCCAGCCTCAATGTTCTTGCAGGGTTTTGTACATGTAGAATTTGTGGTATGTCAAGATATTATCTGAAACCTCCTGTCATAACCTACAGGTGGATGCTGAGGTGGTGGAGGGTTTAAAGCAAGAACACAGTATGATATGGCAGAGCTGGCAGAGGCAAAACAGAGAAAATGAACCAGAATCTTTGTAGCTTAAATAGCCTGCTGATTGGTTGGATATTTTGCTAGGAAGTTGAATAATGTTTCACGTCAGGTGTGAGATAAGCAATGATTGTTGAAAGAAATGGACAAAGCCATGTGACATCCGTTTTTTGATTATAAAGAAACCTCTGCAACGTAGTTGATTCACATCTGTGGATGCTGCCATACAATATATCATCTCAACCAAAATTTAAGTCAGCCTACTCACAGACATAGAGGCCACACTGAGACAAGAATTATGTCTGACTAACAGTGTTCCCTTGTGTGCTTGTAGCCATGTCAATAATACCCCTAATATCCCAAATTATAAATTATAAATTGAATAAAAACTGAAGTGATGTAAAAAAAACTCATCGCCATACAGTGAGAGTGCTTACACGTGTTATACATTAAGACCTAAGCTGTTTTTGAATCAGTTGTAAATGTTTATTTAGGCTGTAAGAACCTCTCATTCCCCACACACAATCCTATAACCTCCAGGCTTCCTGCAGACAGCCTTGAGCAGGCACACAAGAAACGACAATTTTTGACACTACCACATTTTTTTCCTTTGAGCTTGAGTTGTCTGCTTAATAAACCAACTGTCAGGCGTTACCCTGTCTGTGGAAATCTTGAACAAACAGCACATGCTTATCCACAACTTTTTGTCCAATCGTTCTGACCAAGCTAAACTCCCAGTGTCAAATAATTAAGTCACGTGAAGCACATAATACAACAGTTTCTTGAGTGGCTGCATAAAGCTGACTGCAAAAACAAGGAATCCCAGTTACTTTCCATATAAAAGCTCTCAAGTTTAGAGCAGAAGCAAACATGTTTACAGACAGGTTCAAAAATAGTTTTTCTCTCAAAAGCTCTTTTCTTTTCCCATAATACATCTATCATCAATTTAGGAAGGCAAAGGGTCATGTCCAACAGTGTCCCCTGATGTTTATCTGTTAGGGTTGATGGTGGGGTCACTAGTTGGTCAATGCCAGCCCTAGTAGAGACTGTGAACCATATTGGCCTTGTGGAAATGTATTGCTCAGTTGGCTGAAGTAGACAGTGAGTAGATGCTCGTTTTTTCTTGTTATAAAACAAGTGCTTACAAATAATGTATTACCCATTAAAAAAGTTCCCTTCTTTTTGGAGTGATGGTTGGCTGTGTTGGTGTGTTGGCAAAGAATGGCACATGCAACACTGCACTGGTATGGGTATAGGTATGCCTTAATTGTTATGGTATTGAAATCTAGTATCCATGTGGTACTAGTTCAAACATGTTTAATACCTACTGAACTGATTCACAGCTCTGATTTTGTTGGTTTCTTTTCTCCCTAACATTCATTTAATGCCAGATCCAAAGATGCTGGATCCTTCCCGCCTCCTTTCTGCTTTCAGTTTTTGCCTTTCAAATTGCACCATTTTGAAAGAATCAGTAGTAAAATAGTAATACTCAAACAATACCCATCCAAAGCCATTCAAGGTTGAGGCTAGATAAGGCTCAGCTGTACTTTCCCTGATGCTTTGAAAATTTATGTGAGATTGTATTTCCATCATGGCTACTACTAGGTCTGTCCAATAAATCACAATTACATTGTTAAGTAGAGTACTGTCACATTTTTTTTGATGCAGTCAGATTGATCTTAAACTGGCTGTAAGCTACCCTTATGATTTGTTTGTACCAAATTAGAGGAGAAAAAAACTCTGCTTCCTTATAGATTCAAAAGAAGCATGGTGTGACTTTAAGTATTGTATCAAAAATTAAGAAAAGCATAGACTAAGGCACTGTGAGTAACAGTTTAACTACACTCTTTTGCTTATTATAGCATTTTATGTCATTATTGCTTTTTTGAACAAGATTATTGCATACACACACGTTTCTAATATCATGCAGGCTTATTGACCACAACTAATGGGCTTTAAAACTCCTTTCCGGAAACCAGTCAGTGATGTCAGTAAGACTGTGCCCATGTTTTAAACTGTGCATGGATTATTGGGTTGGATATATTTTTTCCTATACTGGTTTAAATCAATACTTCTGAAACAGCACCTAAACCAACACTTTTAAGAGAATAAAGGCCATGAAGGATATTTTTGTGATGGCCTATTGGGTGTTGCTTCTGTTACCTGTAATGCCTTTCCTCTCTGTAAAAAGTACAAATGGATCGCTCACTTAGAGAAGCGAAAAGGCAGAGGGGATCTGGCATTTTGGGCGCTGACATTTTGCAAGGGGAACTGAAATGAGGCACTGAAATCTGCTTTGTGATTTTATTCTGTAGGTATCAGATGTGTTGGTACCAGTGCTACATCAATTCTGGATTTTATTAACCACCCTTATGGATCATACCAGCTACACTTTGTTTTCTCCCTTTGATTTATTTGCCCTTTTCAAAGTGCATTCAAGCAAAAGTGCTACAACAAAGCCACGTCATTATCAGACCCGGGGACGTTCACACTAACTCCACAAGGACAATATATGTGTCAATTCACAGTACCATACAAATTTGGAGGAGCACAAGAGAGCATGACATGGTGCGTGTTTCTTATATACACTAACACACTCATATGTAGCTCTATTCTGCCCTGCTAAGTCTGTGTGCTAACCTATCACCTATATTATGCTTCTGATACTACATCTTGAGATAGAGCAAATGGGAGGTCAACTTGTCCCTCCAACTTTGATCTTTGCAATGTTCACAGTGACGGCAAAACATCACAGAGTTGTAAATATTACAGCTTCAGATGGCAGCATGAATGATGCTCAGAAACTTTTTTTTTTAAGTAAAAACTCCAAAAACTAAGTAATTCACTGTGTCTTGAAAGAATTGATTGGTGAATGTGATGTTTCTGCTGCCTTTAACATTTTGTTTTGAGCCCTCCCAACTTGTTCCTGAGAAACACTGCCCCACCACAGCCAACCCCTACCTCAGGACCCACAAGGCAACAAAAATGAAACAGACTGAGAGCTGTCCTCATGAAATTTAAACATTTTCATTGATAAACAGAATAGGCTAGCTAGATAGTTCTTAATTTTGTAGAAAATATCCACCAAGAGTTTCTTCTTGATTTTATTTCAGCTGTACAAACCTGACATGGCAGACAGAGCCTCCCCCCTGCCAAGATCTTTGGCACTTCGGGTTGGGGACCAACGAGAAAGATCCTCCAAGAGGACGAATTTGCATGCTTTCCCCAAAATTACCCCATTCAACATCACATAGTTTTACAGAGGGGAATGTGACCAACAGTGATGATTGAGTTAATAGACAAAACTGGAATACATGGAAAGCTTAATTCTCAAATGAAGGCATACATAACAGAAAATCTGGTAAACGGATGTTGGGCCTGACTAATCCTCTTACAGATAGACATGATTGTTGGCATTTTTCCACAGTGTCATTATTTGAAATGTTTTAAAGTGAAGGAGAAAGACAACTTTGAGAAGCAACTAAATCAGTAGCTTTCTGCTATGATGAAATTAAATTTGGTGATATGAGGACAGTTAGGTCAATTTGACCCAGGAGTTCGAGTGACATGTTGCAAAACACAAATCTTAGTGAATCTATTTGGCTCATTTCTATTTTAACATATATCTTTTTCCACAGTCACCTGACTTTTCCCAATAAATTTGGTATTCCAAGATATGAAAACCAGCATGTCTGGTTTGATCTGATAAGAAAACAAATCTACAAGCAGAATTTAACTTATGTTTAACATTTTTCATTTAAAAACATGTTTGCTTGTTTCTCCTTTTGCAAGCAATTTAGACCTTATGTTTTACTTTTCATATCTTTAGTATGCTATTTATTTGGATATGTACTTTATATGTATGTGTAATGAGATCATTTTGGCTTGAAATTAGACAAGTACGCTTCTTAGGATTAGAACTTTTTGAAATGCATCAAGATTTTGTTTAAGATTCATGAATCCTCAGCTCAGCACCTGCTGGTCTGGTTAAATTTCCACAAACGTTAGCATTTCCTGTGAGATGATGGGAAACATGATATCAGTCGGTGTCAATGTGTACTGTCAAAACATGCACTATCAGAATATCATCTACAACTGTAAAAACAGTAAACACTGAACAGCTCTTCTTTTGAAAGAGTGAAGATTTATGCCTCCAAAAGAACGCATGTGTTAGGCTAAAATCACCACTATACAGTCTCTATATCTATAGATATAGTTAATAGTTTTAACACACACACACACACACACACACATACACACGTATATATGTATGTGTATATATATATATATATATATATATATATATATATATATATATATATATATATATATATATATACACACACACACACACACACACAGTATACTTCTACTGCTTGGTTGGTCATTTAAAAGCAATCATATTCTTGAGGCTGAGCTTGCTGGAGGTTTTTTAATATTTAATTGGGAGCAGACATGTTCCAGCAGCCTCTGCCACCTCAATAAAGTGCTGTTACTGTAAATATTCCCATGACTTCAATTCATCAATTTGCATATTTTAAAAGTAAGTGTTCTTTTTACTCCTGTGATGGATTACCGAATCAACAACTGGAACAAATCTGAGATTTTTATAGCTTGAAATAATATACTGGCAGAATTAGGAGGGAAAACGTCAGGAGAGCAATAATCCTGGAAGATTGTGTCAATAACAATTTTAGCAAAGCAACCAATTAAAACCTTGATTGTAAAAGGAAAAGCTTTTTTATGTTAAAAAAAAAATACATTTTAATGTATCCTGAGGAGGTTCAGTTGCTGATTGGAGACGTAAAGGTTTTATTCTTAGTAGTTCAATGCTTAATACCATGGACATCAACCTTTAAGTGTTAGATGGACTTCACATGGCTTGAATCAAGTTGTTAAAGATTGAACTGTTAAAGCTGTGAGTGAACTTTTTGTAAACTGCCAAAGTGAGGCTTTAATTCAGGTTAGCACAGGACAGCACTGAGTAGAAGTGTTCCCATACAGTCTTGTGATTCAGTGAATTTGTGTCGCAGTTAGCGTTATTACAGAATTGTTTGAATGCCTGTACAGTAAACCACGGATAATGGAAAAATAACAACATTTCATAGGGATTTTATATTGCTGTCAGTACTTTGCAGTGTGATGGACCTGGCGTCGCTGGTTTCTGATCTGGATAAAGGAAGTAAACAAATTGTCCCACTAATGGCTGTATTACATCTACTTGAAAAATAAAAAGCTTTGAGTGATTCATCTGTGTTTTCATGATTTTCCATAGATAAACATTTTGCTGTAGGATGTGTATTGTCTGGCAGTTGGGAAGCAGAAACAAAACTTCAAATGGCATACAAAATCTACTAAGTTTGAGGCCTGAACATGTGCTTTTTGACCAATAGAAATAAAATTTCACCTCAGTGTACTGAACATTCTGCCTGTCAGTACATGAATGTGATTCTGTTTGTGGTGGCTTGAATGTAAGAGTTGGGAGAAAAACCCTAGATTTTCAGGTTGTTGCATCTTTAAAAAATTAATAAAGGATCATTTTTCTTGTGAACTGGCATGGTTTCAGCACCCAAGAGCACAGATTACAGTTTCATTTTCATGATTTTGAAACACAGTTTTAGTTACTGAGAAACATTTTTCAACATTGAAATTCGGTCTGCAAACTAAAAGCGCACATTTTTTCATCATTAAGGAGACTTTAATTGAATTGCCAGATGAGGCGCTGGTGGACTAGTGGTCATGTCCATGCTGATGTGGGCAGCTCTGGTTGAAATATGACTGGTTGCTCCTTTCCTTGGTTACTCGGGTCAGAGAACTTTTTGCGTTGGCAGCCTTTTTTGATGCATTGTGGCGAAACTGTTATCTTAATTTTGTTACTTCGTCATTGAAACTCACAAAGAAAATTAAGCCAGCTTTAAAGTAAAGGATAACATTTAAATCCAGATAATATATGGTGTTCGAGAATTATTTAGCAAAAATAGTATTCAACATTCTGTCGACATGAAGAGCCAATGCAAGATGACATTGGTAAAGTCATGAGTTTTCTTCATACACCCTACTGTAGTTTAGTATTTCACTAAGACCAAATTTGAAAAGGAATAATGTCAACTAAATATTGAGAAGTTAGTAAAAATTTGTCATTTCAATTATTTTTGACAGGAAAGAGGCCAGCAACAAAAGATTTTGTCTCATCTAGTAGGAGTCACTAAGGAGGGCAAGGTTTGTTGATGGACCACTTCCTGTATTGTTCGGGTTTTGAAAAAAAAAAAAAAAAAAAATATATATATATATATATATATATATATATATATATATATATATATATATATTTATATATTTATATATACATACATACATATTTAACTGGACTTGATCCTAGCCTGACAAGGTTTTCATGATTTTTTTCATCTGGCATACAGTAGTTTACATTTTAGAAGTTTCTGAGAATGTGTAGGTGGCTGTTTTCACATTCATGGTCTTTATCTGTACAGATCCATTTGCCACACTTCACAGGGGAACCAAAAGTATATTTAAAAAGAGGATGTTGTTCCTTAACTCTCAAACATTGGTGATAATCCTT
Source organism: Cetoscarus ocellatus (assembly GCA_037902135.1). Classification (NCBI taxonomy): domain Eukaryota; kingdom Metazoa; phylum Chordata; class Actinopteri; order Labriformes; family Labridae; genus Cetoscarus; species Cetoscarus ocellatus. Next base: position 180,932 of record JBAMNC010001417.1, read on the forward strand.
TATCACACCATGTTAACCATAGCACTGGACTTGTCGTGGAAATCCTGGTAATGTTATTTCAAATTTATTTAATGTCACAAACATGGTATAGGTTTGTTACAGTTTTCAACATACAGATCATGAGATTAACTCTGACTGACAAAAAACGCTCCATTTTTCTCTTTACTGAATTGTGTTGAGCAGTATCTGCAGGGAAGGGATTCATCTCAATAAAAAGATTAGCTTTATAGAAAAATTGTGATATACTGAAGGCAAGAAAGAAGCTGTAACAACAGGCATGTGATCGGCAGCACATTACTCTGACTGTATTTAGTGCAGCCATAATACTGTGGAATCTGGGACAGAAAGCAGGCAGTCAATTTCATGCTATGGCAGCAGGAGGGTGGATCAATGTCACCCTAACGCCTGATCCTGTAGATAACACTGTATCATGTGAAGCCTTTGAAAAATCCACTGTTTCCCCTCACATATAATAACCAAAATGCATGTTTTTTCAGTTTTACTTCATTTTCTTTTTCTGTCAATATCTCAGTGGGATGAAATAAATAGTTTTCCAGCTGAGAAGGCCTGCGTCTGTGTGGTGAGTCATCCTACGTCAGAATCATATGAGGTATAGGTCGCAGTAAGCGGTGTGATCCTCAGCATCATCCAACAGTTTGCACTGCCTTATGCAAGATTCATCATTTTATCCTATAACAGATGCATCTAGACAAGTCCCGAATTTTTCTGCAAAGTTCATTTCATTTACCAACACTGAATTCTGTCACTTTGTACAAAATCTGAGGATAGATCTGCCCGTAGAGGAATAAGGAAACGAGCAGCCGACATTTTCATTCTCTCTACAGAAGAATGCCAAGTTACTCACATGTTTGCAGCAACGACACACTTACATGCACTCTCAAGAGTCTCAAGACTGAACCTGTCATCAGAAACATCTAGGATTACTTTACAAAGAGACTCATGGGAAAATATGTCTGAAAGTCTAACATCACACAGCACCTTTGCTCCAGAACATCTGCCAGATCACAGTGTGTCTAATGGATCATACAGGATTGCTACAGCATTAAATTCATTATCATTTCAGAGACCCTTCAGAAGACCTTTCTGAGTCAAACTCTCTCAAACTCAATAATAGGACATACAAATATTTAATTGCAATGAGGCAATTATTGATACATTCCAATACAGCAAGTTACTACATCATTTAACTCAAATACCAAACATAATCACATCACAATTTTGGGCCAAATTTCGACAGTTTTTGAAGATAGACAATTTTCTCTCAAATTTGGTGACAAGCCCAGGAGCACTGTTTTCTATGCCAAATTAAATAAAATGGCCTTTTTTTTTATCTCAGATTTGGTGAAGGGTCATGGGTCAAAGTTTTTATGGCCAAATTCAGAGTGTTTTTGAAGAATGCCAAATTTGACAACAGGTTAGAAGTTTTTTTGCGGCAAAATATGGACTGTTTTTCAGAAGGGCTGGTTTTTGCTCAAATTTGTGGACAGGTCTGAGATCAACTTTTTTTGGGCCAATTTTAGACTGTTTTCTAAGGTGGACAAATTTTGCTCAAATTTGGCCACAGATCATGGGTCATTTCACAAAATAAACAAGACTTGTCAGTATGCTTTGTTTTGTTTTTTTAGTCTAACCCAACGTTGATTCAACATGTCTAAGAACTTGGCACCAAAAATTGTCTTGACAAAATCGTGTAACAACCTATTGTCTGTTCATGACAACAACGCACCTCACACTCCGAAGTAGCTCAGCTCTAGATTCAGTAACAGTCATATCTTAGAACTACCTTTAAACTCCCAAAGTTTTTGCAATGCATTGATTTTTCTTTCATTTTAATTTTTTTGCCTTTCTCTTCTTTTCTTTCCTACCCATCTGTTTTTGCCCTCACTCCTACTGCTTGGTGGCACAAACTTTGACTGTATTGATAAACAAACTGGTTACTAAGCTTCCCATAAAACAAAGAATTATTTAAAAAAAGAAAATAATGAAACTGGCCTGGACAAAAATGATGGTACCCCAAGAAAAGATTGAAAATGATTTGACCATAGGGAGATGTTAAACTAAGGAGTGTCCTGCAATTAGCATCACAGGTGTCTTCAAGCTTGTAATCTGTCAGTCTGCCTATTTAAAGGGTGAAAAGTAGTCACAGTGCTGTTTGGTATCATGGTGTGTACCACACTGAACATGGACCTCAGAAAGCTAAGGAGAGAGTTGTCTCAGGAGATTAGAAAGAAAATTATAGACAAGCATGTTAGAGGTAAAGGCTATAAGACCATCTCCAAGCAGCTTGATGTTCCTGTAACTGCAGTTGCACGTATTATTCAGAAGTTTAAGGTCCACAGGACTGGAGCCAACCTCCCTGGACATGGCCACAAGAGGAAAATTGAAGACAAATTGAAGAGATGGATAATACGAATGGTAACCAGAGAGCCTAAAACAACTTCCAAAAAGATTAGAGGTGAACTCAAAGGACAAGGTACATCAGTGTCAGATCGCACCATCCATCACTGTTTGAGCCAAAGTGGACTTAATGGAGGACACCACTGTTGAAAGCAAATCATAAAAATGTGAGACTGGAATTTGCCTAAATGCATATTGACAAGCCACAAAGCTTCTGGGAGAATGTCCTTTGGACAGATGAGACAAAACTGGAGCTTTTTGGTAAGTCACATCAGCTCTATGTTCACAGACGCAAAAATGAAGCATACAAAGAAAAGAACACTGTACCTACTGTGAAACATGGAGGAGGCTCAGTTATGTTCTGGGGCTGCTTTTCTGCATCTGGCACAGGGTGTCTTAAATCTTTGCAGGGTACAATGAAATCTCAAGATTATCAAGGCATTCTGGAGTGAAATGTGCTGCCCAGTGTCAGAAAACTTGGTCTCAGTCACAGGTCATGGGTCCTACAACAGGATAATGAACCATAACACACAGCTTAAAACACCCAAGAATGGCTCAGAACAAAACATTGGACTATTCTGAAGTGGCCGTCTATGAGCCCTGATCTACATCCTATTGAACATCTGTGGAAGGAGCTGAAACATGCAGTCTGGAGAAGACATCCTTCAAACCTGAGACAGCTGAAGCAGTTTTGATCATGAGGAGTGGGCCAAAATACCTGTCGACAGGTGCAGAAGTCTCATTGAGAGTTAGAGAAATTGCCTGGTTGCAGTGATTGCCTCAAAGGGTGTGCAACAAAACATTGAGTTCAGGGTACCATCATTTTTGTCGAGGCCAGTTTCATTATTTTGGTTTTTAAAAATAATTCTGTTGAACCACAATTCAAAAACAATGTCTGATTTTCATTAGTTAATTTTCAGTATTTTTTTTTTTATTATTACTTTTGTCAGTTTCAACTTATTTCAGTGACCGTGTGGGTTTTTCTTTCTTTGACAGAAAGGTACCAACAATTTTGTCCTCGTCTGTATATATATAAACTAGTTAGTCTAAGTCACGCTTTTAGTACGTTCTCTAACACTGTGTTATTGCAGTAGCAGTGCCATTACTGGCCACCATCTCTTCAGACATTTTGGCATCTGAAGTCATAAAGAAAGTGTTATTTTTCCATTTCATGTATTTCTAATGCCTTCTGAATCTAAGCATTATATCTTATTGTGATACACTTGATGGCTGCTGCCAACAGGGTTTGAGACATCAACTTTTTGACCTGATTTTTTTTTTTTTTTTTATTAATTCCAAATGGTAATTTTTGTTTACCCAATAGCCTACATATGTATGAAGTTATTGTAGAAATATAAACTGGCTCTGGCATATCAAGGTATCTTGCTAAGTTATGATGGTAAAGTCAGTTGAAGTCTTACAGTCACTGAAAAGTTGGTGAGCTAATAAATCAATTCTATTTAACTACCCTTTCAAAAATCTGCTTCATGAAGTGTAAGTTATATTTTAAAGGCTTGATTTAGCTTTCACAATAGTTTGTTCAACATTTCGTGTTATCTCTCCCCTGACATGCTGTCCTTAGAGCAGAGAGAGATGCCTGTATGCTGAACGCATGTGAGTACACAACTCATTCATTATGGAAAACAATGATGGGCTGTGTTCTCCTCTCTGCTCCCCCAAAACACTGGGGCTGTTTAGAGGGTCGGGACTGGGTGGGAGGGGTGGAGGTCTCTGTTCCCTAGATGCTTTTTTGTGATAATGCTCTGTTAAGCCCTCCCAATCTCAATGGCTGCGTTCCCCCTTCTCCAATCCAGCAGGTCACACTGAGTCACAAGGCCAGCCAGCGATGACAATGGCATGTTTGTGCACAGGCTGAGCTATTGCTTTGCTGTCTGATGTGAAGGGAGAAGATGGTACACGGTGGACACTGGAGTCTTGTGTGAGTATGTAGGCACTGCTACACACGCAAACATAAGCACAGGTACAAAGTGTATGTGTAAGTATTGTACATCACTTGCAGATGCATACAGACATTTTCCTCTTTTACTGGCAAAACCGATCTCCCTTATCTTGTATTGACCGAATCTACTGAGGTTAGAATAATAGGAAATGTTTTTAATTTCAACTGTCACTCTGACCTCAATCAGTTGTGTCATGACACAGAAGATAAACGCTTTCTGTAACTGAAGGAAATTGTGGGTAACAAACAGGCTTCCGGACAGACATCATCCTGAGTTGGTGACTTGAGAAGGGGAACAGGAAAGGGAAAAAGTATCTCATATTGCAGCAAATGTAACCATAAAACAGCCATTAGCCCACTTGGGCGGCACTATAAAATACAATCCAAAGGGACAGTGTGCATTGAGTAGATACTAAAAGGAATATTAAAGACCTATAAGTGCTTAGGGAGCACAAACCTCTTCCAAGGCATTTACTGTCATGGCTGACATGATGTACGTCTGCATGGTTTTTTTTTCATGAGCATCTGCATGATCTTGCAATGTTGAGGAATCCTTAAAATAATCTTTACAAGAAAATTTGATCAAAATCCATTGCCAACTTTTTGAATTACCCTGCACAGAAACAGACAAATGTTAACAAAAAATTACTTCCTGTAAGTTTGAAAAATTACCCTCCTGTCACAGTAAAGTGGTTGCCCATGCTCAAAGATGATCATCAAATGATAAAACATTTCCTTAAGCAGCCGCGTTGTTTTATTCAGCCATAAAGAAGAGCTATATTGGTTTTTTTAGTGGGGAGACATTTGTGTTACATTTCAGGTGTACCACAACTGCAGGCTTGAATTGATTTGAAGAATAACATCACATGCCATATAAATCTGATGCTGGCATTTTTTTTTTGTTAAACAGGCTAAAAATGTATAACACCAAAACATACTGTGTCTAAAGCATTAATATGTAATTTATCCCCCTTCAAATGAAATTACAAAGATAATCTAATAATACAAGGACTTTCAACAGTCCTCATATATAAAGATCTCTGTGAGAGCGCCTCTATGTAGCACTATGTAAGTTTGGCAGCAAACTATGGTCATGTGGCAAGAAGTGCGGACTGATTTTTGACACAAGAACACAAGCAGCTATAGCAGAGCAAATTAGCAAAAAGAAGAGGTACTTTGCCTTTCTCTCTACGGTATTCCACATTTTTTGAGGCTAAGAGACAAAACAAGATGATAGCTAATGAGGTGAGGAAAACACCAGAGGCTGTCCTGGATATGTTGCGAGTGGAGTAGGTTGTTTCATACCTTTTGTTCTCAAGTTAATGTCTTTTTATCTTAAACTTGTTCAACGTATCTCAACAAGCATGTTATAAACTGGCTTTCTTAAATCGGCTTTTTAGACACAGTCTGTAGACATCATGGTATAGCTGGAAGCAGACTTATACTGTACTTACCAACAGTTTGCACTAGATGAGAAAAGCCATATATTTTGCATAATTTTGTTTGTCTCTCAAAACACTTCACCGGCCAGCTTCACCAACCCTTGTGCTAAGACTGCTCAATTATGGCAAAATCACAGTCATGACTATTTTGATAGATGTTTAGATCAGCATTATAAAACAATATTACTCACAATTTTTTACACGCACCACATGTTGTCATTGAACATAAATGCTTATAACACTGTAGTTTTAAAGATATAACAAAGGTGGATACATGAAACTATACATGATGAATACAAATACAGAAAAAATATAGTAACAGTGATGGAAAAATAAACAAAGTACGTCAGGTGATACTGTAATCTTTCAGTCTTGATTCAGTTTTTTAAAATTGTGGAAGACGGTAAATGTGATTGAAATCAAAACTTGATTAATTTCCCAGCTCTACCTGTACGACAACAAATGCACGTTGTCTGTGAGGTTGAAGCGACAGTGCTGTCTGTTTTATCAGTGCAGTTACACCCAAAGGCCTTCAGAGGCCACTAGAGAGTCACATAACTGATTTCTTACAGGCTGATTTCTTAGAGGTTGCTTTAAGTGATGGGTTACAATAAGATCACTTAGTTACTCGTTTCAAAGATGTGACGTATCTTTCGGTGCTTGGTGGAGCATTGTGCTTAACATTAGCATGATTCCCTGTCAGTTTATTTTCTCTCAAATTTGGAATTGTTGAGATTGCACACATACACCAAAAGTTTATCTGCACATTCTTATTGGTTATCTCGAAGAAGCAGGGCCTCTTAAAGCAACTAAATCTGTTTTCTTCCAACTTAATCTCTGTCTTGTTCTCTAACAGTCTGTTTTAATTAAACCGTAGCTACATACAGGAGCAATAACAGATACATACTCCTTTCAGTCCAGACTAACATCCCTCATCAGTTTGTGGTAGGCCCTACACTCCCCCTCCTCCCTCTCGACCACCTCCTTGTTGTCATATGACTTCTGTTATGTGTGTGCGATGGAACACAAAGTTGCTCTGTTAGTCCCCCTCTGCTCTGCCCTCTCAGATTTGAGTGCTGGGAGTAAGGCCTTCTCACTTGCCAGCTCGGGGCAAAAACAGACAGGCCCCTGTATGAGACAAGCGGCACAGATTAGAAAGGAGGCCGAGGAGAATGAAAAGGGATGAATCAAGCTGATGTTTTTTTGTTGCACCACATTAATCCTCTCTCATTCACAGAGCCCCGCCCTACAATAGCGTCTGATTCAATTTTCTAATTTTCCTTACTGATCCTCTGCTTTTAGTGTATTTATCAGTCTTCTTTCTCTCTTTTGACATCATCACCTGTCTGAAAGAAGCTGTGTCAAACTGCTGAGTGGGACGATGACACTTTGCCCCAGTACCTAGCAAGGATTACACACCCAAAACAAACACAAGTGCTGAGCCAGCTAAATGAAAGCATTGCCCTTAATGCACCTAAACATGAGGGACACACAATTCCTCTTTAATTTTATAGGGCAGTTCATTGCCGCTGCATTGTATTAAACATTAATGTACATACTAACTTATAAATAAATGTCTAGCTTATGTTGTAATACTGCTACACCCTCACCAAGAGATAAATGACATCTTACATTAATCATATTATTAAGCAGGCTGCTCAGGGAACCATGCTCCCCTCCCTTGGTACTTAACTGTAACAGAGCTGAATATAATCACCCAAGTTACTGGTTTCACTCACCTACAAGGTTAAAGATGACCCAAATAACATCAGGCGGTGACATCGGCCTCCTCGTGCCAGAGCTTTCACCTCAGCAGCCACTGTCACTTTAAAACCCTGTCTGTCCCTGCTGTCCCTCACCATTATGTCACCCTGTGAAGTGGATGTAGCAAGTAACAAAAGGGGTGGAAGGAGGTCAGCTTAGCAGAGGGTTTTTTCACACTGGTGCTCTTGTTTATAAATGCATAAAGGTCAATTTAGTAGTCGAGTTACATTAAAAACAGGGATAGGGAACTTATGTTGTTACGTGGGCCATTTTATTTTACTCCTTTTCATGAGAGGCACAAACATAAAGCTTTTACAAGAAGTTTTCATACAAAGAACAAGAGGTGTAGAGATTAATAGAGATGCTTTATTGAAAGAACTTGAATCAAGGCCAATAAAAGCTACTTTTCAAAAGAACAGAATTTTTATTAGGACTGTACATGTATGGACAGCTAAATTTGTAAAATTTGGATAACAAAGTTGCTAGCAGAAGATTAACAAGTTGATTAAACAAATCTTAATATCTTAATCAAAATGGGCACAAAATCCTGGTCAAATGCTCTGTTTTAAAAGTAATGCAGCTGCCCACCTGAAGTTATCAATGTAGCTCTGTGTAATAACTACTGCTCACTGCCAGTGTACCCAAAACTTGGACCTAAACAAGGTTTATTGAACAATACTATGGAACAAAGCATTGTGAGTGCCTTACAGTAACAGCATGGTTTAGCAGTATTTTGATCAAGAAAACTTGATACTGTTATAAATTAGCTTTATCACATAAGTACTCGACTGAAGCTGCAAGAAACCAAATTAAGCAGAAATATATGGACATTAAACTGAAAGGAAAGCAAAAGCTGGCGGTACATCCACTGTTAACATTAGCAAAAGCCACACACCAACATACAGACAAATTTTATATTTTAACCTGCTGATGCTGTAATCCTGTCAAATCAAATGCCCTCAATTTTGATCATTTCCGGAGTGGTCAGTTTAATTTTTTTTTTACTTGTGTGTCACTGGATTTGAAATGAGTTGCCAAGGGACATCCACACTTTTTATCAGGTGATGAAAAATCATTTGTTCAGATTTTAAGTGCATGTAGTGCTACTTTTAGAGCTGACACCCTCCAGTTGGTTAAGGTTAGTTGGTCAGTAGCGCTCATCAGACCAAAGTGTCATTGGTCCAACACTCTCACATTATACTTTCAAAGGAAACCAATATTAACAATTACCAGAGTGATAAATATTGGTAAAAGAATTAGCAAGAGAATTTTCATACAATTTCTAAAAACTGTGGGTGCATCATCCATTGGTAAAACACACATCCCTGGCTGCAACTCCTCTCTATATCCTTCTTCCTTGCAAGATAACTTCACTTTAAACTCTGTGCTGCACTCTTTTTCGGGTTTCAACCATAAAACATAATAGCCTAAGGTCAAATATTGTACTCACAACCAGGTAAAGCAAGTAAAAACTGAAAGGTTGTGCTTGTTTTCTTCAACAGGCTTTCTGACACAGCAAACACGCTGTGATGCACAAGCTGTAAAAATTATCAAAATAAATGAAGGGCTCTGTCTCACACCTGGCACATATTGGCCTCCAAAACACTCACAGCTTTCCTAACGCCGCTGTTTCATCCCTGTGCTGCAATAACAGTCCCACTTCTGACCCCAAAATCCCATCCATCTTGTGCCCATACACTCTCATCCAATTACATGTGAATGAACGCGCTGTCATTACCCAACAAAAAGAGTCACAAGATATGAAATGAAACATAACTACAAGTGTAGCTAGATTTTTTTAATAGCAACTAGAGCAGTGTGTTGTGAAAAAGGATCTTCAATTGACAGAACATGTACAGCAGCACACCACTTGTCTTTTTTTTATGAAAAATGTATTTGCTCAGTTCCCAAATTTCTGATTTTGATAAGTCTTGGTGCTAATGGCTGCATACCTGTTGGCTGTTCTCTACTGCTGCAATTCTGGAGAGCTGCTAGCTAATTAGATAATACTCTGAGTATTTATCTATTAATGCATTCATTCATTCATTTAATTTTGCAACTACCAATAAAGAGGTCATAGTCAGGAGGCAGAGTTTTTCTTTGGTTAGCCACAGACCTAAATGCTTCATAAGAGTTTATCAAACAACAGACAATTATATGCAGGGGTTTACAACATTCAGACAAACCTACTACAGTAATCAAAGATTAATAAATAAATGTGTCTATTAATCACTGTGAGAACAGAAACATAAACCCTGCTGAAGTTTATTTTGCTCTTACGTAAGAAAAACTATTAATGATTTTATATTTAGCCAAGAGTAAATCCCTTAACTATAAATCCCCGTATTTACATTTCTTCCATTATCTTTTCACACAGTCTTTAATAAGGGTGCACTGACATTTCAGTGTGTTTGTGTGTGAAACTCAAGGCAGACCCTTATGTAAGCACGTGATTAACCTTTTCAGTATTCCAGTATTTTACACTGCACCCAATCATCCATCATTTTTAAGCCAAGGTCATCAGTGACCTCTGACATGTGTTGACAGGTTGCAGAGGAGAGCTGAACATTTTACAGCTCTGATGAAAAGATGAATTTGATATTAATTCAGCTTTCAGGGTTGATCAGAGCTTTTGTCAGATTGAATGTGACCTTGGTGTGTACTCTGATGGTTACCAGCCTTTTGATTGAGAGGGCAGATGTTTATATCAGAAGAAAAAGATCAGAAATGGGCAGAATCAGCAGACAGTGTTGTGAATTCAAAACATGGTCAGTGTCAGTCCTTCAAAATACTGTTTGTGTGCAAAACAGCTGTTGTTGCACATCCAGTTTTGAGCCTAAGTGTGATGCTAAAGGCCACAATTTTCTTTTCTAAATGGCAAATTAGCACTTAGCATGCAGCTTTATCTGAGATAGCATTGAAGAGATACTTTAAAATGTATTTTTTAAGCTGTTTGGGTGTCTAGTAGAGAAACAGAAAAGCAAATAGTGCTGAAATTCAGGCAGAAAAAGGAGGAAATGGCATAAAGGAGCCACAGGTCATATTTCAACCTGGGCCATCCTCTTCAAGGACATCACCGCTTTCACATGGGGCATTCACACTTGTACAAGTTAGGCCACTGGTGCCCCAAATTTTCCATAACCACCTTAAATTTAAAGTTTTATAAGCTTTATTGAAAATAATTACTGTAAAGTCACACCAATATAAGTTTTTTTTCTTCTTTTCTTTGAAGTCTTCATCCAAAACAAAAAATGTTTTGGTAATCCATCCTTCGATCCAATATCTATATATGGGTTGCAATGGGCTGGAGTCAATCCCAACTGTCATTGGAACTGAGGCGCGGGAATTTCTGGACTGGTCACCAACAACTCACAGGGCAATTTAGTGGTAATTATTACATCCTAACAAGTCTTCTTTTGCAGTGTAAGAAGTCCAAATTTTAAGATGACACTCGATCTCAGACTGTCTAGTTAACTTTGTGTGTCATTTGATTCTCCTTTTATGTGCCTTGACTTGCTCACTAAACACATCATTTTTGGCAGCTTCTACCAAAGCAACCAAGAAAAAGAAAATACAGGGAAGAAACAAGTTTAAGGAAGTGATTTAAGACGAAAAAAGACGCATTAAAGGTTGTTACCAATCAACTTGCAAGATATGCAAGCAAATAACAAATAAAAAATTTTTTATACAACTTTTCTAAGCAAAATTTGAATCAGTGCTCTTCTTTGGTCTTAGACAAAAGCCTGAAAAGTCTTAAATTTTATTTTAAAAATGCATGCAACAAGTTTGTTTTAGGGATCTCCAAAAGTGATAAGGGGCTCCTGCCGATCTTTGATGTATGTAACTCAAGACAATGAAGTCTTTAAAAGTCCTGCTTTTACTTGTTTGAAGCCCTAAAATGTTTGTGGTACTCCAAGCCTGTTTAATCAATGTGTTTTGGACTATTTCATTGGCTGCTTCAGAAAACACAGTTAAAAACACGCTAGATGCACTAGAAAGTTTACTGTCCGTACGTTGTATATGCACATGGTCTCTATTGTCTGCTCTTCTTTCCCATTGTTGGGAAAGCAATATGCTATTAACCTATGTTAGAATAAATATATAGCACTGTGTCTCATTTCATTTTATTAAAAAAAGCAACATACCCTAATTTTGTTGGTTTCTATTCGAATTCTGACAGGGAAAAATGCAATATTTTTTTCCAGTAAGAAACTTCCATTAAAAAAGGTGAAAAAATTTTGGTGTGTTATTTCACAGCAAAAGTACTTGATTTGAGTTTATTTCTGAGAGAGATTTAATGTTAGGCCTCATGTTCTATGCTCTGACACTTTGTGTATGTGTATGATATTTTACCGTCACACACACCTGTCCGGGTGTCTCAGTTTGACAGCTACTTTGGAGAACTAACTTACAAAATTTCATTTTACTGGTACCGAATATTTGCCCCGATATACATCACTTAAAATTCTTTAAACAAAAAGAAACAAACTATCTGATTTCTCTTGGAGACACAAATTATAGCCAATTAAACAATTGCAAAAGATTTGAAAAACCATGTGACAGAGCTATGTCTGTTTGTTTAAGAGAACAATGTGATAAATTACAGGCTAATGAAAAGAGTAAAAAAAGACTTCAAAATAAAAGTTATTTTTATCTGTATTTTACACCATTTCATGGCCTCCTCTTGTTCTGTATCTGTTTTTTTTTATCTTAGATTGATAATGCAGTTTGATATCATGAAAGTGGGCTGAAGTCTGTTAATTATGCTATGAGTTGTGGTACAGCTGTAGGCCCCTGGAATACAGCGCGACATGGGTGCTTTCGTTAGCATGGATTCAGGTGAATTGTTACTGAGTAGAGGTTAGAAAAATATCCCCTCTATCATTAAAAGCCCATATGACTGGACTTCTGAGGCTGGGAACTGTGCTCTGGGATAATGCACATATTTTATGTTGCAGTGTTAGCTACCTGACGACTAGTATCTCACTGCTAGCATGAATCTTGTGTAAAGGTGAAAGGTCAATGACAGTCCTGCTGGCTTGGATCCTCCTAGCAGTGAGGGGAGACAACAAGCAGAGGACCCACAGTAGACCAGTTTTTGACTCTGTAAGTAACCATTGCACTCAGATCTTTGACATCCTTTTTTCACCACCAGCTACTTGAGACACAGATTTTATATAGAAAATTAAAGTTAGTTGTGAGTTACTTGTGGTGAAAAGATGATTTTTTTTGCCCCTAAAACTTACTGATGGTTTCAAGTTAAAGCATTGTCTCTCTTAGAAAGAACAGTAATTCATACCCATGTTTTTTCATAGCTCGTGCCTGCTCTACACCATGACTGTGATCAGTAATTCTATCTGGATTTTACATTTCCACCAACAGAATCTCACAGTGTCACAGAGGGTTCAGCAAAAGCTTCACTCCAATATTCCTGACCCATTCCTCCCTCAGTAGTGTTCACAAGATAAAGGCATGTAGGACTTCATCCTCCATCTTTGCCTTGATTCACAGATGTCTGAGGGCCTCGACTTGAGCTCTTGCTGCTGCTGCTCGTGGTGGAGCTTTCACAGACACATCCTGCATTCTCTGTGTCACATGCTCAGAGAAGATGTGAAATTATCACGGCTGTCCCATCCTCTTCTCCCGTCCAATCTGTTACAGATCTTCTCATTTCTTTTCCTCTCTCTGGCCTCTCTGCTGCATCAACCTCCGCCCCTCTGCCCCATCTGCCTCCCTACTGTTAAACCCCCCCAGCCCCTCGACCCCTCCCTGCACTGGCTCTCCCTGTCTCTCTCACACACACATACACTACACATAAATACAAACGCTCTCCTGATGCTACACAACCAATCCCAACCCCCATTGAAAGAAATGAAATAATTTACAAAGACTGTTGTTGAAAATATGAAAATGTACCAATACCTTGGAGATTTACATTCATAAACACACAAGACAAATGCAGCCACAGCTTGAGATTATCATTAATGAATGCCGATGAGAACAGCAGACAGCAGGCTCCTCTGGCAAATCCTACAACGCTCCAGTGCCGCTGTCAGGCCATAATTTTGCCCGCTTATCCCAGTGCCTGCAGAGTCAAGCTCCATGGGATTTGCACACCTCACACTGCAAATTCATATCCAACATCTAGTAGAGCCAGGTATATGGACTTGAACACCTGATCATGCATGTGTGAGGTTGTGCTTCTACTCTCCCAATTTTTCCATTTCACAGCCTATGGCCTGAGCACAGAGACATGCATGCAGTCACACACGCACACACACTCCCCAAAGCATCCTTCACTCGTCCTACATACAGTAATTACATGAACTAAACACGGCGCTCAGATAAAAGCAGTCTTTACAGATCGAGGATGCTCTTGGGAGATGATGAGTCAAATTGCAAGCATAAGATAGCAGCGTCCGCTGGCACACCGCTAGCAGGGTGGAGGAGGGGACTGGACAGCCTGTGTGCCATCTCTGAACATCACCTTCCCCATTTTTTAATCAGGAAAACACACTCCTTATCCTTCTCACAATGGCTGCAGTCAAGCAGCATCTTCCTGCTCTGAGCTCTAAAGCCTGGCTAGTTGCTGTGATAGCAAAATAAGCTGTTATATTTTTGAGAGTCTTACCGTGCTCACAAGGCAGCATCCATTTACAAAGGATACTGCAGACAAACCCTTGCAGGGAGAGGAAGGCTGTGTGCAATCCACCTTTTAGTCCTGCTGCTCCATCTTCATTTCTTCCTCATTTTTCACAGGAAAACACACACACATACACACACCTCTTTCTCTCTCTTAGCGTCTGTGCTCTATATCCTCTCTTGTTTGCTCCAAGGCAGTTGAGACACTGCAGCGATGGGGGTGGAGGGCGTGTATATATGTGTGCGGGTGTGTGTGCGAGTGTGTCAGAGACAGAGAGGCAGAGAGAAGGGAGCGCAGGACAGAAATGGAGGGAGGAGTCAGCAGGGATAGAGAGAGAAGGAGAGAGAGAGAGAGAAGGGGGAAATAGTCAGGATTAAATCATGAGAGTAACAGAGAGGGAGAGCAAAAAACAGGCTCTGGTGGGGAGGCAGCAGCATTTAGTGTATATTATTTTAATGCCAAAATGATCATATATAAATCAGCTGTCTGCAGATGTGAACTGAGGTGAGGTTGTGAGTAGTTTTTTGGGGTATTATGTGCTAGCTGACAGGCCAGCAGCAGGATTGGTTGTGATTTCATTGATGACTAAAAAGACATACAAGATAGGGAGAGAGGGAGAAGGAGGAGGAGCGGACTGGAGGGGAGAGGAGAGGAGAGAGGGAGGGGAGGGGAGGGGAGGGGAGGGGAGGGGAGGGGAGAGATGACGACAAAGGAATGGGAGGGGGATTGGACGATGGTGTAATGTGCTGTTTCCGTGCCAACTGTTTCTGTGACAGTGGGACCACTTCCTTTATCGCTATTGGCTATAAGCAGGAATTGATAGAAACTTGGGCAAATGAGGCAGCATGCCGTTGGGTGTGAATGGGTGGTTCATCTTTTTATGTTGCTTCTTAAATCTTTGGGAACCTTTTACAAAAGAAGTGCGTTTCTACAGACTTTGAGAATATGTGCATGCACACGCAGAAGCACATCATCACAGTGCAAAAGAATATGTTGTGAATTATCACTTTGTCATAACAGATGCCACCAGTGTGTAAAAAAGACTCCTCCCCTCTGCCTGACAGGGACACACATGCTCGAACACACACTGTCCAGCAGTAAAAAAAAAAAAATCCCCATATCAGGTTGCTCAGGGTGTGGAGTGTAATGTAATTGCCTGGACACCAACCCCAGTGTCACGAACTGTGAGATAATTAATCGGCTAAAGGCCAGAGAAAGTGCACATCTGGTGGGGGTGAAAACTTTGCCTCTCTCTGACCTTTCTTCTAGTCCTTTTAATCCGGCCTGGCAGGCAGGAGGTGTATAGTTCCCGTTCTTTCTCCTGGTCAGTTCCTCTCTTGCTGCATCCCTTTCCCTCCACTCAACATATATCATTAATGACCTAAAGCAGCCTTTTGGTGGTTTATTTCATACTTCAGAGAGTGTTATATCACAGGATTTCTCTGTAAGTACAGAGTTAATATCTCAAGGAGTTAACATCAGACTGTTGATTGAAATCCAACTCTGGGTCATGTTTTTACACCAGGCCTGCCCACAAACATAGCTGGGCCCCAAGAGGTCTAGTAAACAAGCCCACCTTAGATGTTATTTAAGAATATCAATATGATGAAAATGCCTGTTCAGTTGCAGTTGATTTGCACACCCCATGTATAGGCTGTAGTGACTGGTATGGTTTAAATGTGGCTCCTTTCTCTCATGTCACTCCGCACACTCTCCCCACAACTCTAAACTCTATCCACTGTCCTGTCAATCAAATAAACACATTAAAATAAATAACAACAAAAAAAGAAATATATGCATAAAACAACAATGATATTAACATGTTGATTTCTAAAAAGGAGGAATCGTGGTGGGAACTTTCACCCTCTGATAGGGCTGGGCAATTAATCAAATTTCAATTTAAATTACTATTATGACGTCCTACAATTATGAAAACAAGTGAGATTAAACAATTAAAGTTCCACTTACCATGTTGTGCTTGTTTTGTCCACAAGATTTGCCATGTGGGGTCAAGGCTTCAATATTTATTATGTTATGGCTACAAGAGTATGTCACACACACACCTAACAAACCCTGTTAAAATGTTTTTAATTACTTACTTACATTATCTGTTGTACATTTGTTCACTATTATTATTGTTATAGCTTGTTTTATTGTAGTCTTTAAAATGTCAAAGTGTTTAGAGTGTTGAAGTTAAATAAATGCACATAATGGTAGTAATGCAAATCAGTAAGTAATTTGGTTTAGTAATTGCGAAAAAAGCAATCCTGATTATGCTTTTTGCCACAATTTGGCAGCCCTACCCTTTGTACAGTGTTTACGCTGACAGATTTTTTTTTAGGTTTTTGCATGGCCAAACACACCAAAAATTATTGTTCTAACTATACAATTTAATGGTCCCATCCACAAAATTAAGGAAAATAAGTATTAGTGCCATTTATAGAGAAAGGGGGTTTACACAGACAACAAAATACCTTAAACAAAAGGATCTCCCCATGCCTAAATAAGACATACTAATTATTTAAATTTAAAATATGAGGTACAGTATAGGCAAAAACAAACCACAAGCTTCAGCCTATTCTGTACTTTTTTCAGTTATTGACAAGTTTTGTGTTGAATGTTTGTGTTTTATTTTGTTCTCAACATTTATATAACCAAAATTAAATATTCATTCATTCACTCATTTAAAATCATGGTCTACATTAAGAGTGGACCATGTCCTTATTAAACTTCATGAGCCTCAATGTGACTTTAGGCCCCACAAAGCATTCTTCCTCATCCGCCCTGATCAACGGCCTTGTTTTATACACAGCATATATTTTCATGGTTGTTAATTAAAGATTAATCAATCAATAAATGAAACTTTATTCATATAGCATGTCATACAGATTCAATTGCAATCAGAGGAGCTTTACAGGGGGGAAGAAAACATAATTGACAAAAAGATTGAAATGTAATAATGACAAATACCACAGTTATAACAGGTAGGATGTCAAGAGGCTTTTATTGAATAATGCATAACAATATACCTAAAATAAAAGAAGCAATGAAATCAAGATGATTAATAAAACGAAAAAGAAACTTAAGGAAGAAGCAATAAAACCAAGAATTAACTAACATGACTAAATAAAAAGTAAAAAAAATAAAAATAAAAAACAAGTTTCAAAGATTAACTAAAGGAAAATTGAAAATGATTAATCAAAAAAGATAAAGAAAAATGATCATGATAAGAAAAACAATAGATACACAAAATTATTAAACTTCTCACAATAAAATCTAAATCAACAAGATAATTAGGTAAAAAGTTAAAGACTTAAATAAATAGAAATAAAGTCAGACTGAATAATGAATGTTTAGATTGGAAATCTCTGTTTTCAGCTCATCACAGATGATGCAGTTATGCTAATTAAAAGTACAACTGAACAATTTCAATGTGATATCACCTTTTATAGAACTTTCTTTTTACATTAGTTAACACAATAAAACAAATACTGCATAACATTTATGTCAGTTCAGTACTGGCCTCACACTAAACGATTTTAGGCCCGATTAAGGGGACCCCTTCTTCACTGTGGGGGTCTGATTTGGGGTTTGTCACAACCACTTATCTGTCCAAATAATCCTAAAACGTGGGGTGTCATTACAATTATTTAACCGCTCTTAATCCAATATTGGCCTCTCTGATCCCAAACTTCAAACTTTTTAACCTTAAGGATTCCTGACTGAGCTGCGTTTAACCGAATAGCCATAGCTGCTAATGAGCATAAGCAGACCAGTAGAGGCTTATGTATACTTCCTTTAGGTACAAAACTGATCCACACTTTTTAACATTGCAGCTGTCACTCATGATCTGAACCTTAGCTGTTACTTTTGGGGAGACATTGAAGATGCATTAACACACTGATGTTTTGGCCAGTTTTTGCAGACGTAAAAGGAATTGTCAAGCTGCAGAGAGCAAAGTCAAGCCATGCAGAGCAATGCTTGGGCAATGCTTATGTTCGTTGAGTACGCAGAAAAAAAATTAAGCATACTTTAAATTTCTCACATTTGACCCAACACGCCAGCAAGAGTTGACCTCCGTTTAACTTGCTACCCTCAGTTACAACTGCGTGTGTCTCTGCTGGTGAACATTAGGGCCTGTAGTTCAGCGTACATTAGCTTTGTCCAGCTGCCTTCACCTCAGGACTGGACTCCTGTTGTACAACTTGAGGAACCTTTTTGGGGACAGCTGTCTCTTGTCCTCTAGACATGGTGTTCAAAAACTGAGACCAGCTGCTGCTGCAGGTGGTGAAATGGCATATATGTCTGCTTGATATGGCATTTGATGAGTGATTAACAATACATTTGAACAAAATTCAGCAGCGCAGAGCTACTCTAGGCCAAAGTTCTCCTAAGCTGAGTTTTCTACCCATGCATTATCTATGTTGGCGAACGTTTAAAATCTGTCTCCAATTAGTGGGTCATCAGGGAATGTCAAACTCCACCAGCACAATGTTTCTCTCTACTTTAGATACATGGACCTGTGTTAAACACAGCAAAAGTACTTTCACCAAAATTCTGATGATTTCTCAACGTCAGTCAACGTCAGCTATGAAACATTGATGTGTGGATGCAGCTTAAGAACATTGTCCACTAGACGGCACCATTTCACATGACACATCTTTTTCTTACCAACTGCTACTAGACTAAAAGGCTGATCATACAGAGACGCATCGCTAGTCCAACCCCCAAGACACCATTGACTTCCTATGTAACAGTGCACCTCTCAGGCTTTTTGCGTGTTTCATCTACATGAAAACCTTTTTCTGCTCATGCTGCTTTTATCTAAGTGATACTGTGGAGAAAATACGAAGATGTTTTGCTGTACAATGTCTTAAGTTATGAAAGACTAACAGTCTTAAAAGCCAGAGAAATTCTTAAATCTTGTAGTTTTAACAATATGTGCCTTGTCATACTAATATGTGAAGGACATGATGTGTTTGCTGATGTCACAGGAACATTGGATGTTATTTGAAACACTGCTACATAAAGAAGCATGAGCTGCTCCTGGCAGCTGTGGTAATGTTCCTGAATTTAATTCCTCTTTTGTGTTGCTTTCTTGTGAATGACCACAACACATTTAGGGATGTGAACTGATAAGATTTTATTAATACAGTGCCATTAATGATTCTGCTTATCGATCTAATTCTTTAACAATTCCTTTATTGTTTTTGCAAATTTTATGTGTGGGCTAGACTTAGTCCTCATAGGTTTTCAGTAGTAACAATGTCAAACAGGTGACATTCCTGACATTTAGTGCCATGCTTCATAAATGAGTGCTTCTGCAAGTTACTGAAAGTTGTAGCAAGCATATTTGTCGAAAATCAAGACACAAATTTGAGCACTTCTGGCTCATGTCTGCCAGGACTTTCACTACGTTGTTGTCATATCTGCTGACTGCCTCTGATGAGAGCATGACATCCTTTTCTTTGCAAATCATGCAGAACAAAGTGGAATGAATAAATAAAGGAATTAGTAAGCAAAAAGACAAATTATGTCATTTCCATTTTGTTATCAATTTAACACTGGAATTGGTTTTGACCCCCATCCCAAGTCATATATAGATATATGGACATCTATTTACAGATATTAAATTTCAATTAATCAAAATAAGCTCTAATAATGTGCCATATTGCCATTCAACACTTAACTTTGTGGATGGTTTTCTAAACTCTGCTTTTTTGTCGCCAGATCCAGTTCCTAGTTCTGCTTTAAGCAAAGCTGTCTGTTTTTATAATAAAAGTTCACTACCTCTTGTAAATTATCATTAAATGGTGGAAATTTTTCTTGTTTTTCATGATGTCTTTCTGCTTATTGTTGGTGAAAAATGTGTAAAGAATAAAGTGATCTGCAGAGGCTGGTGTGCAGTGCTACCTGTTACTAATAAGCTGGAAACCTATTCCACCTGTCCCCAAATGTGGACAATGTGTTACCAAACAGGGTTTATGTACAACCACCCACTGAATGGGCTGAATTTACTGGGTGTTTGCTGATGTAAAAAAAAAAAAAGGGTATTAAGAATTTGAATAAGGCATCCCGCCTTTAAAGCTCAGCTGGTTCTCTCCCACCTTATTGTCGAACTTAACACTTCATTAGAGGCAGCACTTAGTCTGTCCTTTTGGAACTTGTGAAGGTGAAGGATTTTATTTATACTAAAAGCCATATTCTCATTTCTCATTTATTTGGATCTCCTTTAGCTGTCACAAAAGCAACAGCTACTCCTTCTGTCATCCATGTATTCTCAGCATTGAGGCCTGTTTACAGCATTTTTTGTTCTTTTTTGACTTAATCATATTTATTTGTTCTCTAAATCACTTTTCTGATATTATTCTCTGTTCATTCCACATGATGTCCTCTGCCAGTGCCCTATAACCTCCCCGTCTCCTCCAACATTTTTTCCATCCCTTTCACTCTCCATAAAGCTCTCTATCCTTTTTTTTGTCTCTCCCAGATTGTCTCTGTGCCTCTCCCAGCTTCCTGTCTCCCTAATCCTTAATCCTGTGGAAATCGGTCAGGCAGAATGAGCCAGCTTTGATCAGGCTCTCATATCAGGCGCGCTAACAGTGTCAGCACACCCGGATCCCAGAGAACCCTGCAGCCCGGGGGGCGGGGGATTCAAACAGGCGTACACCCTTGCTTAGGAGGAAAAGGGGAAGACAGGCCGCAGACTCAAGCGCTAGTCATACACAAGCAGAATTACAAAATAGTAACTGATGTCAAACATTTGTATCGTGATTTAATACCTTTTATCTGTGGTGATACCTTTTCCTGTTGGCTTTTTGATGAATGATCTGAACTTTCTGTGGGAGTGTTCAGCAGTGAGTACAGAGCACAGGTGTGAAAGTCACTTCTGCTTCTTCCAACATTGTCCTTGATAGCAAGCAGGGAATCTGTGTCACTGTTTTTTTGCTATTATGATCACGGCCACAGATAATACCTGTCTTGTCACACCAGCTTCTCTTGTGGTATGAATAGGACTGGGGGACATGGACCAGAATCTTTCTTGATATGTTTTTAGCTGAATGGGGATACACAAAATGTGTCTTAATATTTTATTTTCCTGTGAAAGAATAACAAATGTTGTCACATTACAAAAAAATGTGACATTTGATAGAATTTGGATAAAAGTCAAATTATATTGATACCTGTTCATTACCATGGCAACAAATAAGAAGGCCTCAACACTGAATATTGGACATTTCCTTGGTTTAATCAAGTATTACAGCTTAACTCAATAACTGTACATAAACATCAGCAGTATTTTGTAATTGATATGATTAAACATGTCTAGACTCTTTGGGAGTGGATTAATCTTGGAACTCCAGTTCAGCCCCATTGTTTTACACAAGATAAAATAGAAAACAGACACACACTCACACAAAGAAGTACAGCAACAAAGAACATGACTTTTAATAAAACAAAAACAACAGCAAACAATAACAACAACTACAAATAAAACAATACAGCTTAAAAAACAACTGCAAATAAGAGAAAATTACAACAGATCAAAAAGACAAAGTAGGAGTAACAAAAGAAACTCCGTGATATATGAAAAATCATGACAACAAAATTAAGTCAAATGTGACAAATGATATGAAATAACAGCAAATCAGAAATCAAAAATACATGACAGCGATAACACAACATATCTAAAACACAAAAAATAAGAATTTAGAAACCGCAAAAAGACTTTTTTCTTTTTTTGTTGTTCACGGCCACCATATGTTCATATCCAATCAACCCTGAAGATATTAGGCAGTTTGTAGCTGTGACCTATGAACTAATTCTGCACCCAGGAAACACTTTATCATTTACAAGTAGCAGATATTGTACATGGAGGAGACAGGAGTATACTTGTGTAAAATAAAAATTCCTATTATCTTCTTCCTTGTTGCACCTACTGATGTAGTTTATACCTGAGGAACCTTGTAATGAACAAGGGAGAATAACACTGCAGATCTAGATGTCCTGTCAGTGTAGTCAGTCTTCCCTCCTAATGAAAAGACATTTAATCAGATAATTAAAGTCAGCCAGAGAAATAAAGCATCAAAAAAGTGGTTGGTCTAGGCAAGATGAAAAACATCTAAAATATGCTTTTTTTTGTTTTTGTTTTTCTGAAGATAAACAACCACAGACTTGTTTTGTTACTAATATTTATGATCCATACAGTGTTAGAGTTCAGTTCCAATTTTGCAAACAACAGTCAGAATTGCTGATGTGGTGATGGCATCCGTCATTTAGCAGTGTTTGATGTAATGTTTAAACTATAACAACCAGAAAACATGTCAGCTGTTTATGAATATCAATATCTCTATGATTTTTTTTAATGTTTAAAATATAACAACCAGAAAACATGTCAGCTGTTCATGAATATCAATATTTCTGTTTGTTTTAAGGTACAGCTCTAAATGTTCAAGACCTGCTCTGTTTGCTCTCTGAGCTGTAAGCGATTCATTCCCAAAGTAAAGACTGACATCTAGTGGTCAAGCATTTGTAATACACTGCCAGCAGGAAACATGTTTATACAAGGATTTTTTTTGTTTAATAGCTCAAACCAATGTATAGCATGTAGAATTTAAATTTTAACTTATTAAAAATGTTTTAGTGGTTATAGACATTTCTTAAATTCTCATGCACCATCAGCCTCTTTTGGGGTTGCACACATTTTTGTTTTGAAGGTTACATCTTCATTAATAATCCATATGACATGTACTCTGGCAGTGAAGCACTTTTCGAAACAAATGTTGGAGTTTAGACTCCACATGTTTGGTCAGTGCAGTGCACTGTGCTGTCAACATAATCACACCAAGCCCATTTGGACACTGCCATTGCATCTGTGGCTTTGAAACATACCTGTAGCATAAAAGCATGCATCATCTCATGCTTTTACTTTGCTGGACAGGCTTCAGATGTACAGTTTTTTACTGTGTTCCAGCAGATAGCCATAATTTCTCTGTGTGAGTGACTATCAGAGGGGATTTTAAAGAATACTTTTCTTTAAGCCAACACAGTGCAGAAACGGAGAATCATCATTTTTTGCTGTTCATAGAGATTTGCCACACTGTGTAAAAGGTGAAAAAGATTTTCTTTTATCAATTTTATGTGGAAAATAATCAGTTTGGGATTTTTTGGTGCAGATATCGATGTACAAAACCTGATGTATAAAGATTACATATTTAAAATTAAAGTTATGAGTCACTGATTTATCTGGTGAGACATAATATCAATATATATCAATGTCATGGCCAATATTTGATGTGTCCACTTTCAAGGTGCAATGTGGAAAGATGCAAGTGTGGCGATTTTTCTTCCAGCCTACTAGACACAAAAGATAGAAATGCACAAAATCAATTTTGTTGATAATTACAGACTCTTCCCAGACAATGTAAATCCAAACAGAGATGTCCCTTTTGGCATTTTGGATATGGACAGTAATTATAAAAAAAAAAAATGGTTTTAGTTACAACATCAGTGCCCCAGTGAACATGTTTTTTTTTTTTATATATATATGTCTTACTTAGAAACAGGGCTTAAGTTGGTGAAAATGTTGATAAAGTGAAGGTGGAAACAGTACTGACACATGATCAACAAAGAACTTTTCTTAAAACAGACTTTTTTGGACTCAGTGTGTTAAGTGACCTTTAAAATGGGACATCAGGGGTCGTTTTTTTCTCTTGGTTGACTTTTGAATGTTAAATTCTTGTACTTTTACCATTCACAAGGGGAGACATTCCACTTAATGTTCAGTCAATTAAAGACACGACGCTCATTATATGGGATATAGGAAATAACTCACACTCAAACATGACCTATGGCCATGATGCAGTAATGTAAAGATGCGCCAGAGTGAGGAGCTGAAGCAGATTGGGATGTGGTGTCCTGAGAAACCAGGAATGCCAAGGACGTGGACTGGCATCTCAATTAAAAGCAACATCTGTTGTAGATGATATCAAAACAATCTCAGTGTAGAAAGAGATTTAGTTTCTATATAAATATTTTTAAATCATCTACAACAGATGTTCTTTGTAATTTAAATTTCAATAAAAAAAATTATTGAGAGTCCCCATATATATATATCTATATATATATATATATATATATATATATATATATATATATATATATATATATATATATATATATATATATATATATATATATATATATATATATATATATAGATAGATAGATAGATAGATAGATAGATAGATATATGTATACATATATATGGACGTGTGTGCATTTATATTATATTATATTATATTATATTATATTATATTATATTATATTATATTATATTATATTTTATATTTACCTCCTATGTATACCTTCTCTGAAGGACACTGATTGGGTTGTGCTGCTTTGGGCCGAACACAGTGTTGTTATTTGTTTTTTATTTAATAAAGAAATGCCTTCCAGATCTGATAAAACTTCTCCTGAAGCCTTTATCCTCTATCCTAATCTCTGTACAAGCAGTCGCTTCCTGCTTTTATCTTGCTTGTAGCTCCTAGCTCTACCTTCTCTGAAGGACACTAATTGGGTTGTGCTACTTTGGGCCTAAACACAATTGTAGATTTGAATTGGACAAGTTGGATCTGTCTGATTACAGACATTGAATCAGTTATATCAGCCACTGTGCAAGGTTAGATTCCTTTAGATATTTGCAGTCAGTTCTGAATAGGGTTTGGTTTTTGATCCCCATCCATAGCAAGGAGTACATAGCATGTATTGTGCATTCTTAATATTTTGTGCACAAGCCTACTAGGCCAGCAGAGTCATATTTACTCAAAAGTGAAACAAACAAAGCTGCTGATTTAAATCCCTAGTTTTTTTTTTTTTTTTTAAAAAGGCATCTGAAACGACTACTTCTGTTAAATGTGTAATTAATTTACTTCAAGCTTAAAGCATCATTTTGAAAGAATTTGGTTGGGTGTGCTAAGGAGCCCACCAAAGGTCTCTTAGTGCAACTGCACTGATGTAAAACACAGTGATGTCATGCCTCCCCTTTACAGACAGCATGCATTTGCTGACAGACAGAAAGTCTCATACAGTTAAAGCTGCCCCTGTATCCAGTGAATATGTGGTCCTGCTGCTGAGAACAGATTGTACGTAATCTGTAAGAAAAGAAGCTCTTTGCAGACTTTGGTAATCTCCTCACTCTTTAGCTTGAGGGAATCCCGTTGACCCCTTTCTAAAACCCTAATGCTGTCTTTATCAGCAGGAAAGACACTGTCTCGCCTGGCACCACCCAAGCTGTATTAGGAATGGTTCCTATTGTCATGATCAAATATTCAGTACACTGCACGTGAATGAAAGTAAAAACTTGATTTAGATCAATTTAACATGGAGGGGCATAGAAAACATAAAACAGAACAACAAGCATGTTTGCACTTTTCTGTGAAAATTGAGTTTTAATCAAGATGGAAATTACAGACTTTACAGAGTCTTTTTGAGTTATATCAGCCATTCTTATGGACAAATGTTGAAAACAGTATGTCTCTGGTGTATTAATAAACTTTTAATGAGCAAAAGCATCCGTCATTATTCATTTCCTTGATCCCTCAGTATGAACAGTAACCCCAGACTTCAGACTGATGAATCAATAGCCAAGCCAAAAGTCTCTATACTTTAGGAGCTGGTGTAGATACCATGTTGTATTACATGACAAGGACCAAACTCACTGGGCTGGATGCACTGCTCTACCTTACAGCAATAAAACTGCCTGGTTTGAATCCTTGGCCAGACAGCCACCTGCTCTTGTATAGTTTGCATATTCTTCTGCTGCAGCAGTTGTGGTTTTCCTTGTGACACTCTGTCTAACTTCAACGGTCCAATAAATACTTGCAGACTCTGACTTAATTGAGACTCTGAGTTGCCCATCGGTGTGAATGTAGACAGATAGATAGATAGATAACTTCATTATGGAAGAGGAGGTGTATTGTCACCTGTCTTTATTAGCTTATTCACCATTTCAAGCAGGGATGCACAATGTTATCAGAACACTATCAGTTTATTTCAGATAATTGCCTACAACATTATTTGGATGATATTTATTGCCCTTATTTTGGCCATAGGGTGGCAAGGTGGCAAAGCAGGTTAGTGTGCAAGTCTCTCAGTAAGAAGGTTGCTGGTTCAACTCCCATCGTCCTCATTAAAGCTCATTTGGTTTATTGGTGACTCTACATTTCTTGTAGGCATGAGTGAGTTTGTGAATGATTATCTGTCTCTCTATGTGGCCCTGTGATCGGCTGGCTTCTGGTCCAGGGTGTACCCTTCCTCTCACCCAGTGCCAGCTCAGGTGGGATAGGCTCCAGCTCCCTGTGACCCCTAAAAGGGATAGGAAGTACAGATGATGGATAGATGGATATATCATGCTATGTACATCCAAAATATTAGCTTAAAGAGTGTTTTTCAAAATCAAGTTACAAAGTGCTTCAAAATGACAGCAATAATTCAAATACAATAAAACATACAACACAACAGCAATTAAGAAAAAAATATTTTTTAAAGAATTTTAAAAACTAAATCTCATGTAAAACTAAATAAGATAACAACAAAATAATTAAAATACAATAAAATAAAACTCAGGAAAGGCTCACCGATAAAAGTACATTGTTAAGAAGAGATTTAACAGAAATCACTGTCTTAGCTGACCTGATGTCCTCTCACTGAAAATGGTCTGTCCCCTTTAGTTTGTGGTCTGCTGTGGGGAACAACCAGAGGACCTCCACCTGAGGATCTATAATGTACTTTTTGGCTCAAATGCTATTAAAAGGTCAGAGATGTAGCTTTGAGAAAGACCATGGAGGGCTTTAAAGTAATTAGCAAGATCAATTCTAAAACATACAGGGAGCCAGTGTGAAGATGCTAAAACAGGGGTGATGTGGTCATATATTCTTGTTTCTTTTCTTGTACAAATGCACACGAATGATCACCAAATTTCCCCCAAATATTTCTAAAATAATATGATGTTGTTTTTCCTGCTTCACATTTGATTAAATGCCATTAGGACTCCACCTTCAAAGATGTCTCCCAGATAAGAGATACTCTTTGATTTTCAGTGTTAGAAACCTCAGTCTGAAATACCCTGGGGAAAATAATGACCGGAGTGATAGTGGATGTTAACACACATCTTCTCTACCTGTGTTAATTGTTATTGGGTTATTGCTATTATTTTTGACAGATTTCAAGGCTTCCAAAAAGAGAATGCTTGGGAGGGGACATTTAGACAGGGAGGCCTTAATGTCAAGTCACACTGAAGAGGCAGAGTTATTGGCCCATTCAGGCACATACTGTAGAAAGGCACTGAGTTGGTATTTTCTGAGGCCTCATAAGTCCACACCCATACAAGTCAGTTGGAAGTTGCAAAATTAAATTTTTATAATGTTTATGTTTGTACCATGTAAAAGAACAAAACCATCAATTGATTTCACAGATTGTTTATGGGTTAATAAAACCGGAATCATTCTCACTGGGTACAGCAGACAAGGGAGAACTTTTATTTTTAGAAACAGTATTCTGCCTAGCCAAGACAAAAGGACAGATTTCCAGTGCCTTATCTCAGTGAACAAATGGATTGTAATTAGCTTTGAACATCAGGTTGAATTATTCCCAAGTACCAGTGGAACCATCTAAAAAGAAAGGGAAAAAGGGAGTCTGGAATTTGAGTTTGGTTGCCCAGAGGCATGGTTATTGATCTTGAAAAAATAATTTAAATCCACAAAATTCACTGATTTCTGAAGTTGTTTGTATTGGGTGGTAAACTGAAGCTGCAGGGTTAGATACAAATAGTAATAAATCGTCGGCATATTACGAAATTTTTTGTTGTTTTTGGCCAACTACCAGTCCAGATAGTGCAGGGCCACAGCTAATTGCTTTGGCAAATGGTTCAATTATGAGTGCAAAGAGCAGGAGTGACAGGGGGCACCCCTGCGTGTTTTCTCTTTGAATTTCAAATTAACTGACTTTACACCATTGATTATGACTGCGGCCACTGAACAATCATAAAGAGCCTTGACCCATCTGATAAAGTCACTGCATAAAGGAAACTTCTCCATTGTGAAGAACAGTGGAGAATCACATTTAGGAGCTGGTGTAAGATGATGTTTGCACCCAAATCCATGCAGGTGTCTACAACAGGCTGATGAATTAGGACCATTGTGACATCATTGTCACATCATAATAATCAGGTTAGATAGATAGATGGCCTTTATTGTCCCACAGGGAATTTTTTTTCACAGTCTGTACCAACTAGAAAAACATTCACATCACATGCAAAAGAAAATACACCACATCTGTGCATTGGCACATGGGCACACTGTGCACATAAAATAGGGCTCAATAGGGAGCTTTGAGTTTATTTTGTACCTGTTCCATGTTACCAGCATGAGCCAGTCTCTTTGAAGTAGGTGGCTTTTGGGTAATATAGTTGGGAGTAGCAAAGATGTTAATGCAGTGGTGTACAAATGTGTGTATACATCTCACATTGTTGAGAATGAAGGTGATCAGTTCGAGAGTCTCTGTAAGCTTTTGCCTGGTGATTTTAGCCTGAACTGCTCATAACCTGCATGAAACAGCTGTCCTGTACTACAATTAGGAACTGAGAAGCTGAGGAAGGCAACAATACCTACCCCTCACCAGGTATCTCCACCTGCAGCCTTGAAAGCACAGGTACACTCGTCAGCACACCCTGGCAGTGAGAGAGACAGGGTCAGAAGAAACTCATTTGCATTTAAAGCAACACAGATCAAAACAGAACTTATTGTGAAAGTCCGTTCAGAGCTGAGTTACTGACAATTAAAGACTTCATTGACCGCCTGACGGTTCATTTACACAGCAGGTGATTCTTTTATAAGGTTGGAAAGGGTTAGATATGACTCCTTTAAATGTCAGCTTTGCACGCAATAAATCTTATCTGCTCAGTTTATTGTCTGTGAACTTGATGAATCCAAAGGTTTTCCCAAAAGAAGATGACCTCTGATAACTGTGACCATCTGCTCTTTTAGTTGTGCAGCATGCTGATAAGGGGCTTTTAACAGAGTTGTGGGGGAGGTATGGACAACTCAATAACTTTGGGAACTCATAATGTTGATTGTTTAGGAAAAAAGTAAATAGAGTAAATAAAAGAATTACCCAAAATGAAACTTTGATTTAATGGAAGCACCACATTTGCTGTCACAAAAAAAGTTAAGGTTGTTGAGTTAAGTAATCATTTTAATAAGTATTTTATTGTATACCTTTACAACTGTTTTAAGGTACTGGAAAAGTCTGAAATCACAAAGACAATCTATACAAAAATTTGAATTTGTTAAGCCTTTATGAAAAAAAAATTCAAACTTCAACTTCAACTTGATTGCAAAAATCAGGCCTATCCTGTCTCAGAGTGACGCTGAAAAGCTAGTCTGCTGCAGCACATGTACTGACTAGAACTAGTAGAAGAGATCACATTACTCCTGTATTAGCTTCTCTGCATTGGCTTCACATAACATATAGAATAGAATTCAAAATT
This sequence comes from Cetoscarus ocellatus, assembly GCA_037902135.1. Taxonomy (NCBI): domain Eukaryota; kingdom Metazoa; phylum Chordata; class Actinopteri; order Labriformes; family Labridae; genus Cetoscarus; species Cetoscarus ocellatus. The sequence continues at coordinate 210,706 of JBAMNC010001417.1, forward strand.
TTTCTTCTCACCTAAAAAGCTCTCAGTGGGCATGCACCAATTTATCTTAAAGAGCTTGTAGTGTCGTACAACTCCTCTAGAACATTACGCTCCCAAAATGCTGGCCTGCTCGTGGTGCCATCAGTCTCTAGAATTAGTATGGGAGGAATAGCCTTCAGTTATCAGGCTCCTCTTCTCTGGAACCAATTAACGACCATGGTTCAGGAGGCAGACACCCTCTCTACCTTTAAGGTTAGACTTAAAACATTCCTCTTTGATAAAACTTTCAGTTAGGGCTAGCTCAGGCCTGGACCAGCACATAGCTTAAGCTGCAACTAGGCTTAGACTGTCGACTGTTTTATTATCAGCCCTTTGTGGGCCCCCCCAACCCCCACAGATGCTCCATCCCTTTAATATGGTTGGTTCCTGTAGTTTTGGTTGGCCCAGTGCTGTGCCATAATGGATTCATGTTGAGTTTTGATGTCTGTGTCTTTATACATGTGTATGTGAAATGATGAAACGATGCTGTCTTTACAGAGAGGGTTTTCAACACGAAAACATTTTCATCTCCATGTGGACAAGGTTTCAGTCTCCTAAAAATTATATTTCACTGCAGACCCTACAGTTTGGTCAAATTAGCTCTCTCATGTTTTTTTGTTGTTGAAAATGTCAGAAAGTAAAACATGACCTACTTGTTTCTATATTTGATGCTAAAATGTTAAAAATACAAGGAACTGCGTCAAACCAAGCAGCAGTGTTAGTGCATGTCAGTGCAGGTCTACTTGGATGTCTCATTTGATTGTATTCATAAATTAATTAATGCTTATTGTGAAATAAAATGGCACCAGGATAGTAGTTTGATGACTCAACATTCAAAATGGTAGTCTAATTATATATTAAGAGCCTTTGACAAGTAAAATTAAGTTAAAATATGATATCAAGTCATATGGAAAATATATGTGTTATCTACAATACTGGATTTTCAATGATATGCAATAAGACAATATTTCTGAACGAATTATCACTGATTCCAATATTTTTGGTCAAGAATAAAAAGTCTTTACTTTATGAAAATTGACTTGTTGCTTTCGAAGTGACAGTCTGTGTAAGAAACAGATGTTAAAACTATTCCTTTAATTTATTACAATAATATGATCACAAAGTAAAATTATACCTGAATTTACCCTATACCAAGGCCCATTTTATATATAAAGCATATTGTCCCTTAGCCCTGTGTTCAGTAATTATTTGTTCAATCTATGGATTTCCTGATTCTGAAAATAATTTGTGTAATATTTATTTTTTAGGTATTTGTCAGTAATGAAAGCCCCATTCAGAGCCAGACTCACATCAATTACGTTAAAAAGATCATGCGTAACAATTACATTTTTAAATGGACGCATGCTCGCGGCCGTAGTTTGTAGATGTGTATAATGTAGTTTGTAGGTGTGTGTAATCGGCTGCATTGCTGCCAGCCGTAGAGAAACCATAGCTTGCATTCTCAGTGCACAAAAGCGCTTCAGTGCACGTCCTACTTGCAAAGCTCTAGAGCAGCAGGGCGATTTTGCGCGTTCCCGTGACTCTCGCCATAGAAAACAAAGCTGAACGTCTTCCATAACAGCTAGGGGTGCAGACTTGAGGAATATGCGAATTTATCCTGGACACATCGTGCTGAATATGGATTTACAGTGGGTGTAGCATCGTTGGAGACCGAGCCCTCTCGGCTGGGGTGACAGCAGGACATTAGCGAAACCGACGAAAATAACATCAGTGTTTTTTTTCTCGGGGTGCTTTGTCTTGTCCACCTAACGAGAGCAAACCATCATTCCCGTTTCAATTGCAAGATATTCAGCTAGTGATTACTAGCTGCTGCCGGGATGTATCATCATGTTGCCACCTAAAACGGATTGCTAGGACGGCGGATTGTGAAAGGATAAGCTGAAAACCTCGCCGAGGTCCTGACGGGTTGTCAGCGGGACCTGAATCTGTGTTAGCCACAGTCGCGGAGCCCACTGTTTTCGGCGATATGGCGGAGCAAGGCTACTCATCCTGGTGAGTGCGCACAGGCGCAGCGCTACCGATTAGTAGTAGCTACCTTACGCTAGCCGCTGCTACACTGCCAAGCTTGAATGATATAGGTCATCAGACCAATGAATAACATCTCTGGCGATACACAGCCACACTGGGATCATCATGCCGACACTCAAAGATGCTTTAATCACAGATGATACACCATAATGCCAAACATCAATATATATTTTTCTGCAGCTTTGGTAATGCTAGCTGCTAACCTGGGCTGGCTGGTTAGCTAGCAGCCATAGATGTTGTAATGTAGATGCCGCTGTCGGGCTTCTGTCATGCGTCTCCCGGGCACCACATTGAAGAGGAATGGCCGCTGCACTTCATGTATATCTGTGGAAAGGTGTACTGACAAAAACGGTCAAAAGATGCAGTAATATTAATTTATTTTTAAACTATTTCTTTAGTCTCACGCGTCAAGTATGCAACCGTGAATACATTATTTGACTGAGGTGCTTGATTAAGTGTAAAGCAACCTACAGAAGTATGTTTCAGTTTTGTTATTAGCATACACAGTACAGTAAGTGAAAATTACCAACCTACTAATTTAACGCACAAGTATTTCGTAAAAGAAAACATGTAATAGTGGATTCAAAAGTGGTGCATAGACGATGATTCTAAATATGGTTTCCCAGCCAGTCTTTTTCAAGTCAAGAGATTGTTATGAAACCCCCAAACTGCATAAAACATGTAATTGTCATTCATGTGACCATTTGATATTTTAATTTTCTTAGTCGTCATAAGCTTGTATTCATTTGAGCTGCAACAGTACCCCTCCAAAATGGCGCCCCTTTCGACTGATCGCTCTGCACTGTAGCAGCGACCCAAGCAGCCTCTACATGATTGTATCTATGGCTAGCAGCGGCTAATCACCTCCACCAGCTGATGCTAACGCTATTGAGTCCCAATGAGTGCCATTGTACACTGGTGCTACAAAGCTAGCTGCCGAGCTAACGACTAGCTAGGCTCATTGGTTTTACCAAATGGAGATGATTCTCACATTTAGAGTGTTTGCGCTTGCCCAAGAAAAGCCTGACGCTGACTAGTAATCATAACGTTGTACAGCTATGTCAAGCAGATTAATTGACGCTAGCTGTGCCAACAAATTAGCGGTAGCTGATTAGATGATTAGCGTCCGTCGTCGACCTGCTGCACACAATAACAAAGGTTCAGCTACTGGGCTAAGCTAGCTAACTGGCATCGCAGTCATCTCCCTAAATGCCAGTCTTGAAGTAAGCTTAGCACTGTGACACTCGACAAGTTGTTATAATTTATTTTTAGCTTCAGAAGTACGAGGTGTAAACACTTGGTAACAGACGAACGTAACGTTATTTGTTCAATTCAAGCGAGTTGAAAGACGCCTTAGTGAGCTGATGTGAACACTGAACTGCGTTGTCCCTATGAATGAAAAGGACCAGACAGCCGTTTAGGCCTTGTAATAAATTAAGATAAAACTGCTTTTTCGACCACAGCAACAGGAGCAGGGTATTGATAAGTGGTTACATGACAAGCTCACAGAACAGTAAAAGTTAAGACTAGTCTCATCTCAAGGTAGAGGTGCTTAGATCTTCATTTTAACCTATAGATTCAGAGAAATCGCTTTTAATGGGATATTTTTGGGAGTATTGCGCAGGAAATGAACAGGACAAGGGATGTATTTATCAGTTGTTTGCTTTTCATCAGTTTGAGAGTAATTAAGTAATGGTCAAAGGCTGTTGGGATTCCCTCTGACAATTACATACATTTGTTTATCTGAAGGCTGTGACATGTAGGCCTACTGTTGATTCTGTCACAGAGAAACATATCGGGGGCTTGCTGACAGGAAGGCAGCCCCTCACAAACAAACTTGTGCTTTCATCATCTGACTCAATCTGCTCTTGCATTTGACTTATAAAATTGTGAGAACGTTATTTAGGTCCATTATTTCTCCCCTTTGATAACACCAATTGGTATTGTATTATATATTGTTATAAAGCCTGATTAGTCACCTTTATGAGGCACAACTTGTAAGGATTGTGCATTCGTGGGATGAGCAACATAGCTAAATGTGTGGGTATGGTCCCAAACAAATCTGCTAAAATTCCCTGCAACTGTAAGACTGCTCAGGTTCTAAGTGATGCAAGGGTGAGTAACTGGTCTTAGTATGTTGTCTTCCTGGGCCAAAATCTACTGCGACTGGAAGCTGGTGTTCAGAGTGGCAGCATTATTTTGTGTCAGCCCTGGTACCAATTCCAAACTTAAGACCAAGGCCCTGTTTACACGACTCCGTTTTCAGTCGTATCCGAAGGGTTTTGATTGCGTTTTAGCCTCCCGTTTACGTGAGACCAGTGCCCGGAGTGCTTGAATCCGCAAACTTTTAAAAACCAGGGTCCAAGGTGGAGAGTTTTCAAAACGCATCGCCACCCGGCCTCATGTAAACAGGATTCATCGTGACGTCTACTCATGCGCAGTACTCCTTCACATGAAGGCTGCGCGCGCATACCAGGTACAACAACAGTTTCGGCCGTCTACCGAGTAACGTGTGCTGCTTAGCGAGCTCGGTTTGTTATCCAGACAAAACTATGCAGACAGGTTTGTTATCCCGACAGATTTGTTGTCCAGACAAGAAACTCCTGCGTCTTTGTGCGTCCACTCGCCATTGTTGTTTGTGAAAAGTTTTTCTTCTTCGTACGTGTGTTGTAACAGCGCTGTTTCTCTGCAAACCTACATCGCCATCTACCGGACTGGCATGCACGCTACAACGTTCTAAGTCCCTCTTCTGTCTCTGTCTCCATGTGGACGCGGATCTTTTTTGAGGACGCAAAGGAATAACCTTTGCGTTTCAGGGCAGGGAGTCTCCGTGTATACAGGGCCAATGATTTGTAAGACTGGTGAAGTACAGACTGTGAAGTGGGCGTCCCATTCTCCAAATGCACAATCCTCAAGCTGTAGCTAGTTGTAAGGGTGACTGAACAGGCTTCCCAATGATATAAAATACAATATCAGTTGGTAGGATTAAAGGGGGGAAATAATTAATCAAACTATCCTTTCCAAAGTTTATTTGCGGAGTGTATTTTGAGTCTATTTTCCCTCTCTCACTTTTACCCTTTTATATTAACTTTAAGGTATTATTTATTTTTTATTCAGTGTTAATGATCAATATATTTGCTTTTACCTGGAGGTCCAGCAAACTGTACTGGATTTGTCAATAATTTTTGTGTGTTCCTAGACCAGGGGATCAATGCAAGATTGTCATTCATTGTTAATTGCTCTTTTGCGAGTGTAGACTTGCTTGCTGCTCCTAATACTTACTTGCTGATATGATTATATTTTAGAATAAATTGCTCTGTCTGCATTTAGGCCTGTTGTTGGTGCAAACTTTTACTCCTTATGTTGGTGAGCAACTATTCATATAAAAAGCCTTATTTTAGATTTTACAGGAGCACTCTTGCAGTTCTTCTATAATGGAGGACGTCAGCAAATTGATTTCAGGATGAACCTGCTGACTTGATACAAATTAAGTAAAACTTACTGCAAATGGAGTGATGCAGAGGTGATGTATTTTGTAGGCCAACTTAGAAGTTGACATCACCAATCATTGTCCCATCAACCTAAAGCCTATGGATTTTTTCATTGTTTATTGTTGTTGCTGAAAAAAATGCACAAGCAAGACACTTGTTTTTGTTCATCAAATAGTCATCACAACTTAACACTATTTTTACAATTTTGATTCATAAATGTCAGGTTACTATATAACCACATTATGTATGACTGACTTCAGTGTTTCCACTACTGAACTTCCAACTTTTATTTCAGGCTCCCATCTCTTCTTCAAAAGACTACATTAGTGTGACCTGATCATGTTAGATGTTATGACTATTTCAGCTGCAGGTTTAACAATTTTCTTTTCAAAAATGGTGACACCAATGTCCTTGATGAGCTCTGTGATCCAAGTTAGCCACCTGCTAGCAACCACCTTTTTGAAATGGAAAAAGCTTTGATAGACGCTGGTGGGGCACTTTCAGATGCACTTAATGTTGTTGGAAAAGTCAAATAACATTAAAACTTTTCAGCTTGTGTTCACTAGAGACCTTGTTTTAAGCATCTGACCGTGAACTTATTCAAAAATTCCAAAGACTTGGAGACAAGGAAAGTAGAAGTGTTTTGCCAACTCATTTCTTAATTTTAGGACTCAGTACTCTTTGTTGTACCGTGTACCCAAAAATCACAGACGTAATAATGTCAATTACAGGACAGCTGCTCATTGTGTTAATAGCACAACTGCAGTATTGGAATCTTTTTGTAGCCTCTTGTGTTTTCTCCTTGAATATTCTGTCTCCTTTAAGAGAACCATTACAAAAGCTGCATTTTCTATTACAAATAAAATCTTTTGACTCCAGAGGCTGCTCACAGGTTAGTTACACAGTTTGAGGACCAATTCCCCTGAAATTAAGGCTCAGATCTGTCCGAGCAAGGAAATCTTTAAAGATTAGAAGATGGACTTATCCTGGTCCAATATGCCACAGACATGGGGGTATTTTCTAAATCACATTAGGTCTTCACTTTTGTTTGAAATGCGGCTTCATGCTCTTAAAGCTGGAGGTAAAAATTACAGAATAGTTTATTAGCATTTTGATCTACCTCTATGTTTTGAGGAGTGTATTCATATTTGACATTGTAAATTGATTATAGTAGTCACACACTGCCACACTTATGTTTATTTTAATGACCTGTTCAGGAGGTTGTATCTTTGCTTCATACCAGGTTGGATAAATGAAACTATGATGCTCTGCTTGGACTTGATGTGTTCAAACTTACATGCACTCGTTTTGCATTCCACAACCACAAAGGAGTCTGGCCCTAGTTAATCAATGTTATGATGCATTTCAGTCAGTTTTATTGCCCTGTCTGTTTCTGATACTGTTGAGACTAATCCAGACCTTCTCACATCTTACACCTCTGAACACACCACCAGCCTGACTTCACCTTGAAAGCAGAAATAACACCCAAGGGGTTGTGACATACCTCTCTCACAGTAAGCAGCAGCTCTGCTCAATGAGTATGAACAGAAACAATTATGCATGTTAATCCATTTCATTAAGCAACCACAGACACAAACTACACAATTTATTCTGTCTATGTAATTTGATTAAAACAAGTCTGAGAGGACACAGACCTCTAATGACTGTGTGTGTACACGTTTGGTTAGGATGCTGCTATCCTCGGCATGCACTGTATGATTAGTTTCATAGTCACTGTAACGTTGTCTACAGAAACTGATAGTAAGTAAACCAGAGCAGGTCCTTTTGTATTACCAGTTGTCTAATGTACAAGAGTTGAGGTGTCTTACTTACCACTGGTGAGTTGCGTTTTTAACAGCCTCCATGTTAACGTATAGTTTGCATATTGGGTGATTTCAAACCATGAGTTAAATTAGATCACTGTGCAAAAAGATATAGTGCCTCCTGTTCTGTCTTCCTTATTTTTGGCTTTGTAGCTTGTAAAAATACACAAATTGCAGGTCAAAGCATTTAAACCAGCACAATTAAGGTGAAACTGTCAATGTAGTATTTTTAGGTGCACACAGTGGTGTAAATTTGCATTTTGATCTTAGGTAGCATTGAAAGTAGTGCTTTATGCTATATATCCAATTGTTTTGTTGCAATGCTTATGCAATCTAATGATCCCTAATTGTTAATTAGGGAGTCAACAATAATCATATACACACAGTACACGTTATCCATAATATCACTAAGAAACAACTTCATTGGAGAGCCATTAACAACTTATTTAAAGATCCCATGTCCTACAAAATCAGTTTCCTCATCTTTTAATATTGTTAGAAAGGTTTGGGAAGCAGAAGAACGTGACACCTTTTACTAAACTCTAAGTTCATGGAGAATGTTGCTATGCCTCTTTGAAGTGAATGTCCCTCAGTGTTTTATACTTCCTGGGGTTTAATGATGTAATAGCTGTACAGCCTCCACCTACATGTGTGTTTTCTGCTCATCACAGGCAGATGCCATAACTGCTCTGAAAGTCTGATGCCTGTCGTTTGGGCAGCTAATCAGTGCAGAGCTCATTATTGTAGCCTCCACACCCTCTCAGATCCAAGTGTTTCCAAAAAAGAAGGGGAAAAAGAGCTGCTTCTGATCCTTTACAGAGGTGAAATGTTTCATCTTCTTTCAAAAGAAGCATTCAGCGCCTACACTTGCAAAGTAGTCAGGAAAGTAATGGCTAACGAGAAAAACTGTCTGAAGTTTGGCCTAATTTTACCCAACATAAGGCAAACAGTTGTTAATAAAGTGCAACATTATATATCAGGAGTGCCATGTACTTGACTTTGTTGACTCAGAAAACCTGTGAAGACCTACTTTTTACAATAAAATCCATAGGAAACAATACAGTAATAAATTAAGAATTTGCTCAATAAGCAGAGTTGATTATGGCATTGATGCCCCTAAAATCTTATCAGTATCTAATTTTGCCTACTTGCCATCACACAGACACCAGTACAGAAAATTTAAGATTCTGCTCCTGATTTTGATCAAATATCAGTCATACCTCTTGTTGCAATGTATCCTGATTTTCTTGTTTCTTTTGTTGCTTTTGTTCTGCGTATAAACAACCTTCTTGATTTACGAGCCTTCCTGTAAATGCTCATGATGGTGTCCCAGTAAATTTTAGTATACAGGAGAAACAAATTGTGGAGATAAAATAATTATTTTTTGGTAAAATATACGTATTTTACTGTTTTGGGCATTAACATAAATTGGTTTAAGGTCATTAACTTGGTTCATGTGCTGATGTTACCCAAGTCTTTGTGCTGGATAAGCAAGCCCACCTGTTTTTTTTATTTATGTGTAATGCAGTGTTAGTACTTGCATCATAACTAGGGATGGAAATCGAAAACCAACTCTTGTTGGGAATAGATAACAGCTCCCTTCTTGAATTGATATAATTCATCTTTCTGCTTATCAAGTCCCTTATAAATTCCTTCCACTTTGAAAATCCAGTATGTCACTCCTTCATCAGAGGTGGTCTTCAGAAATGATAATGAACAAGTCAAAAATCATGGCTGACAGAGGGCAGAAGTGGTCAAAATTGTGTCTTAATTTTGACTAAAAGATGCTTACTGCACAATACTCAGTAGATTGAAACACTTGCACTTGTAGCAACAAATTATAAACTCAGCACGCCATTGAATATCAGGAATGTCATGTGTTTGACATTGTTGCCGCTGAAAACCCATGTAGGCCATCCTCTACCCCAGAGTAAATCTACAAAGGTTGAAAGGGGAATTGTTAAAGAATCAAATTGATAAGAAGATTTTTTAATAGCATTGGCATCAATAAAATCGTATCAATTCACATCCTTAAGCTCCACTAAATTGTCAGGACTCTTGCAGCGAAATTCGATGTATCACAACTCCTGGGAGACGATATGATTCAACACGATATATAACAGCACTGTTGGCAGGACAATTAATAACCTTATTCTTTTTTTAATGGTTTATAATACTATTTTAGCACCTGTAACCTGCAATATTTTTTTGCATAAAAGCAATTTCTAATCAGCGTTATCTTTGTAAATTTTGCTCCTTGTGACGGCTGAGTGGTATTTGGCAAAAATGATGTTGCAGTGTTTTTTCCTCCTGTAATATATATTTACATTTTTTTAAGTTTCTAGACTAATTATTTGGAAGCCTACTCATCATTTGGTCAGATATTCACTCAAGACTTATATTAACAGTGTTTAAGAAAAGGTCAGTTTAAAGCCTCTGTTTGACATGATTTTTTTTTTTTTAGTTTAATACTGCGATGTCTAGAATGAACGTTATGTGGCTTATAACTTTTAAGTGCTGATAGCATGATGACCATGGTATCTGAGTAAACCTACTAATGTTTATATTTGACACACTTTTACTGTATGTTGTTGTAAAATGAGGGAAGTTCAAGTTTTGGTTTCCATGAAACAACCTAAAAATAGCAGCCCGAGTCCTTGCTACAAACTTTGTCCATCTCAGTGACAGAAATAACAGTAAAAGAGTCAAATGGCACACATGTCAGCTGCCAAAGTGTCCAGAATCTGAACTACATTATAAAGAAAAGGTCCAGAATTTCTATAAATCATTAACTAATAAAGTATTGATATCTTGCCATCAAATATTCATGCAGTATCAAGCTGCAATAATCCTTAACATTTGGCTTATTATTATACACCCCTAATAAGCGTACATGGAGAGTGGATGCCTCTTTCATGCTGTCTACCAAACAGCAAGACAGAGATAACACTTAAGCATAAATTAGCTTCACAACCAAATTCTCACTTTAATTGGATAACAATTTTAATTTAATTGGACAAAATGAGACCACATGGGAAAAGGATCATATAGTTGATATATTTAGCCGACGCACACAGCCATGTTGAACTTCCTTTGTTAACACTGCAACGACTATATCTGTCAGACTGAAAATCAACAGTTTTTTGCACTTTGTCCCAGACATAGTCTTTGACACAAGAAACTGTTAATGTTCACACTATGGGTGTTTGCTTAATAAATAACACACAAATTATTTTTCATCCTCATTGTGATGTGGGTGGTTGTAGCCCAGCTGTTTTGGAGTAAAATTTCTTTTAAAACAGTCATCACAATATTTGTGTCAAATGCAAAATGTGAACACATAACCATTTCTACTCTACCTGACAGGATATTTTAATCAGATAATTATCTGTCATTATTGTTACATAAAATTACGGTGAAGATGATCTTTGTACCCACTTGCAGTGATACATAACTAACAGAGTCTGAGGCTGATCACGGTGTTGCCTAAAGTCTTTTATTACTCTGATTTGATTATGTCAACATCCAAAGTATGACCTTGATGAAGTAGCTTTCAGTCTGTAGTAATGACATTGAACAGATATTGGTTAAGAGTACCTATTCTTTTTATTTGAAATGAAATTTGGAAAGACAACCCATCCTCCTGAGGAGACATGGTCCTTAAGATCTAATCCTAAAATCCTATTATTCCGGCTGTCCACAGTACAATCTAATTGAAGCTTGGCCTTTCAGGGCACCGACTAATCAACTTGTCATTCACACAGCGCACAAAGTAGGAAACATTTAAATCTAGGACTGGACGGTATACTGTTCCAGAGATGTCCAGTATTTTATTTCAGACAATAGGTCACAAGTTGTCATGGCTTAATACAAAACAAAAACACAGATTCTTCATTGCTCTTAATTTGTTAACAAGTCTTTATGGGATACTGTCAGGAGGCAACCCTTCACCAAAGCATAAGGTGAACTGACTGCTGTGCATGATGGGTCTGTGTATTAAGGATAGACATTAGACCTAAGTGTCAGTGGTCTACTAGTGCTTTACTGTGGTTTTATGGAAAGTATCCATGCCTTTAGTTGTTTCCAAGCACTTCCAAGACATTCTCCCTCTAAAACAAGATTTGATAAACAAATCCTGTATGTATAAAAGTCACCAAAATGTGCTTTATGTCTCTGTGTTCCTTTCTTTGTAGCATAGCTGTAACTGAATGTGTTGTGTTCCTTTCCTGAGTTGTGTCAAGCTGCAAATGAAAGCATATAATATTGTGGTTTGCCTGTACAAGATAAAAGTATTTGACCATAATTTGACCGGACAAATGAGGCATTTTATTGAGAAATCTGGCCAGAAGAGATCTGTTAATCTCTGACTGAGCATTACTGCTGCAGTAACAGGTGAGCCTTTAGAGCTGCTGAGTTTATTTGTATGTGGCTCTCTCTGCTCTGTAAGTGTTACAGGAGTCACAAATCGCTCTTGTTGCAGGGATGCCCCGTCAGGCTTTTCGTGGCCTGTACTGATAACCAATCGCCTGTTGGTGAGATTGGCTGACACTAATACCAAACCAATTATGATCAATAATCACGTGTTGTGTTTTGTTCAAGCAAAGCGTTGAGTGTTTGTTTAGCAGAAATGTTTGTGTGAAACATGTGTGAAAAATGTGTGAAATTTCAAAATTATTGGTTGTCTGAAAACTATCAGTTCTATCCAATAGGCTTAGCACTGTAGATAGCTGAACTATTACAAAGCAATTTGTTTAAGAACATTAATTCATTTACAGTCTGCTACTGATGTCATTATTTCATATTGTTAAGAAAACAAGTTTTACCTCAGCATTTATTCAAGGTTCTACTTAAAATATAAATAGTTTTTTTTTCCCTGAACAAACAATGAAACACAGTAAGTACCTACTTTTTGAAGTAATCAATTAACTGAGCCACATAAATGCATCACAGTGTTACCAACTGAACCTCAAATGCATCGCACAACACAACTTGTGTATGTTGTGTACCAATGTGTAACTTATTTAGCTTAGCTGATTAGTTTTTATCCTGTTGGCCCTGGTGTGGATTTCTACACAGATTTAAACACTGGATTACTATTTTTGACTAAAAGAGGATTCTGCCACAGTTTCTTTCAGAGGATGACAGGGCAACAGGAGCTGAAGACAACAGGGTAGGTAATTTGTTGATATCCCAAAGGTGAGCATGGACTAAAACCACATGATCTTATTAGTGACTAGAGGTGTCAGGGCACCTTTACTTTTTTTTTGCTTTAATTTACCCTTGAAGGTCCTGTGTTTTGCAAATTCTGTTTTCTTTCCTTTCAATGTTGTTATGAAGAGCTTAGGAACTAGAAGAACACGATACCTTTTTACTAAACTCTTAGTTTAAAGAGAAATGTACTATGCCCCTTAAATGAAAATGCCCCTTAAAGCACTAATTTTTTTTACTTCCTGGGGTTTATTATGTCATAGCTATACAGCCTCCACCTACATTGTGTTTTCTGCTTATCACAGGCAGACACTATGACTTTACAGTCTGCTCCATGTCCTGTAACGCCTCCTCCTCCCATCAGACATTGTTTCAGCAGCCAGTCAGAGCAGAGCCAAGATGTAAATGGTCAAACACACCAGGATGTGGGACCTTTAAACAGCCCATATTTTAAGCCTAACTTGAGTTAATGTATTTGAGTTCAGAAACTGCAAGAGTATGTTCACAAATGCCAATGTCCAAAAAAACCTTTTCGTTTTCACATACTGAGTACCACTGAACCACCTGTATTCTCTCTCTGTGATGTGCTCCATTGGGTCTCCTGCTGTATTATTATACCTGAATACATTAAAGTAAGGTTTTTTTAGTGGTCTATAGCAGTGATTCTCAAATTGTGTGGCAGGGCATACTGGTGTGCCTTGAGACAAGTCCATGTGTGTCTTTGGCACGTGTACAACCATGAGTTTTTAACTCAATTATAGAGCAATTCATGACAGTCTTCATTCTCTCTATTCGTACATAAGGTGCATTTAAGTCAATATGCAGCAGCACATTATACTTTAAAAACATCCTCAACCTCCAAGGGAACAGTCTTCAACAGATAACAGAATTCATAGGTGAAAGTAATTCTATTGTTGTTGTTTTTTATCTCTCCCAAATATTAGTTTCTCACTTTTTAAAAACATGGCTTTTTAAGCTTAATTGTGTGTTGCAGGATTTATGAAATTCAACAAGGCTCCAAAGAAATATTTGAAAGATGTTGTAAATAAAATTTCAAAGGGTGTAATGGCTGGCAGTAAAATTTCAATATGCATTAGTAGATACGTAAAGATATGACTGATCAATATAGTACTGAAGCATGTATAGTAAAGGATACATTTAAGATATTTTACATGGATGTAACGGTGTACCTTGAGATATGGGCTTGATATTAGGTTGCGCCTTGAGCAAAAGTAGTTTGAAAGCTACTGGTCTATTTGAAATATATCAAAAAGTCCTATCAAATCTAGACTTTTTTCACCAATAAAAAACTGTGGTCTATTTTGGGACTTCCACAGTGGCAAAAAAAAGGTAAAACTCCACTTTTTCTCTTTTGTTTAGCACAGTCTGCATCATGCAACATTTGTCCAGCAGTGGAGCTCTTGAGCACTGTGTGTTTTGTGTTTTTATGTGTGTAAATTTCTGTGGAATTTATGATCCCTCTAGCCAATGGCTTGGAAGTCTAGTTTGTAGCCTACAGTTATAGCTGTGATGTCCTTACCCACAAATCCCATGCCCTGCCTCCCCTGCTCTCTTGTATCTTTAACTGACAAGTCTTTTTAGGCAAACCTGCACCTCATAAGGTTTAAGTGAAACCCTCTCCTACTAGCCCTGTCTGTTTTGGGCTTGCGGTTCACAATGAGAGGGTCACATTTTCATTGACATCAGGTTTAGTGTAGTGTATTATGTTTGCAGTTACGCTAGTGTATTGGCAGTGCATGTCTTAACACTTTATAGTAGCAAATAAACTCGGCTCCTTAAACAACTTGACCTCTACAACATGACCTCTTAAGTATCCTAATTATATAAATCAGGATAGTGTATATCTGTGTGTGAAAAACAGTACATAAAAAGTTGGGTTCAGTAGACTGTTACACCCACGTGAACACAATAATGGATCCATGTTGCTGCTCATCATGGCAATGCTATTTCACTCTTGTTCAGCACATACAAACACAAAAATGCTTTGCTAGCTCGCACTTGTTTGGATTTAAGGGTTCAGCTGAAAGCTTCATTTTTGCCCTGGTCAAATAAGCTGCTACAGCTCTGAATGTCTCATCTTTACGTCACTAGCTGATTGTGTGCATTTAGCATCCCTTACCTGTAGAGGAGGGCTGATGGAGGGGCTAGGATGGATGTCTACAAGGCTGAAAAGTTTCAGTGCAAAACCAAATGTTGAAAATTGAATATGTTGTAATTTCCAGAGTCCACGGCCTGAGTTTATCAAATGAAACTCCAGCTTTAAATGAAAAGAAAACAAAAACGAAACTTTTAGTGTGTTCACAAACCGTTTACTCTCCAGCCGGCTCACTGCACATTAAACACTGAAAACCAATGTAGGTGGTGAATAATGACCACACTTTACTGACGCCTTGTTTGTCTTTGTTGTATTTTTTACGACATAACCCAAACATTCTCTGACTGGAGACATGTGTAACAGCAGTGGAGGTTTGTTTTTGCTGGTCCAGTCGTCTATGGTGCGTTTCAGTTATTTCAGTAGGGAAATAAATAAAAATGTTTGTATCTGACATCCCAAAGCTCTGTTTCAAATGGTGGTTTCAGTTGTATCTAGTTAACAGTGAAAATGTGGTGTTGAGGAGTCTTTGCAGTCTTTTAATATAGTGATATAATAATTTAATAATGCAGCCTTTAATGAGAATCTCTCAAACATCAGATAACAGTAATTACAGATAAACAGTGCTGTCCAAAACCTGCTTTGCATTTTTTTTAGTTGCACCCAGTACCAACACATCAGTGCTGCTGAGTTATCATATTAGAATCATATCACAACTACTCCGTACTAGAATTTCAGCTTAAATAGTTTATTTTAAGGCAATTATCTCATATTTTGGACTTTGAGGATTTGATGAGATGAAAAGTTAAAGCAAGGCGTCCGTGTTGATATGTTTCACTAGCACCTCTTTTCACTTTCTCTTATCAAAAATCACCCAAAATTTTTGTGCTGCAGGGATTTCTGGTGACTCCTGCCATGTTGCTCTAACATCACAGAGAAAAACAACCTTGCATTGCCTCTGTGTCAATCTCTTCCGCCCATTTTTACTTCGATCTCTCATCAACAGCTATTATAACCAAGGAAAAATGCCAGAGTAGGGTGTAAACACACAAGCAGACTCTGCAATGGAGGGGGGCGTACTTTATTTTCATGGAGACAAAAAGGTCAGTGTTGATCACAAATTACTATCTTGTTCCTGAATGATGTAACCCATTACATGCATAATTGGATGAAAAAGTGGAGGCAGATAAATGTCAAATCCAGGTCCAGCGGCAGCCTCGAGTAGCAGCTACTGTAAGCTGAGAAAAATTAAACTTGAGTGAATATTTATGCTTGAGGCTCAGATTTGTTTTTCAGTTTGAGATGCTCGATAGGCGGGAGTTTGATATTTCTAAGAGGTCAATCTGAAATATCCACTCCTCACAGCCGCAGCATTTTGCAAAAAGTGGTCATTGTGGCCTGTTGACCCGGCCCTTAGTGGTCAAGTCATGCGTGCAACTGGCTTGACTGGAGGACGGTATTGGAATTGTGTTATTGAAAACCTAGTCTGTCAGCGAACAAGGACGTCTTATGGCACTTTGGGCTGCAGTCCAGCCCTCAACAGTCCGGGATTGTATTTTGTTTTTAAATGTTCCATTCATCTATCTCACCCATGTTCTACAGGCTTTCTGTGCACAGAATTCAGATGAAGCGCTTCGATGCTAGAATATGAATTAGGTCTGTGGAGGATGAAACTATTGCTCTGTGTATCTGCTGTGTTTAACAGAGAGGCGGTGACATCATTAACGTCTGTGGGTAAGAAAACAAGGTCACTTTCTTAATCACTTTCTTAATGCCTTAAGCCAAGTCATGGTAAAACTTTTAACCCTTTTTGTGAAACATTTGCTTAAATAGGGTGTCATATGTGGGCGGGCATTGTTGTTTTGTGGTATTGAGTTAGGAACATTGAAACCTTTTGTAACGTGACGTCTGTGTGAAGATGATGCCTGCTGAGTGTGTTTTTCAGTCATTGAGTAAAGGCCTGTTTTAGACAAATAAGCCTGGGTCAAAGCTACATGATGTTGTATTGTCCTGGTGTCCTGTTTCCACAGTGAACTACATGTTACCCCTCCCCTCCTAGACACCCTGTAGTCATTCCTGTGCCGCTCAATGAATGAAAGAGGTGTGTGTGTATGTGTGTGTGGGGGGGGAATCTGTGTTTTTTCCCCACTTCAGCATCACAATGAAAACTGTGAATTCCTGTGTGACATGCGCACCAGAATGAAAAGTGATTTGGAGCTCAAAAGTCTTTTTTTATTCAAGGCCTGTTGTCTGTGTCGGAGCTTAGAAGAATTGAAACAGTGTTCACTGCACTCTGGCAAAAAAGGGCTGATTTTAGCTGCAGAGTCCTATAATTCTGATGGAGCAAGAACACCTTATCAAGAATAGTGTTGGCAAAACGTCTGACACAGTCTGACAAAAAAATACCAAGGATGTACTGATGCTTCAGTTTAATACCAGCATTAGCCAATGTTTGCCTTGTTGACTGACATCAGCACAGTGGAAAGTAATGTGGTATGTAATGATGACAGAAAACAATGATAATAATTGTAAACGATTAAACTTTTTATTGAGCCATGAAGTCACCTGTTGAACAAACTCTAATTTGTTTTTAAAGTCAGAAGAGAAATTGTTGGCGTCATAGTAGGGGTGTAAATCACCAATTTTGTGAAAATGCGAAATTGATTCTTTGGACAGCAATTCAATATCTGCCTTCCACAATACGATATTGTTACAATACATGTTAGTAGCCTGTGATAGATATTGGACGATTTTATGTAAGAATATAGAACATGTTTTGTCTTGTGAGACACTGATATTGACCATTTACTTTAATTATACCATTAATAGGAAAGTAACAGAGTGTAACAGAAAAGCAAGTTAGAGAGCAAGATACTGTTTAGAATAACAGAAGAGAAACAGTTCTGATACTACCTGTTTTTTTTTCTGAAACAAAAGTGACATAGTGCAATTTTGTCCTGTTACAGAAAATATTTAATAAAGTTAACCAATGGATCACTTAAACTGGAAAATTAAGTGTGTCACAAACAGGTTACATTAAAAAAATCAGCTGGGTATTCTTTAAGGTAACCTCCAACACTGTGCCTTATTCGCTTCCCACAGTTGTTACCTCTCTGTGGCTGCCATTTTATGCAAGGGCAAAAGGTCATCTTTAACCAGAAGTTCTCAGAGAGCACAGAGGTCTGAAAAGGCATTTCTGACATTCTTAGCAGAGTTATTGCCAAAAATGTTGAAAACGACGTTTTGCAGTGGTAAAAAATTTCCTGGATCCGCATCTGGATTCTGATTCGGACATCACTTCTTCCTTTCACCATGACGAACATTCCCAGGAATTTTCATCGACATTTTTGAGGCCTGTTTTGAGTTATCTTGCTCAAAGACAGACAAAATATAACCTCTAACATATGTCAGATCCTTGTCCACATATACTCAACTAAGAGTCTTCAATCTAGTAAGACCCTGATGTTGATCGTTAATATGTTACAGGAATCTTGAATTTATAGTATGACAGTAAAGCAAGGCACTGTTGTGTCGTCACGAGGAGAAACCAACAGGTAAGATAGCCATTTACAGAGTGTTTTTGAAGAAAGTTATTTTGACTCAAAATATCAGACACAACTTTACAATATTCTGACAGACTTTGAGCTCAGTTGGACAGAAGTGATAAAAACTCTCAGCAGCGAGCCAAGTCTTCCCTGGTGAAACAGCGTGTGTGAACCTGTGCTAAGACGCCCTAGCACAAGCAGTCAGGAATATCAAACACTCTCTCAGCCACACCATAGCTTGCAGTTATCACAGGATATAAAGCCTTTGTACTTTTGAGGTTTATGAACTTAATGTGTTGTTGGTTGTCATTGCATTTTGTGCACAGTCTACACCCTTGCCCCACATTTCAAGATACTATGCAAATAGTTATAAGACCGATGAGCTTGTGACATAATTGTATATCAATCTAAGACTGAGGCTGAACAAGAACTGTCAAACTCAGCAAGAGGCCGTGCCAGGTGAAGTCTGAACATTATGTGTTGTTAAGATGACATCTAAAGGAGAAAAAATGCATGTTCTTAAGGGCTTATACATAATGTTGTATAGCCATTACATTTTATACAAAAGAGAACATCCAGAGCTCCTGCAGTTGAATTAGCTTTTGATCTGTGTCTATTGAGGACTTCAAGTATTCTGTTGTTGTAAGAAGGATTGTTTATTTTACATATAATGAGGTGTAAAAAGTGGCTAAGATTTCTTTGTTAGTTTTGTTTGGCTGTCATTTGCTTCAAAATGTGATGTGCAGTACAGATTTAAATAACAATAATAATAAATCCCATACATAAAACGTACACTCACCAACCACTTTATTGGCTACACCTTGCTAGGTATAGTTTTCAACAAGGTGCCCTAAACATTCTTCAGGGGTTTAAGTCCGTATTGGCATGATAGCATCATGCAGTTGCAACACATTTATCGTTTTGTCGACACATCCATGATGCAAATCTCCCATTCCACCTGATCCCAAGTGTGCTCTAGTGGATTGAGATTTGGTGACTGTAGAGGCAATGGGCATTGTGAACTCATTGTCATGTTAAAGAAACCAGTTTGAGATGATTTGAGCTTTGTGACATGGTACATTATCCTGCTGGATGTAGCCGTCAGAAGATGGGCACAGTGTTGTCATAAAGAGGAGGACATGGTTACCTACAGCATTATACTGCGGTGCTTAACAATGCTCAATTGATGCTAAGTGGCCCGGAGTGTGCCAAAAACAAATACCCCGAACACATTACACTACCACAAGTAGCCTGAGCAGTCGATAAATGGCAGCATGGATCAATGCTTTGATGTCATCTGAGTGTTGCAGCAGAAATGGCAACTCATTGGACCAGGCAACATTTTACCAATCTTCTACTGACCAATTTGCTAAAACTGAGAGAACTTGAGCCTCTGTTTTATGTTCTTAGCTGACAGGAGTGGCACCCAGTGTAGACGTTTGCTGCTGTAACCCATGTGCTTCAGGATTTGATCTTCTGTATACCTAGGTTGAAATGATAGGTTAGTTGAGTTACTGTTGCCTCTAAATAATCTCAAAGTACTCTGGTGGTTCTCCTCTGACTTCTGGCATCAACAACTGCTGCTGACTGGATTGTTTCTTTTTTCATACCACTTTGTAAACCAGGGGTATCCAAACTATGGCTATTGAATATGACTATTGAATTGGCCCCTGAAACAGTTGAATGAATAAAGACATTTTGATTACAGCAGCAGATACCATCAACCATGCACATTTTCTGCCATATTTACTTTGTCACAAGGTCTCTTTAACAACATATATTACAATATCATCTTCAAGCACCAACATTCTTGCAGTTTACTCTTGTTTTGTGTCTGATAGTGAAGATAAGCTGTCAGTATCTTCCATCCCTGCTGCTTAGAAGGTCATTCTCGCCCTGACTAGGTGTGAATCCAGTGATAGCCGGGACTTACAAGGGCCCCTTGATAGGTGATAACCCACCCCAAAACCTAAAACTTTAACTTAAATACACTAAAAGTGAGGTGCAGACAGTGGATCAGTCCTCCATATTCCTCTTTATGCGGCCTTGGATGTAAAAAGTTTGGACACCCCTGCAGCAAACCCTACAGATGATGGTGCATGAAAATCACAGTACACCATCAGTTTGTGAAATACTCTGACTAGCCCTTCTGGCACCAACAATCATTCTATGTTCAAAGTCTCTTAATCATGTAATCTCCCTTGTTTTATTTAAAGACAGCTGGTAGTTAAAATGTTGGAATTGAAAGAATTGAAGGTAAAGGGATCTTCAGTTCACCTGTATGATATCAAACTATTTGTACAGAAGGCTTCATCTTTTTGTCTCTTGTATTAAAGTCATGAATGTGTCATTCTGAAGTAATATATTAGTTTTCCCTTTTTCTGTATTAAGTAAAAAAAAAAAGCAATTCAGTTATCAATTTTACCGTGGACTGATGTCTCATTGATAAGCAGTGTGTATATGTACACCAAAATTCAACAAGTAGTATTTGACTAAAACAGTTTAGATTTATAAAACTGCTAACACACACCTGCATGCAAGTTGTCTTTATAAATCATCTTTATATATCACTACACAAATAAAAGAAGACATCAGAGATTGGAAATGTCTTTAATGGCACTGGCAAAACATCCACCATGTGTCAGTACAGAAGACGTTCACTGAAGTATTTATTTAAGTTTACAAGACCCTTGCTTGCTTATTCACATCATGTCCAATAAACCCCATTAATTAGCACTCTCTCCCAAACTACCAAATACAATTACAGAAAAAAATAAGTAGGCTATTTATTTATTATCCTGTAAACTGAGGTTGCACTTTTGCTATAAAGAGAAATGGACTCTGATTGTTTGAGGTCTGTCCATGCTTAATTTAAACACACCAAACACACCACAGGTGAAGAAGACGCTCAGAGCATGGTAATTTTCTTTTTTCTTTCTTTCTTTTTTTTTTTTTTTTTTTGATACAAACCACATCTGTCTTAAAAAAATAAAATTCTTCATGTGCACAGCTTGTCCTCTCCCCCTAGTAAGTCAGATAGGGAACATAATTTTCATCTTGTTATTGCTTGGGAACTCTGGCAGTCCACCTTAAAAAGGGCCCATTGCGCATTGGTCATTGCATTGTAGAATAATACAATGTACCCACTGGATAAAACAAAAGCTGTCAAATTCTGTTCTGATGTAAGCTCTGCTTGTATTTGCTGTAATGTTCCCCTGCTATTAATGCTCCTATGTCCTCGACATGTGCCGCTCTTGATTAATTTCAGTTGCTCATTTTTAAAACCATTTCCACATGCCTGAACAAAACAACTGTCCCATGTTCATCTTTTGCTCCCTTCAGCACTCCTCCCGTCACACTTGCCCTTTCAAAGGCAGAGGCTGACTGTGTTTGTCACCTTACTTGCCAGGTGCCTAATATTATTCAGATGTGCGGCCTCCTACTTAAGTGCATTGGAAACATGATGGCCTCTACTTTTTGAAGTTAGGGAAGCTAAAATACTCTTCAGGACGCTTCATAACGGCTAATCATAAACTTGGAATCCTATTTTGAGTTACATTATAGAAAAAATTCAGCTGCCTGACTGAAATGAATGTGACAGACAGAAAACTTGTTCAACCACCTTGCAGTTTTCTTGAAAGCTTCTTCCTTTCAAGCAAAACTTTCTGTGGGATGTTTCCAAGATGGATGTGAAACGTGTCTCATGCATATGTGAAACAGTCCATCTAGTGTTTCAGGTTAAGTTATAACAACTATACAACAAATAATGAATGCTTTTAATTGAACCTGTTTATACTGTAAGTTATTTCCATATGCAACTGCAAACTCAGTTATTAAAAAAATGAAACTTGAGGCTTTTGCAATTATTAACTGTAACATTTTTTTGCTCCCAATAATCATTTTACCTCTTTTTCACCTGTCAAGTTGAAATATTTTGAATTTATACATTTTCACAACGTTTCAAATAAATACTTAATAAAAATGAAATAATAAAAGTAATTTAGTTAATGGTAAAATTACCAGGGCATTAGTAGATAGAAACAAACATAGCATTTCTATAGTGTGCGTTGAGGTTTTATTGTAATTTTGGGTGAGCCTTGAAATGAAACAGTTTGAAAACCACTGCGATACACAATTGAAATGAAACCCTGATGATCACCTCCTCTGTAAATGTTGCAGAGACGGCCTGGGGGGAAGAGTTAACCCCCCAATGGCTCTGTCTCCAGAGGTAATATCAGAAGTGTGATATTGGTGAGAAGGGAGCACGCAGACCCAGTGAGGGATAGTAGGGGTGTACATCACCAGTTTCATGACGATACGATACGATATCGATTCTCTGGACAACGATACGATATTTGCCGATGTCACAAAGTCTGCCACGATTCAGTTTCAATTCGATACAATTCAGGGGTCTTCAATCGAATTAAGACAATATTATGCACACATTTAACACAATCAGCTACATTTCACCTAAAGCAAGAAAGAAATACAAAGCAATTTCTAAGTTTTGACAGTTTTATTACTGAAATGTGAACCGATGTGCTGACCTTTGGGTATGATAGGTTATAGAGGATTACAACCATCTGTATGATCTAATCATGTTAAAAATTAAAACTGGGTTAATTAGTAGTCAGGTGTTTTTAGACTTTGCTTCACTGTTTAATGGTAGGTGAGGAGGAAGAATAAGAACAAGCTCTCACTGTTTTCCTTTCATACAATAAGTAATTTCATTAATCAGCAGGCTACAAAATCAAATGATGAGATAACTTACTGTACTCGTGTGATTACTCCTGTCGTGTGTGTGCATATGCATCCTCTGCAGTCAGATCGACCGTATCTTACCCGGATACAGCAGTGCTATTTTCTGATTGGCTGACATGTCAAGCTCCCGGTTAGCCCTGTGATGCTAAGAGCGTATTGCTACACGTTAGCTTATAGCTGTGTTACTCGGTGGGCGCTACACAGTACATTTTAAAGCAGGAGAAATACCGGGTGTGGTGTGTGAGAGAGCGAAAAGGTGCACGTCTCATACACTGAATGCGTGAGACTTGAGAGCCCTGTAAAGTTGAAACTTCAGAACGTGGCGCTATTGGGCGGACGCAGTGAAATGGATATCCTGTCTGAATTTCAAAATAAAGGCGTTGAAGATGACGATATTGATTGATGTTTTGAGTTTCCATCGATGTGATTGGATCATTGCTTAACTAATGGATGTATCGATCCAGATCGATGGATCGTTACACCCCGAAGGGATAGTGGCACTGTACACGTGTCTGCCTTTGTGTCTATGTGAAACGTGTAATGCCTTGCTTTTTTATCCCCCCTCAAAGCTGTATGGCACTGTGTAAAAAACACAAATATCACAACTTTGCAGAATTAATGTGAATATCTGTAACAATGATGGAGCTTCATTGCAGTGCTTTTGCGTGTATGCACTGGGAAAAGGTTAACTGATGCACTTGTGAGGTGATCATTTAACTTACACCAAACATATTGAAGAGTTAAATATGAACTTAGGAATATTTGGACACATGGGTGGGAGGACGAGATGCACTCTTTAATTGTGAAGCATGATTTAATGTAAAAACTCATATCAGTCACTTACGATTATACAAAGCTTCTCTCTGTAAGAAATGAGAGCAACAATAATTGATAAGCCATGAAATCGGTTGATCCCTGGTGATAGGAGAGCAAACACTTGTAGCGAAACTTAGTTGAGTTTGTTCTGGAGGCGTCACGCTGCATGTTTTCTGTTGTTTTTTTAAGCCGGCCATGGTGATGATGAACCCTCTGTGTTCTTTCTTCTGTGTTCAGCGTGAGTGCAGGAAATGCTAAAAAAATGAAGAGCAGTTTCATTTTCTTTTTTATTTTTTGAAAGATTATTACATTTTGTGTAAGTAAAGCAGTTCTGCAGCTCACCAAGTATGTGTGATAATTAATTTGATATGATACTTGATTAGATGTAATTTTTCCATCAATATACAATATGTCTTCAGTTCACATCCTCACAATCTGTGTGGCCTTAAAACATTGTCATGCAAAAGTCAGGGTTTCTTTCCTGCTACACCAACAAAAGCAGAAATGTTGCCTGCAAGATACAGCACACTGCAGTGACAAACCATTTATATTCTCTGTGTGTCTCTAAACTATAACAAGTGGAGATTGGATTTCTTTGACTGGGAGACATTTTTCCTTCAAAACGATGACCCAGAGTGCACTTTATCAAACTTTAATAAAAAAAGAAGAAATACCCGAGAACAGTGTTTGAAAACACTGAAACATAAACTGCTGTTGTTGTTGAATCAGCTTGACGGTTTTAGTTTTTAGTCATGCTGCCCAACACATCCTGTTCAGTGCTATACAATGTGTACTGAGAGGGTCATCCTCTCATCAATGTTTTGTTTTTGCTTTTTTTCTCAAATATGTGGTTTTCCTGTGTGCAGCATCTGTCATGATGTATGTGACTGTCACTCCCAGTTATAACTTTCTGTGTACCAAAGCTGTGTTTCTTCCCCTCATGTCCTATTCTCTACATAACAACCACTCAATAATTTACTCCATAGTGAGCAGTAAATTCAGCTATTCAACAGTTCACAGCACAGCCCAACCAAAGTCAATTTTTCAGTCTAGTGTGGATGACTTTGCTGAAACAAACATGTCCTGAAAACTTCTCAATTTAAATGGCCATGGAGTTTTAAAGGTCATGATTTTTGATAGTCTTATTGATCATCAGTTTGTGTTGTTTTAAAACCAGTCTTTGGAAAAGATACATTTTTGACAACTCCTTGGCATAACAACATTCATGTTGATGATCTGTCAGTGCAACAGCAAAGTCTTTCAAACCAGCGCTCAAAGGTGAAAACATCAGCACAACAAGGAAATCCAAGCTGAAATGCTAGTATGGTGTTACTTACTTTATGAAAAAGCTGAAAGCATGTCAGTAAGATTATGAAGTAGTGTCTGTTAGGGGTGTGAAAATTAAAGCATCATGATTCGATTGAGATTTGATTCTTAAGGGCAGTTCAATATTGATTTTTGATTCAAACCCTCTACAGAATCACAGTACATTCCCATTTGTTGCAAATGGTGCTAATTTCAAGCTATATAATTTTAACCCATGGAAAGCACTTATAATTGAACTCTCTTTAAAAATGAGATTACAGAATAAGCAGGCAAACACACTAATACCCCTTTCAGACTGGCCAAAAAACCTGTGTAAATCCGCCAACAATCGGCTCCTGTCCGCAGTTTGAAAGGGTCTAATCGGCATTTCAAATTGCAACATTGTTGCAATTTTCACTCGGTTTTCTTTCACACTGAGCTTTTGGTGCTTTTCCATTTGAGGTATCTGCTTAACATGGCTCGACTCGCATGATGTAAATAGTACCACTCCGTTTTCCATCACAATATTGACTGTATCAGTTCCTCTTTAAGGTAGGAGGAGCCTTCATAGCATTGCTGTGTGAAACAACGGTGGGATCGTCTGAAAACAAAGAAAGAAACAGAGGCGATAGAGCTGCCACCCCCTTTATGGCTTTTTGTAACAGTTAGGAGATGAATTTTAGCAGAGGAGTGCTTGTGAAGTCATACTGCATCCTGGAGCTGACAACTGGGGCTGGGGGGTTTCCATTTCCACATCAAGATGAGCTGAGCTGAGCAAAACCCACATAGTGAAAAAGCTCCATTTGTCAGGCAGACCAAAGTTGGTCAAATGTTGTGAAATCTTGCTACCCACCACCAGTTGGGGCTGTAGCTGCCATCTTTGTTCCTGTCATCTGACCCAATGTTGCACTATGACCTGAAAATATACAACCAGGCTTTGAGTAATAACATTGTTTAACTCAAAGCAGTGCAGAAGTGTACTTAACCATAAATTGAGGATAAAGCTTCATGCTCTGATAGCACTTGAATACTGACTGGGTCAATGTGGAGGCATATTCCTCACAGGCTTTTCAATGTCAACCTGTTAAGAGGACCGGCGCCTGGTGGTGTTAGCAGTGCTAATGTTAGCCACACTGTGCTTGATAATGTCAGTCAACATTCCATTAGCTTGCTCATGGTGTTGATATTCAGCCAAATTTAAGCTAAATTTCACTGGTTTTTGATTCCCTCACATTTTCTGGCTGTTTGACAGTAATTACAGGTCTGTATTGATAAAAAAATATAAAGAACCACTTTGATTAACCTTGAAAATCTGGTGCATGCTATTCAGTTACCAAATTCTGAGCCTTTAGCCAGCTAACATCATGTTTCCCCTAGTGCAGAGGCTGCTGTACTTAGCTCTGGTGGCCTGGGTTGTCATCTGTGCCTGTGGCCCTTTTGGTATGTTATTCCCCTCTAGATCTACCCAGTTTCAGACCCTATTTACTGTCCTATCCATCATATTGAAATGATAGTAAAACCAAAAAAGGCTGAAAGAGAACAATAAAATGTGCTTGAAACAGTTTAGTCTTTGATTTATCATGCTTTATATTATCTGGTTGCATCAGTGAAACTACACAGAATAAAGCCTGGAAAAAATAAAATTTGGGGCTTGAACTTAATCATTTAATTCATATCAGAAGCTTTCCAGAAAAAATGGCATAGTCATAAGTCTTAAGTCTTCATCAGTGAAGCTTTACGCATTTTGTCTGGTAGATTCCTCAAGAGAAAGTCAGCATTTTTTAGCAGCTCTATTTGTTGTAACTTTAGGTGGGGATGTGAGCTCAGCCTCCTGATTTGATCCTTATGTTCTTTGCTTTTGTTTGTATGTCTTAGCATACAGGCAATGTTCAGTCAAACTTTCTCAGACCCGAGAATGTGGATTTCAGTGTGTCCAAGTGCCTGTTGTAAATGAAAGCAGAACTGCTTCCATGTAAACTGGTCTAGTACAAGCAATATTTTAGGAAGTCCGTCACAGTGACGCATTACTGCCTCTGATTGTAAGTGTTGCTAATGTTGGCAGCATGGCTGACGAGGTTGGACTGACACCCGTGCTGCATCTGTGTACCTATGCATGTGTCGAGGAAGCACAGGAAATGCAAACTCTGGGTTTGCTGAGCTCAAAGAGGGTGCTGGTGAAAGTTAAATGTGTGTTTTTCATCCTCCTGAGACAGACAAAGCGATATATAGCCTTAGGCCATACAAAAAAGTTTTGCTGTAATTTTATTAAAATGTGTCACAAGAAGTCAACTGAATCTTCCTTTTAGAATCAAAATGCATCCTGTGATTTTTGATTTAAGATGCCAAATGTAGTTTGAACATAAGGAAGCTTGTCTTCATTGACCCTGAGCCGCTGCACTATTTTCACAAAATAAAACTTGAAACTCTTATTATTTGATATGGCAGAAAACACAAGCCTAGAAATGTGCCTGTGTAAAATGGAAAGCTCTAACATTTAAAAGGACTTTGAAAATTTTCAGTATTTCTAACTTGTAGCTGCATATCTGCTAGAAGGAAACGTGGGGGATGGTATTAACTATGGGGAGCCCAGGGGGATCAAAATAAGTGGCAGAGTAAGTCAATAGAAAATAATCACAATTTTAATTCTTCTGGGATTTTCTGCCAAAAATGCAATTTAACAGGTTAAATTGATATTTTCCTCAGGTCTACCTGTTAGGCTATCCCAGCACACAGGAGCTTGGGCTCTGTGTTTCTCTCTTTTTTGTTCTTTCTTTTTTTTAGCTGGTGAAAGTGAAGGACACTTTACTTAACGTGAAATCAAAGGACAGTTGTGATTTGTTTTTTTTTTCTTTAACTGGGTGACTTTATTTTTGCCCCTTCTTGATCCCTTTATTGCTTACATTTCAGTCATTCTGATGCCAAAATATTGTCATGAAATGCATCTTTACTTAGTGTATGCACATTTTACCACTTGAATGGAGGCATGAGCATGGTGATCATCCTTTTACACGATTATGAGGCAGTCAGATGAAGGTCAAGATGCATCAAACAAACAAACAAAAAACAAAATTGTTGCTTCCATTTGAGTTTTGACATCTTGGGGGGCACAGAACAAGGTACAAAGTTCTAACCAGAAGAATACAACCAGCCCAAAGTTCAGTACACACCACTGCTTTAGTTATGGTTTTTAATTTATTTCTGACAGCCTGGGCCTGTGGAGTGATTTTTATTTCCATGCATAAGCCGTTACAGTAAATTTCACTAGAACAGCACAAATCAGCAGCCTAAGCATTAGCCACAATGACGGGCATCAGCTCTGCTCCTGTACAGAAGGAACCAGCATGGAAGACAGGATTGTAGATTTCTGCAGACAGGGCTGACAACTCAGCATAGGTTAAAGAATTTAAGGTGGACATAGGCACTTAAACAGTGGAGGGTTGTTGCATGCCATATTCAACAACTTCAGAACAAATTAGTTTTCCACTAACAAGCTGCTTTGGTTTAGCAGATTATCCTGCTGACAAAGCATATTAATGTTGACAAAGTGTGTCAGTCTAACCCAGTTTACCTCCCCAGCAACAAACATACTGAGGGTCTTTTAGCAAGTAAACATATCAATCAGCGTGCAATCACTTGCACTGTGTTTGTGGCATATTTTCACCTTGAAGATTTAAAATTATGCTGAACTTTCAGCCACATCTGCAGCTATATTGCTGCAGCTGGAGCTTCTTTCTGTACAGGAGCAGAGCTGGTCACTGTGGCTAATATTTAAGCTATTGCCATTTAATTAATGAAACCCCACTTCAGCCCCCCTAAACCATCAGTTTAACTTGAAGCACAGTGCTTTGGTGCTTGGAATTATCTTCCCCCCTAAAAGTATAAATTAATGTTTTTGCACCAGTGGTATGTCAAATGACACTTAATGGTGTATGTCCCAGAACCCACAAGATTCAAGAGATATATTGATGAGCTCAAACATTACTGATATTCAGGTTTTAAAAAATTGAACCACCTCCATTTTTCCAAACAGCACATACAGTGATCAGTATAAATGAGTACACACCTTCAAATTTGTCAGAAAACCTTTAGTTTCCTTTCAAAATCAACATTTTCTATTCATACTAATACTCCCCCAAATATGGGCCATTGATTGCAAACAATTTTTTTTTACGTTGCACACAAAAAAGTAGTTTTCTCAATTTAAGATCAGGATGCAAAAATGAGTACACCCCAATCAGAGGGGTGGGAGCAAAACTAAATTTTAGTGATCATATTACCCTTATTTTCATCTTATGGTGAAAAATGTTATGTTAAACTCAGATTTGTCAAAACTTTGGGAATTGTTCTTTTGTTCATTTAGATATTGATTAATATGTTACTTTTTAATAGGTGGTGTACTCATTATGCTGGGCACTGTATGAGAGGCAAAGAGAAATATATGTAAATCATGGGAGCTTTTCTAGCATGAAACTGAAAATACTGCAACTGACAAGTTCATGCTGAACCAGTGGTTCTACACCGAGCTCTTCAACATTTTTGAAACTGTTGCATCCATACTATTTACTTCTCTTCAAATCTTTATATCAGCACTGACCTATATTAGTGCTCGTTGCAATTTTTCAACCATGTAGACCTGCACCAAGTGACTTAGACTCTTAAAATGGTGGAGGTTCAATGCTTCAAACAGTCTCTCTAGTCAGGACCAGTGACACACAGTCAGTGTCCTCCTCTGGTGAGACACAGCTGATAATCTTGGCTATAGGATATGTTTATGGATGTAAGTGGTGCCTGTTTTGCTACCTTTTATAGACACTAATGAAAGCTGGTGAAGCTTAAACACAGACCAAGAACCGTCTGATGGCTCTTCACAGGGATAAATATAACCTCATTAGGGTCACAGTTATTGTTTTTGTTTCTAAGTCTTGTCTGCTTTCCTGAGAGTTTGACATGAGACAGACAGGTCAGGATCAGGGTCAAACATGCAGCTCCCAACTAAAGACAGACTCTTAACAATGCCAGCCTTGTTTTTTTCTCTGGCATTATAAGGTTGCATGTGAAGTCTCTGCTGTGTCAGAGCCCCAGAGCCTTGATATGAGAAGACATTGGTGTTTGGACGCAGCATCAGCCCACAAACCTGAGGCTGAATGACTGTATACAGATGTTTTAAGGTTGAAGGCTGCCTTTTGTTTAATGAGAAGCCAGAACATCTTTTTGTTAATAGTACCAACAGACTAAAAAGGAGCTCTATAGGGGTGAATTTGTGGAGGTATTTTATTTGCAAACCCAAGTGTTTGAGAACTCTTTACAACATCAATCCTGAGTAGAGGACGTTCTCAATGGCCTTCATCACTATGCCTTTATTTTGTCTCAGAAAACACAACAATGGGTACCTTCAGATTGCACTGGGAGGATGTAGGTCAAGTGGCATGAAGGTTTTTTCAGGGAAAATCCAGTCAGTTTTGTCAAGTTACCAAAATTTTGAATTTTATTTAATACAGGAAAATATTTCCAGCAATATTTTAATACCACTGCAAAAAAATGAGCTTCTGTACTGTTATTTTTGTTTCCAACCTAAGTGTTGGAAATTGTCTCTGAACACCAGAATTAGACATGCTTACTAAATATTTAGTTAATAGTAATGAAACACATAACAGTTTGAATCAATTTATTTGAATTATTGTTAATTATTCAGAAGAAGTGTATGCCTTGATTCTGCTCCCTCTGTTTTTTAATTTTCCAGTATTGGGCATTTATTGGTCTTCAGCGTTTGTGTAGTGATGAAGAGCTGTCATCACTCTGTAGGTTGGTACAGTAATTATTTTTAAACATGCAGAAAAATTCTCCCCAAATTCTATGAATTTACTGAGATGGGCTGCAGGTCCATTTGAAATTCAAATTACCTTCATTGACTGACATGCAGACTTCAAGAAAAGTC
Source organism: Cetoscarus ocellatus (assembly GCA_037902135.1). Classification (NCBI taxonomy): domain Eukaryota; kingdom Metazoa; phylum Chordata; class Actinopteri; order Labriformes; family Labridae; genus Cetoscarus; species Cetoscarus ocellatus. Next base: position 241,770 of record JBAMNC010001417.1, read on the forward strand.
ACTACTGTGAGGGATAAATGTGAACAAGCTAGTTAGGAAATTTTCTGGGTAGATTACCGTATAAGCTGTTGGGATTTTCATGATGTAGTCAGACTTAATTTACAACAGACATCATATTTGTAGCAAATTTTATGGCTGTCACTTTTTCCCTAAAACCAAACTTGATCAGTTTTGGAGCACACATGCTAATAACCGAAGATATTTACATTCAGAGTGAATAACTTTAAATATTACAGCTCGAAATGGCAGCATGAATGTGGCCGCTGTCCCTCTTCCTTAGCTTTCTGTCTGTGTTCAGCAGTTAAATGTATACTTAATTAGATGTTAAGACTACGTACTAGAATGAATTTGTTTTCCGTCAGATGAAACAAGCAAAAGAGTTGTGACACAACACAGAGTTACAGAAATGCAGCTGGCAGGAAGAAATGCAACGTTACCATCAGACTTACAAACCCAGCACAAGTGTTTAAAATGTGATGTGTTTCTCTGCTCTTCACAGGTGAAACTTCTGTGAAACATGTAAAAAAATAACACTTCTCTGTATCATAACTTTTGTTTGTAAGTAGAGATGCGACAACTTTAAACCACCTCTGTAAATATATCATAAACACTGTTTGTCATTCATTTTCAGCCTATGAAATAAAAGAATGATTCTTTATTTCATACAATAATTCTGATTTAGTTCATCAATTTTCATTTCTTTGTAAAAACAGTCCTGTTATTTAAATAGTGCCAGAAAGTCTAAACAGTTTTTAAGACATTGCAAAATAGTTTACACAATTATTTACACACTGCCTCAAAATAATTTATTTAATCTTTTAACATTTTGCAGATGCTGTAAAATCAATGAGTAATCCTGGCTAATAATCGTGATCTCAGTATCAATCAAAATAATTGTGATAATAATGTTTCCATAATCAAGCAGCCTTAAACTGTTGGACATTTGTACACAGTCTGCCTGTAAAATATTCCTGAAAGAGTCGACTAGTGTATTAAAATGTTGTTAACACTTTGCCAATGCACATTTGTGGTTGCTAAAACAGAGATTGCCTTAATGTTGGGGAGGATTTTCCTGCTTTTAAGTCTTCTGTGGATCACATCCCTTACTAATCATACCTTTGTTAGACTGCTTGATCAACAATGTTAAGAACAATTTCTAACAACAATTAAACAATTTACAATTAAAAAATAATCAGCTAAACTTTAATATAACTACTATGAAAACACTGAAAGTGCACCATAGCCACGTTGCACACTCTACAAAAAATGCATTAAAAGAAGTAATTCTGAAGCTTTGATAACTGACAGTAGTGGACTTTTTTTATTCAAATTATAGACGAGTTTTGGGCTGCAAAATTACATCAGTATTCTTTATCGAAAGATAAAAGACCTCAGCAGACCTCCTTCCTCTGCAGATACTTTCCAATATCCCCTGGACCAAATAGATCACATTTGTGTTATTGATTTTCAACATCGATCGCTTGTTTTTCTCCCTGTGTTCTTTTTTTGAAATTGAAAAAAAAAATTGTAATTCTAATTTTTTACTGTGGAATTCTTTCTCTTTTCTTTCTTGGTTGCTTCTCCTGTGTGTAATTATGAGGCCCTCTGATCCTAGGGGAGCAGAATATGTTTACATTTTCTACTGTCAAGTAGGCGCTGTGTGTGATTGGAAAAGTTTTCAAATTATGCAGGATATTGTGTGTGTTTTTTTTTTTTTAAATCCTTCTGCTACAGAAATTAAGAAAAAAATCTCATCTCATATTATGTACTGGTGAAAATGGTCTTTCGAGTCCACGTTATATGTCCATATCAGATTCCTCTTTGCACAGAAGTTAGTTTGCCATCATATAAACTGCACTGGCTGCCATATGCATGCTTGAGGTGTTACTGCTAGCTTATAATATAAAATCTGCTGCTCAATATATCATCCGTGGCTGTGGCAGTAATTTTGCCTTGCTATGTGCTGCAGGGATTCAGAGAACTGGTGACTGCTGCCACCTTAATGAGACTATCAAAGAGCTGCATCTGAAATAACAGACCAAATTCAGGTCCCCTTTTTTCCTATTAGTGGTTTTAGGAAAATATACAAAAGGGAAACTGCTGCAGTGGTCATAGTTTATTCTGAAACTGGTTTAAACACTGAATCTGATTAAATACAAGGATTTGGAGGGGAAAGCACTCATTCATAAAAGATTGAACACTTCCTACAGTTAAGGGAAAACAATCCAAAGGTAGAAATATGCACTGATTATGAACTTCAGATTTACCAAGGTTAATAGAAGGTTGTGCCTGAAATCAATTCTAAAGCCCCTTTCGACATGCACTCCTGACAATTTCCCCCCAAAATTTCTGGACATCCTGTCTATGATATTTCCCAGAGTCCCCCTTTTAAACATGTTCCTGATGGCTGAAAAATTTCCCTGTCAGATTAAGGTGGGAGGTTGCAACACAGTAAAAAGTCAAGATGCTAAAGAGCTGTGGTATGCACCATATCCAAGATTGCAGCAGCAGAGTCTAACACTACAGTTTCAACCTTTACAGCTTATCATTACTCTAGAGAAACGAACAAATTTACAGGTCTGACTAAAGTGTGAAAAAAGAATATGCAGACAAGCAGAAAAGACAACGAAGTGTGTTGTAAGCAAGGCTAAATAACATTTTGTTTTTCCGCTGTGATTGCAATGTGAGCCATATCACAGGACTTTCACTGTTAGTCATGCAGCCACTTCTGTGTTGTCTAGTGGGAACCCAAACTGTCCTTTCCCCAGTAAAAATCAATAGAAGTCTGTTATCAACCTCAGTAGTCAGAGAACAGATTACTGTTCATCCAGAGTCTTAATGTCCCTGCAAGTTCAAGTTGCAGATGATGCTACTTCAGTCACAGACAGACATGATGAGCGAGACAGGTGCTCAGTTACATGTTACAGCTCTTCAGTGAGTGTTTTCCTGCTATCAGCAGTACCTTGTCCCATTGCACAGGTGTGCCACATTGATTGTTTATTTTACAAGATTATAATAATCATTGTTTTTATTAGTCGTGTGGTTGGCCCTTACAATAGGCACATAATTAGCCAAGTTAGCCCTGCAATTCTGGCCTTTGTGCAAACTAAGTCTCCGATGACACTCCTGACACTATGTAAATGATGGGAAGACGTTTAACTCTGTTTATTGTCAGCGCAGAGCATGAAATACTCCCTGGGGAATTACGGTTTAGGATGAGGTGTTGTCATGGCAATGACCACTGCTGTACTATGCTATTTTCCTGATGTTCTACGGTCGCTGTTTGCTGTTGCAGCTCTCAATAAAGATAGTAAGAAGAGCTAGATGACTCACTCCACTGAAAAACCATTTCAGAAAACAACTTTGTGTACACTTGCCTGAGCACTGTCCTTGGTGTGAGATAAAAGGGAATTAGGAAGTTAAATACAAAGTAATTTAATGTCCATGTATGAGTGCCGTACATACATTTGAGAATTTAATCAAGATACACAAAAATAAAAACCGCACAATGAAGTGACCATTTTTACTTAAAAAGCCACAATATATATAGCTAAGGAGAGAATTTTGTAAAGTCAGGTTTTAAGTTTTGGTGCAACAACGGTTGAAAGTCTTAAGCCAAGGGTCAGGCACTATGTTGGAGTGATATTAAGCTTGCATTTATTATGTGTCAGAAATACAGAATGAGAATGTTAATTCCCAAAATTCAAGTCCTGAGTCACATCTGTGTGTCTGCAGTGTACATTATCTATGTGCCATTGGGACGTCACATACACAAACACACGCACTCACGGACACGATGGCTCTCCATCTCTAGTCACACAGTTGCTTTGAGGTAAAAATCATATATCACTGACCAATTCCGTTACTTGTTTGAGTGACATGTAAAGCCCCCTAAATCTACTTTTTTCATATGCTTTGGTCCATGACCTTTCGTCCTTATTTTGGAATCAGCTTGATATCTCAGGTTTTTCATTTATTCCCATTGTTCATGTCTTTTGGAATCTTGTTTGTCTGACAAGAGGAACAAATATGAAAACAAATACATAGATCTTGGCATCTAGTGAATGCATAGTTTTAACTGGAAAGCATTCAAGCCCTCAGAAATGGTCCACCTGTGAAACAAGTCTTTAGCTACTCAATCATGGACAATATCGACCACACGAATGGAGAAGTATTCAGATATGAATGGAGTATAATTATAATAATAGAAATATATCAGTCAGTACATTAGAGGCTTTAGGGTAGGTAGTATCAGTGTTGTCATTACCTGGAGCTTGCATGTATGGAGCCTGGGTCTGTTGAACGTGGTGATGCTGTGGCAAAGAGGGGGCATGTGATAGATGCTGCAACTTTCAGTAGTGAATTAAGAAATTAGTGGAGTTAGGGGTCTCTTTACTGAGCACTTTTTATAGTACAAGTAACTTGTTTTATTTTGTCTGTATTATTTTTTGGTTGTGTTTTGTCTTTTACATTTGCCTGGTATTTTCTGTTTTTATTTTTTTGTGGAGGGCATACTTTTGTGGAGGGTGAAGTGGTGCCCGTAACTGGTATTGTGTCATGCTAAAACATTATTTTTTCTTTATCTCTCCCCCTTTTTTTAAAAAATAAATAAATAGCATTTGAGCTATAATCCTCACTATATTGTTTGTAAAATGACCCAGCTGGGAGAAGTGATAATCACAGGAGCTTATCAAGCAGTGTAACTGAGCAGACTGATTACAGGAAGTCTCAGGGATCACATCAAATATAAACTGAAGTTAAGTACCATGGATGTCCTGAACAGGCTTTTTCTGCTGATACTAATATCAGATCACCTATTAGGCAGATCAGCCAGTACAGACAATAACACTGACCATTTTTGTGTTTTGTGTGACTGGTTGGGTGTTTGCTCAACAGCTTGGTACAAAAAATCTCCTCAGGAACAAAACAACAAACATCCGACTGTAAGGACAACTTAATCATATAATGTCATGGCTATTTAACTGCATGTGTTCATTTATGTGAATTATATTTTGACCAAATCATTGACTGAAAAGTCTGTGCTATAGATTTAGCAGTGCATATAGTGCAAAATAAATCCCAGAAAATGTACTCAATTACAGTATATAACTGATGTAGTCATTTCATATTTCAAAGAAAAGGAATGTAACCCCCAAACAACATGATAAATAGTGCTTAAAAAAATGTATTAGACCACTACCCGATGTAAGGTTTCTGCCACAGCTTCCCTTACTAAACAGCACTGGTAATTACCATAATCATTTTTATTTTTCTCTTATGGTTAATACACCAGTATGTGAAAGCTCTTTAACCAAAATTGTATTTTGTATTTTAAAATATAATTATTATTGTTATCCATGAATTTTTTAATTTACTGTTTTACAAAGAAAAGGCAGAAAACAATAGTAAAGTGTATTATTATTTCTTGATTCAGATGTATAATTATAGTTATTTACTTGCTTTCCTGAACAGAAAAAATATTCTTAACCGTTGACTGTTTTGCTTGATCAATTTCTGACTTCTTAGATGTGCTTAGAGAGTAGGCTCAAATGTGGGTATAAAAAGGTGAATTCAGCTTGAAATTCCTTATTGCTGTTCAACATGTATGTCCCATAACAATAACATTTTCCGTTTTAAACCAGTTTATAAAAGATTTTTTCAATGTTTATGTTTACTTGTTTTTATGACAGGCAGTCCAGTAAATTTATTAAGCACTATATTTTTAAGTGGCTTGCCAAAACCTATATTTTATTCTGTTTAAGTTACATTTGAACAAATCATGTGCAGAATAGTCATTTTGCTGAGTGTACATTCACGCACCAGAGGCAGCAAGGACAGCAGGCATGTGGACGAGCTAGAGCACAGCCTCAGTGTTACATGGAGTTTTAACCACCTTTGACTGTAGCAGTGACCACAGACATCAATTTTAATCAGCTGATCATATGTTAATGTTTAATAATATCAGCCAATGATGGTATTTGGTGGACTGGGGCACCTCTACAAATTACAGAAGTGTTACATGAAGATTGCAATGAATCAAAGCAGTTATAAGGTAAAACCTGCTCTTTCAGGGGAAAATCTGTGTAGTGTCTGGTAGAGCTGACAGGAAAAACATGCTGTCTCAAGTACACAAAAGAGGAAATGTCTGTTTAGTATGTAACTGAAGTCCTCATAGCAACATGTATTTATGGTTTATGGCTGATGTCCTTCCTTACTTCTTAACACTAAAGCAGTGAGAATCTCTGTTTCCAGTATAAAACACATTGTGCACATTGTTTTAGCTTGTCAGCGTGATGTCTGTATGAAGAACGTTTTTATGGAAACAGTCTGTTTGGTTTAGTCTCAGTAGCAGTTAGCTTTTGTTTTAAGAAAATCACAAAAGACAATATGCAAGTTATATGCTGCGCTCATGTTTGCGTCTCTCTGTCTCCCTCTTTCTTCTACAGGGCATACTCCCTAGTTGACTCCAGCCAGGTGTCCACCTTCCTCATCTCCATCCTCCTCATCGTTTATGGCAGCTTCAGGTGAGCATCTGTTTAAAAAATCCATCCTGCACACAGATTTAATGTCATTTAGTATTTTGCATCTTTGATCCCGGGATACGAGAATTTGATATTGATTTGTGGTAAAAACTGGAATCTTTTTGTGTCCATAATACGTACATGTGATTTATGGAGCTTTGATTCCATCTTGTTCACAAATGGGCTTAATGTGAGTGCATAAAACCATTTGTTGTGGCAGTTTAAGGCTCGTTCACAGTCCTGTGAACAGTTGGTGTAATGGGATTTTGCTGCGTTTTGTGCGTCAGAAGAATCTACAGCTAACAGCTAATGCTTTTTCGATTGCTGTAGTTACTTTAGGATATTGACCAAAACAAATTTGATCCGTTGTATGCCATTATGCTGCTTTCTTCTCAGCCTGAATAGAGGGAAGTATGTTTTGATCATCAATCAATTATTGGATAAAAATGCACCATCAGTCAAGGGTCTGTTGTTATGATAAACTGTATCAGCCTTGACATTTAGACTGCAGACACTGGCTCGTTTCTGTCATATCAATGCTTGATAGTAGGGATGGGTGTCAGTACCAACTAGAGATGGGAATCAAAAACCAGTTCTAATTTAGAATCAATAAAACAACTCGCTCTAGGAATCAATACCATTTGCCTCTGTACCTAACAATGCCCTCATCAGTTCCTTTCATTTTGTTTTTCAGGGGAATCATATTATGATGGTAACTTTATCATGGAACTGTTGGTTATAGATGTAACAGTAATATGTGAGCTACCTTGGTGGAGGTTTGCGCTCTCTGAGTGCTTTCTAGTCTTACATGTTTATTACGTATTTTCTTACATATCACACTTGGAGAAATACCCTGTAATTGTTCTGAATTTTATCGGGGGAGCTGCTTTAGTTCAGGGTTTTTCACCCAAACTTTACCCTGAAATGTACCTGCTGCACCCCTGGTACTGTTCCCCTCACCCACCACTTCATTGACTGCCATGCAAACTGCAGGGAAGCTTCCTGCTGTGAATGCCGAGTGTCATAAAGGTCAGGGAAATTTCTCGGCAGGTCATTTAAAGTTTTCTAGGAAATATCAGGGCTGCATGTGTGAAAATGCCTTTTGACAGACCTTTAAGTGTAAGGTACAGTGCCCTGCATTAACCCAAACAACATTTATAAGGAGAAACTAACTGGAGATCTAAATACAGAGTCCATAATGAATGTATACAAACAAAGAACAGAACACTGCATACAAACGTACTGCCACCATTGTTTTTACAAAAAAACATGCAGCAAACACAGAATGTGTGAATGTTTTACATTTGTTTTAGACTTTTGAACATAATCTTAATTTTGCACCATTTGTGCTGTTTTTTCTGAATTGGCTGTTCTGTCGTGAATGCCCTCCTTCACCTGCAGAGTATTTAGCCTTGATTTAACCAGGAAAACAAACTCATTGAGATGAAAAAAGAAAATCTAGATTTTTAGGGAGTTCTGATACCCCAGTAGATTTCCTGAGTGAATGTGTAAAGACTGGGTGATCTGATGTGAGAATTAAGATGGAAAAATTCAGGATATTGATGTTTTAAACTCTGTATTATCGTAAGTATTTTTTTTGTAAATACTGTAATGTTCTTTTTAAACATGTAGAGGAAAATCTTCTTCCTCAGTAATGTCACCCCTCTTTGCACTCTCCTTAAAAGTTTCCAGTCACAGGTTTATGCAGCAGACATTCGGACTCTTAGTTTCAGGGAAACACAAAATAACGATGGCTTTTATTCCAGTTTCTCAGTAGGTAATCACATAAAAACAAGATGTTTTATGCATTACAACCACTCATTTTCAGGAGAAGTCATGGTCCATAATTCATCTAATGAATGCAGAGGCTCTGACAGTCCTCTCCGTAGGGAAAGTTTACATGCTTTTGAGGTTTCGTTCACAGACTTTTCCTTTTCCTCCCTCTCTCCTGCAGGTCATTAAACATGGACTGTGAGAACCAGGAGAAGGATAAGGACGGCAACCCAACAACAACGGGGGCATTTAATAACAGTAACACAAACAACAGTGAGTTTAACATTTGTGACAATCACAACATCATTTCACTGAAAACTGAGGAATATGGACCAAAAATCCTGTCTCAGTATGTTTATTTTTTTAAGTTAAATGGCAAAACACGGTGGATTTTTTTTCTGTAATAGTAAATAATGACAGACTTTGGTGATTTCTGAAATTATGTTGCACTGAAATAGATTTTGACTCCTTGATACCATACAAAAATAGAGTTTTAGACACAAAATTGATCATTTTTTGTTGACATTTATCAGAAATTGTAGATAAACTACTACTCAAGATGTACATTGTAGAAAAGCAGTACCATCATGAGGGTGTCATTTTAATTGCACTTAGTATGCAGTCACACAAAGGCTGTTTGACTCAGTTAAATCAAACTTGAGCTCATATTCCATGTCAGTGTCAGCTCTACATATTTGCTGAACTGCACTAACACTACTAAAAAAGATGAATCTTGGTCCTATTTTTTTTAACTCCATTCTCAGCTGTAACTACAGCTGAGAACACCAAGGTCTGAATCTCTGTAATTTTTTTCTTGTAGTACCTTCACAAAAAAAAAAAAAAATTGCTCCAAGATATTTCTCATCTGTAAGATCTGATGATCTCGCTGTCACTGTACAATCTTTGCTCTGTGTGGTGCTTCTTGTGTTCTGTGGATGGTAAAACTTTGCAGATCTGCTTGCGACTGCGCGCACTTATTGATGTGCCAGGCAGCAGTTTGTGTCTGTTAACAGCCTTTATAATATATACATTGAGTTTTATAAACTTCTCTGATAGACATTAGAGCTGTAAAGAACAACAGAAGACTTGATTTACCTTCAGTGTGAAAAAATAAACCAAGACATGGGATGAAAGCATGGGTGAAATGCAAATAGAAATTAAATTGGATATTAAAAAGTCCATTTAAAATGTGTCTAATGCTGCTTTATGATGTTGGAGGCTCTGTACAGAGATTTGCCTGCAGTGTTTAATTAGAAAATAAATGAAATACTGGAAACGTTCAGGAAAAGGCACCAGGAAGAAGTGATTCGATATTGGTGGTGATCTGAATCCGGATGCGGATCCATTACTTTTTTAGGGTAGTTTTCTATATTTTCGCTAATAAATTAACACGTTCTCAATGGATTTTCATAACCGTTTAGGAAATATTGGTAATGACACATGGAAGAAGCAATTAGATTTTGATGGTGATCCACCAAGGTTTTTTTTTAAAGATTTGTTAACAGTGAAAAATAGGGCAAGTTTCCACACTTTTTACAATAACTCCCCCGACAGTGTTTGAAATTCCTTGGTGGAGGTTTGTGGTCTTGGTCCACTTCTAGTATCCTCCCATCTCATTGTACATTTTGTATAATGACAATAAAGGGCAATCTATTTTGGTAAATATAGTGAATTGTCCTGAGAACAAATAAAAGAAAAACAATTAGTAGCTCCTCATTTAGAGTGAATCTCAAATACATATTGGTTTTTAAAGAGGCATTACTGTTTCTTCTCATTCAAAAAATTTTAGCTGCACATTGGATCTGGCTTCTTGTTTTCAAATCATAATCAATAAACGTTTTATTAAAGTTCAGTATTGTATGTCTTATCTTATTTGGAAAAGATAAAGATACATGTTAAAAGCTCAATATATTCTCCAGCCTTATTCTACCCATTTTTTGTTTTTGAATTCTCCTCACCTCCATGTTTGCCTCTTCTCCTCTGCAGGTATTCAGACCATAGACTCCACACAGGCCCTGTTTCTGCCCATAGGAGCCTCAGTGTCCCTGCTAGTCATGTTCTTCTTCTTTGACTCAGTACAGGTGGTCTTCACCATCTGCACTGCAGGTAAATGAACTTGCTGCAGGTTTTAATTTCACTGTGTGAAGTTTTGTATTACTTTTTGGTAGCTAAGCACATGGGAAGGCCTCCAATCTGCTTTAATTACTGAAACTGCCCAATTCCGCTGTCAGAATATGCTGGAACATGATGTCTGGGTGTTTCTCCTTCAGGATGCTGAACTGCTGTATTTTTTTCCTTCTCCTCAGTTCTTGCAACAATTGCATTTGCATTCCTCTTGTTGCCAATGTGCCAGTATCTGACCAGACCCTGCTCCCCGCAGAACAAGTAAGGAAACCATGTGGATTCTTTGTGTCTCTGAATAGTGCACACTGTTGCTCAAGCTGCTCTTTATGTCTTTTACAAATATTTATAAAGCTCCGTGACTCAGCATATTTTCATAAATCCACTTCTCCTCGAGTTAAGAGGGAAACTGTCTGCAAGGCTTCAATCGACTGAGTAAAAGGGGAATATATTCTGTTTATTGGTTGAGCTCGCCTCTAAACTTTCATCTTTTTACTTACTGCATACAGATAACTCTGAAGAGCTCTTGGCTTCTGTTTCAATTTCAAAAGCACTCATTATTGCCATACAAAATGACTCACTTACTCAAAAACCAATATAAACGCCTCCTCTCGACTCACAGATGTCAAGCGTCTTCTCAGGTTTAACAGAGGGTATGCACCTGACATCACATCCAGTGCGAGTCAGTAGATTTCGAGGCACCAAGTGGCAAAAACGCATACAAGTCAGTTAGAGGTAAGCAGCAAATGGCTAAATTCAGCTAGTATTAAAATTCCCTCTTTCCCTGGAAGACAGCCTACGGTTCTCCAGTGAACCCTGAGTGAGGAACTGGTCTTCTTGGGGTGTTATCGTCCTGTACCACATTGCGGTCTATCTTTGACTTCACCAGTCTCAAGGAAATTGATCCTAAGTTTGGAAATGATACCAGGGCTGCCACCAAATAATGCTGCCACTCTGCATCCCTGAACACCAGCTTCGAGGTGCTGGAGATTTTGGTCGATTTTTCAGGGGCACTACCCACATATTTAGCTGTGTTGCTCATTTCATGAATGCATCATCCTGACAAGTTTTATGTCATTATAAAGGTGATTAACAAAGCTTTCCAAAGATATTAAATACACTACAAATGGTATTATTAATTGGTAGGAAAAAAAAATATTTTTGGGGAGTATAGTTTTTAGAATGAAGCCTTTTATTTTAATTTTTCCCTTTTCAAGTGCTGCCAACTTTTTCTCTTACTGAAATGAATATTTGTTCTTTCTATCATTATTATTTTTTTTACAGCTGGCCTTTTGTTTCAGTGTAATTCTTTAGTCTGAGTATCCTTATTTTGTGTTCAGTGTTTATTATTAACTGGACTCACACAAGTCAAACATTGCGATGCTCTCGACCTTCTTTGGAGATGACTTTATGGAAGCCCAGTTAGATTTCCTTTAATACTCCCTGCTCTGTCATATATCTCTATCACATGGAGAGCTTTATCTTTTAATTACCAGTATTTGTAAACCCAAAACTATGTACATTGACGTTGTGAATATGAAACAGTTTCTTCTGTCGTGGTTCTAAAAGTATCCTTGCACAAAAGCAATTGAATGCTCTACACCTGCCTCTGTGTCAAAGGTCATTGACAATTCCCCAGACATTATTAAAAATAATGCAAACAGGAAGTCCAGAAAGATTCTGTTTTCTTTTCACTGAAACTTTGCACTGGGATTTATTAGGATCAAATTCATTCTATTCATGAGTCACATATTTCCCATCGACTGGATCACATGTAATCCAGGTGGGAGGGCCTGTAATGATCGTGAAATAGCTGTCTTCTGTTCTGCACAAATGTGTTTTTCTGTCATGCTGTGGGTGATTCAGGATTTAAAGTGTTGTTTCTTGTTATGTTCTTGCAGGATTTCCTTCGGCTGCTGCGGGCGTTTCACTCTGGCTGAGCTCCTGTCCTTCTCCCTCTCCGTCATGTTGGTGCTCATCTGGGTGCTGACTGGACACTGGCTTCTCATGGATGGTGAGACCATCTTTTATCAGCTGTCCCTGTGCCTGCAACAAGATTTCACATTAATTTTGCAGACAATAATTCAACAGCAGCTTTATCACCATTGAGATAGAGCGTCTTCTCTGACGCTGTGTTGTTACAGTCCCTAAAATGGTCAAATCTTCAGCCAAGTCAAGAGTTGGGACTAAATTCAGTTTTGATCATCTCCTGAGGAAGAAAAACTTGACATGACTCACACAATCTGACAATTTTAGCAACTTTATTTTCAGTCTTCTGCTGCAGTGTGCTGCATGCTAATAGAGGAATAATTAGTCAACAGCTATATAAATCACAGCCAGCATTTACACTAACTGATCCTTGGTGTTTTAAAAAAAACTGTGTGTGGGTGTTCGCGTTCTTTTATGTGACCCCGATGACTTCAATCATTTGAAACGTTTTGCCGGGGGCCTTTTTCAGTGGCAGGAACAAAGCAGCACTGTGACAAATGAAAACATTTCATCATCATAAATTACACAACTTAGATAAAACTGTTGAAAATAGACAAAAACTCCAGGAATATTAAGGTGCTTGACATCTTATTGTTCACAGTTTACACTCTAGGTTGAATGTCTGAAATGCAGCTGTTTTAATGAACATAATGAACAGTTTTATTAACACAAACTTTATAATAGCGCTGCCATACTCATGTGTTTAATCCCCACACTATTTTCTGGAATTAGGACACATGCAGAGAGATTTCATCAGAAAAGTTTGACTAATTAATCAGGCCTTGCTGCGCAGTAATTAATTTTTCTTAAATAAACTCCCTTAAGTCAGTGCAGATGTGCTATTTCAGCTCATTTCCTTTAGCAATGAGTTTTTAATCATTTTGTGTTTTTTTTTCTACCCTGTAGCTTTAGCCATGGGCTTGTGTGTCGCCATGATTGCCTTTGTGAGGCTTCCCAGCCTTAAGGTGTCCTGCCTGCTGCTGTCCGGACTTCTCATATATGACGTGTTCTGGGTAAGAAGTGCCCCCACCCAAACAGACTCCAAATATTGTCCTCAAATATTGTCCCGCTGTGTGTAAACAATCCAACAGCTCCTAACAAGAAAGATTATTTGCTCATTAGGAAGTGTTCCATCTCATTCTCCAGCAGCAGTCTGTTTTGTTGGCACTGTTGCTGAGAGCTACCAACAAAATTCAACTTTCATAAACCAAAATGAAACAGATAAATCAGGGTGAGCAGGCAGTAAAGGACAGCTAGTGTCTCCACAGCAGCTACAATCAGCATCATTATTTCAGGTAAAATCTAAAATGAAGAATGTCTTGACGGCATAGCTGTTACTCATGGGATTAATTTTGTATTTTTGTCTGCGTGAAAAACACAAAGAGTCTCAATAGTCAAAATAACCAGTATAATAATGTTTTCAATATGAAGGCATCTATAAGTCAGAATCAGTTAGTGACAATGACGGGAAGTCATTTATTGGTTTGATAAATCGACGGGGGTCATTTCTTAATCGAATTTCACCAATGAGACATGTTTGATTACAGAAATTGCTGGAGTTCTTCGCAGATTGTGGGGCCTAACCAAGGATAATTTTTACATTAATAGAGAGCAAAGTGTTGTGCTCACAAATACAAACGTAACTTCAAAGAATGTGAGTAGTGAGCTTTCTGCAGTATCCATGAGCTTTTATCAGCTTATGATTACAACCTATGTTCAAGGGTGTTTTTAAGGGAAGGTAGAGGATGATTTCTAATCAAAGTAATTTAATAGCTAGTGTGGCTGCTTTTTAAGTTAATGAAAAAGCCAAGAGCCAAACAGATAGCTTTTTGAAAGTCAATCAGTGACTATTCAGTTATCATGATCAGTTATTGGAGTTATTGAAAAGCTTAACTTGCTTTGTTGAGAATACTTTTCTGGTCATAGTTAGATTGTGATTGTGAAGTTTTCTGGTTGGACCCAGACACTGTTGTTGGAAAAAAAAAAGCTATACCAGCCAACACGAAGAGTAATATTTAGTTTGTACAGCACATTAAAGGAGAACATAAAAAACACTCCATAGTTTGTGGTAGGGCTGGGCGATATGGTCTAAAAATAGCATCCCTAATTATTTTACACAAAACTCTATTCCTGATTTTATGTCAGTTTTTTCCCCCGGGAGGAAAAAAAACTACATGTGACACAGAAATTATGTGAAACAGGTCGTCCTGTAATTTTATCAAAATATATCACAAAACTAAACTGAAGTTTCCTCTTTGAGTTAAAGTGCATGCTGTCATTTTGCTATTAAAGATATACTATGTAGTTTGGCCGTGAGCAGGCTTTTCAACATTAACACTGAAAGCTGAACTACTCTCACAAAACATGAAGAAGGAACTCTCATCATGTTTTGACCTCATTATTAAACAAACGCAGGCTTAGAAATGTGCCTGTGCAAAAACCTACAAGGCTTACAAATATGAAAATTGTTTAAATTCTCGTATATCTATCTTCAGGACCACAATGCACAAATTATTGTTGTGTATCTGTCGGGGGGACACATGGGGGATGGTTTTGATCATGGATAAGTAAACGAAAAAATCTTGAATTTTGCTTTTCAAATCCTCTTCAGTGAAAAAAATTGAATTAATCAATTTAATCACATCATCCAGCCCTAGTTTAGGGCTTCTTTAATTGTAAGCTTGTTTTGAAAATGGGCTCATAACAGTAAAAAATTATTTATTCATCTAATAAGTTGGCTGTGACTGTGTACTTGCTTAAATGACTGCAGGTGCAGCCTCCACAATCACATGTTAAACACAACCTGATGCTATTCAAAGTTTTCTCCCTTTTATCCTGTTTGCTTGATAGAAGTCACTTGAGTTGTAACTCAGAATGAGCAGGTCAACACGGGGGCCGGCAACTGTAGTAATAAAGGTGGCAGAGAGGCAAGCCAACATGGCAACATTTGATGGTACTCAAATAAAAACATGTTTGAGACGCCATTTTTCTTTTGCAAATCATGTCAAACTAACTGAAGTTTTTATCAGCATGAATTTGATACATTGATTATGGACTAGAGTTGTAACAATACCAGAATCAAGAATTCTGATATGATACTTGCAAATCACTTTCACTGTTGCAATTACATGATAAGAAAAAAAAAAACCTGTGTGACATCCTCTGCAGTTTAGTTTGACTATATCTGATTTCAACCTGCACATTAGAAAGGGCCACTGAATATACCAAAATGTGATGTACTTATATTTGTAATATGACATGCAATATAGAATATTTGTTCTGAATTAATATTAATATTGTTAATCAAGATTTTTTCCTCTCTCTTTCTTCTTCGCTCTATCTCTTAATTTTTTCTTGACAAAATGGCTCAGGTCGTGTTTTTTTCATAACAGTTGTACATTGGAGCTTTGCAATATGAAAAAAAATATATATTTAATGGTTTAAAGCAGGGATGTCCAAAGTTTTTCCACCAAGGACCACATACAAAAAAAAATGGACAGATGACTGGGCCACCCTGACATGCTTTGTACATTTTAATTACTATCTAACATGTGATACTGACCACAATCATGAAAGTTCATCTGGCTGATGACTGATAAATTCTCCTTTTAGAAACAAGGAAATTAATTGGATGTGTATTTCAACTGGTAGCCGTGTACATTGGTGACTTGAATTTAATGCTATGGTTGACTTTGTCTGTAGATGTGTTTATGTTGGATTGGTTGGGTTTTTTTTTTTTTTTTTGGCTTTATTTTCTCCCTCATAATCTAATATAAAGTATTCTTCGATACAATGATTAATAAAAGTGACACATTGAAGAGTACACCCTCTATACACCAAGACCATTCCAACAGTGCACGGAGGAAAATATCGTAGAAACAGCATTTAGACAATGCTGATAGTGAGGTTTGACCACTGGTCATCAGTTTTCAGCCTTATTTGGTGATGACATTGATTATTAATGTTAATTTTGTAACTTTTATCCTCAGAATTGGCGCCATGTTTGCATTGTACTGATACAACAGGTAGTTACGTACAGCCTGATGTCTTTTGTGCCCTTGAGTGGTGTCCTCCAGTAGCACACGTCACATCTAGGCAAGTATATAGACAAAAATGCTCATGATGCCCACAGACCTGAATGCAGGGACAAATGCAAGTATATCTCCAGCTTTAATCAAAACTTTGAGGATGAATTTTTGGTGCTATCAAACGTCATCATTCATCAGTCAAGCTCAAACTTCAGTTTTTAATGTGGGCCAAGGTTCATTTATAACTAAAGGTGGACTGTGGGCCACATATGGCCCTAGGGCTGTAGTTTGGACACCCAAGGTTTAAAGTATGTGGCATCAATAAGTATCAAAGTACTAAACATTTGATAACTCACAGATAGAAACCAAGATCTTTATAGTCTGTTTTACATATTTGTACAGTCTGCTGCTTTTTCAAATGAGCCACTGGATGTTTGATTGGGTCACTGAATATGTTAATTATCAGAGCATGACTGACTAAATTGCTTTTTTCTCTTCACAGGTGTTCTTCTCAGCCTACATCTTCAACAGTAATGTGATGGTAAAAGTTGCCACTCAGCCTGCTGAAAACCCCATCGATGTCCTGTCCAGGAAGCTCCACCTGGGGCCCGGGATGGGCCGCGATGTCCCCCGCCTCTCCTTACCTGGAAAACTGGTCTTTCCCAGGTGAGACTGAAGTAGACAGAGTGACTTTAGTGTGTTTGTACTTATTTTGATGGTTGGCTAAAATGTTCAGTGTTTTTATGGCTCCTGAGCTGACTGCTGTCGACTTAAAAAGTTAAATTCTTTACATTTAAGGTTGCAGACACTGAAGGACTTCCAGATTTACTGTTTATTAATGTTTATCGACCTCTCTTCTGTCTGTGCAGCTCCACAGGAAGTCACTTCTCCATGTTGGGAATAGGAGACATTGTAATGCCAGGGCTGCTCTTATGCTTCGTCCTGCGTTATGACAACTACAAAAAACAAGCCAACGGGGAAGTCCCGGGGCCCGGTAACATGTCGGGACGCATGCAGCGCGTCTCCTATTTCCACTGCACTCTCATCGGATACTTTGTGGGTAAGAGATCAATCCTTGGACGGATGTATGGAAAAGAGGAAGGGTTTTGATGTGTCACTGTTTGCTCAGGTCATTTTTGTCAAGTATTAGTTTGAACGCTTGTCTGGATGACTGATGATACTTTTTTAATTTTCATATTTGACAAGGATGATTTGACGGTGTGTTTCAGGTCTGCTGACTGCCACAGTGGCCTCCAGGATCCACCGCGCTGCTCAGCCCGCTCTGCTCTACTTGGTGCCCTTCACCCTGCTGCCTCTGCTCACTATGGCCTATCTGAAGGTACACTGCTGGGATGTCACAGCCATATTCACTTGTGAAGATAAATGTATAGTGTGCTGTTCAGGCAAGAGTATGGTACTTGCTAGAATCTGATGACTGTATTAATCTCTAGTGAAAGGAAAACAGATAAACACCTTTAAAACAAATGAACAGTGATGGGCAACCTAGTTGTAAAATGTAGTAAGCTGAGTTACTCATGAGAAAAATCAGCTTCACTGCCCTAAAGCTACAGCCTGCTGAGAAGTAGCAAGCTAAGTTACAGCAACAGGACTAAAGTAGTTCACTACATCTAAGCTGTTGGCATCTATTTTGCAGATATCAGCATCATTATTATTACTATTGTTGTTGTTTTTAGTGCCATTATTATTACAATCTAAAATACAACTGATGCTTTTCTGCATATTTTCTGCATATGATTTTGATCAGATACAAGAATCAACCTTATTCACATACGACAGAGGTGATTACACAACCAAAATAATTTTCTAATAGCTGAAATCATGTTTTGTGTGTAAACAGTCTGATAATCAGTCCCTACACTGTTAAATAAACAAAAACAAGCTCATAAAGATGCCCAATAATGACACAAAGCTGCTTATTTTATCTCGTTGGTTTGTTCCTGTCCTAAAATCAAGTTCTTCTCATGACTTCTGCTCCTCTGGCCTCCTCTGTGCTCAGTGGTTAGTGAGTGAATGATTGTCAGCTGATCTTTACAGATTACTCTGGTGATGTAAACTTCTATGTGTTTGCTTTTGTGATTAATTTTGTGAATCACCTCTATGCATGTCCCCGCTCGCCTAACTCCATGTTAGGCTCATGAGTTTGGCTGCAGCATGGACACTGGAGGTATAAAGGATCAGACAGTGTTGTTACTGTTGTGCCAAAACACGCATCTAAACGTCTGTGTGTCCGCTCACATACATTACTTATCCTTAAAAGTGTTTTGGACTGTGACTGAACCCTCTGCTGCTGCTCTCCCTCTTTGATGAGGGTAAAGTGTTGCTTGTTTAGATGCTACTGCAGTATTTAATCAACTGTATAAATAAGCTACTGAAAAGCTACTGGACTCAGAAAACAAAGCTACTACACACTGCTGTAAAATGTAATTAGAATGCTAGCAACGCAAGTAATCCTTTCATCAATAATTTTGTGTTTGAAGTAAGTAACATTTTTTGTTTAATTTAAAAAACTGATCTTTTCTGACCCACATTTCTTCTAATTTTGTATAATGTCTGCCACTGCAGCATATTTCACTCCCTCATACATGAAAAACTGTTGTGATAGTTGCTGTGTAAGTGACACAACATATAAATTGTACTGCAGGTTTTGAAATATTACCAGTTAAAGTTTTTTTTTAAGCTTCACTTTGCCATTATCATGACTGGAGAAGGTGAAATTGCAAGTAAGTTGCAATGCCCCTTGAGTTCTGAGCAACCTGAACCAAAAAGGTTAAATACTATAAATGTTTGTTCCAAAAGTGGTTTATTTGCATAAAGATATATTCAGGTTTAGATATGAAGTGCACAGTAGAGCCATCAATATACAGTGCTTATTATTAGACCACCTTTCATAAAAACAAGAAAAAAAATATTGAAGAAATTTTTTCAAGAACTTATTTGAAACTGAAAATGTTTTTGTTATTGGACATACATTTTAAACAAGAATGAGGAATTTCAAACCTGAATTTACCTTTTTTTACCCAAATTGATCCGGCACACATCAAGCAAAACATAAAACCACCGAAACTAATTTTTCTGTTCAGGAAAGCAAGTAAATAACTATAATTGGACATCTTGATCAAGAAACAATAATGCGCTTTACTATTTTTTTTTTTTTTTTTTTTTTTTTTAAGGATGATTTTGTAATTATCAGTGCTGTTAACTTTAAGCCGCTGTGGCTGAAACATTGGGTGGTTGTTCATAAATTTGTCAATCACTGATTATAAACCTAACAATATATGATTTCCTAAAGCTGTATCAGGAGACGTTTGATTTCACAATCCTGACTTCTGTGTCTGTGGTCCACAGGGGGATTTGCGGCGCATGTGGTCCGAGCCCTTCCACGCCAAGACCAGCAGCTCCCGCTTCCTGGAGGTATGATACACCCTGGGATACTCGTGGAGCAGTGCACGGGGAGGACTGCAGATCCTTTACCTTAACTCGAGGGAAGGAGAGAGGGCGCACTCACAGTGAGGCCATGTTGTCATCACTTGTTCATGCTTTCCGCCAATCTTCTGTGAAAAAAAAAAAAGAAAAAACCCTCAGAAGGACACTAGTGTGTGGATCACAACGCCCCCCCACCCTGAAAAAAACCCCACAGCTCTACATCCTATCCTGTTTCATCTGCGTTTCCTCTTTTTCTGTTTATTTCCTCTTCATTACAGCACATCCTGCCTTTGCTGTTTTTGCTTTGGCCCCTCCCTGCTCTTTTTTTTTTTTCCAGTTTCCACTGAAGTTGCTCTTGTTCTCTACTTCCATTCCTCCTCCTCTCTTCCTTTTTTCTTCTCTCTGCATCTCTGTTTGTCGCCGGCTCAGATGAACAGGAGGGCCGGGCCTCTCCCCTGTTTTTGTGGACTTGGGGTTGTGAGACGTTGCTGGGGTTTATATATATTTTTTTAGCATTGTCGTGGTCATTATTATTATTAATATTATTATTCCAGAACGATTAAAAAAAACAAACGGAGAAGAGGCGGAGCTGCACAGGACCATGCTGGGGAGCAGCAAGACAGAAGGGAGAAGAGTCTTCCCCCTCCATCTGATCTAATTCCTCCCTTTTTTTTCCTCCTCATCACACCGGCTCCTCCCTTTTAGCGCTCCCACCCTTCTCCTCCTCCTCTGGTCATATGCTGTCCCAACCCCTCGCCCGCACAGATAACTATGTATTTTATTTAGAAAAGTTTTATTCTTGGCATATACAGAAATGATGCATTATAAATTGTTAAGCTGCCCCTCTGTGTTTGAGGGGCAGCTTCTATTTGTATATATGTGTATTTGCGGTATCTTGAGTTTGTATTTGTGTTGGGGAGCATGTGGAACAGGGCGGGAAACTGACGCCAGCCGCATTCTGGTTAAATTTTTGGCCGCTTGTAGTTACAAAGTGACCAGCGAGCAAACTTCATTTAAGGTTTGTCGGCTTGTGTAATTAAAAAGCAGCTGATTGATATTTTTTTTAACATGCGAATGGAAAAAACATCTGAATCAGCAGCTGGTTGAAAAAGTTAGTTTCCTGCTCTAGTGTGTGTGAGTGTGTTTGTCTGAATGAATAAGTGAACGGTTGTTTTACTTGGTTTTTATTTGTAATCGTGATCATGTTCAAAACAGTGGCAAACATCAGGTTTCCATCGAGCTGGGCTTGTTTTGTGTCTAAATTAACATAAGTACAGTTTTCTGCAGACAGGTAGAAATGTAAACAGTGTTTTTTTGTTTGTTTTTTTTTTTCAAATAAATGAATGTTGAATTAATTTTAAGGTATGCTTTGTTACTTCCACGTCAAACTTGCTGTTTTCATGTGCTGAAAGTTCACATTTCTCAGCTAATATAACACTACAAATGTCTTATTTCAGCTTTAACAAGTGTATAAATGTCGACAAAGTCAGCGGAGCAGCACAACAGCACATCTCATCTGATCTTTGTAAATGTCAGCGTGTTCACCTCAGCCGATGGAGACCTGACTGTTTGTGAGAGTTTGGCCTTGCACATGGACGGAGACATTTGTGGTTAGATTCATGTGGAGTTACTGATGAAGGGTTGGACGGTTAAATGTGTGTGTGTGATGAAGCATTGTAAAGTCTGTCTGGACCTAAATGAGTGGAGAGAATCGGCGTCACTCTTCAGAAATGCAAATGAGAAAATCAAGCTAACCTGTAGGATGTTGCTGTCGCCACACAGTCCCTGAAAGTCCGCTCTTTTTTTCTTTTCTTGTCCTCCCACTTGTTGGTGGTGCTTGTCAGTTCTCATCTTGCTTATACTGGAAAAATGTGTGGATGAGTCAGAGAGACGTACGGACAACGCATTTTGCTGTTTTTTTTTTTTTTTTTTTTTTTACTTTTTTATGCTATCTGGCCGTGCATGTTAAGTGTACAGTGTATCATTTCTCAGACTGAATCAACAGGGCTACTGCAGTGTTTGAGTCTCTGCGGGCCGACACACAGACGCACTGGACCTAAAGAGCTCCCCTCACGCAGAGAGCAGCGTTAGTGGGCGGGGCTAAAGGCTGCAGGTCAGAAAGACTGCGATTGGTCAGCTCTGACTGACGTTAAAAGGACCTGAATGCTGCCAGGCCGCTCAGTGCAGTCGTCTCAACTCGGACATCATGGAACCACAAAAAAAAATCCTCACCTCCTCATGGACATGACAAAAATATATAGATTTCTATACATATATATAAATACATATATGTGTGTATATATACATACATAAATAATTGATGACGATCATGGTGATAACAGAAAAGTTTCTTTTTTTATAGAAATGGGTTTCTTTTTACCCCCTTGTTTTTTTGTTTTTTTTCTTTAGTGCTTTTTTATTTTTATTTTTTTTTTGTCTTTCACCTCTTCTCCCCTCCAGCAGAGGACTTTGGCTCTGTTGGTGTATTGATATTACAGCTGAATGGATTCTGTATAGAAAAATGGTGAAATAAATAAATTAAGAACTGTGTAGTGAAACATGAATCCTGCAGCGCTTGATCTAAAAACACTTTGTCTCCTTATAACCCCCCCTCTGCCCTGTCCCCTTCTTTCCCTCCTTGTTCAGGATTCTGCTGTAAATAAACATGACTCTAACTGTAGCACAATGTGTCCTGTTCTTTGGGTCGTATTTTAAGTCAATACTTATGGTACCACTCATTTTTAATGACAACAATGTTGTGGCTTATTAGCATGTTAATTTGCATCATACCGGCAGCTTTAAAGTCATTATTAAATGCTTATTATTGCCTTATTCTGCATGACATTGTTCTACCCTTAACAGGCTGTTATTTACTAAGAATTATCTGTCAGTATCTTCTGATTATCTGCTTGTCAATAATAAGTTGGGAGGTCGATGCACTTGCATTTTGATCTTCGTGTGCTCTACTTTGCATGGTCCTTTTTAAGAAGTAGTACCACTAAGAAAAAGGCTGGAGGAGGGGACATGCCAACAGCAGCCTGCGTGCTCAAACACTGTGGCCAGAACATGTTGGAAGTGGATTCAAAATATCTTTTTTATAGAGAAGTTTGTAGTGTTGACATTTTTTTAATTCAATAAAGAAATGCCTACAGATCTGATTTAAAAAAAAAAAAAAAAGCTCCTGAAGCTGTTAGCATCTGTGCTAATCACCTCCTCTTGCTTTAGACTTTAAACACTGATTGCAGACATTAAATCAGGCAGAGGTTATGATTTTAAGGCCCCATGACCTCAAGGTTTGACCAATATCTATCTATCTATCTATCTATCTATCTATCTATATATATATTTTTTATGTTTGCCCTTTTCTACCTATATTTTATATTCTTGCTAATTTTATGTCTTTAATGCTCTTGGTATCATATCGTCCCTTATTTTTTTTAACTCTGTAAAGCACCATGAATTGTTCTGTGTGTCAATTGTGCCATATACATAAAGTATTTATCTTATATTTAGGGGTGTATA
The DNA here is from genome assembly GCA_037902135.1 of Cetoscarus ocellatus. NCBI lineage: Eukaryota > Metazoa > Chordata > Actinopteri > Labriformes > Labridae > Cetoscarus > Cetoscarus ocellatus. Next base: position 265,168 of record JBAMNC010001417.1, read on the forward strand.
ACATTATATTGCATTTTTGCCATGCCCTCATTTTTAAATTCATTATTCCTGATACTGATATTGATATATCTTTTTCAACAACACTAAGCCTCCGCTTGGCTAAAATTGACCTTTTCTTGTTTAATTCTTAAAGTCTATTCATCTTCGAAACAGAAGTAAAACAACACATACAAAATGTTATTTTATAATAAATTCTTTTTCTGATTTATAAATGTTGATATTCGGTGATGATGAGGCAAACCATTATGGTACATTCTTCTAAAATTACAGCTGATATATGGGGTATTTATGGCCAATTTGTTGCTGCAAAATAAATGCTGTAAATATTAGCAAAAATTTCTGCCGACACCAATAGTATCGTGTATCCCTACTTATACTGTTACATCAAAACCTTAACCAGCGACTTACACAATACCAGACTGAATGACTAGGGATGGGAATTGATAATATTTTATTCATACTTTAACGATTCTGCTCATCCTTCCGATTCTTTAACATTTCCTTTATTGATTCCTACTGCTTTTCTGTGTGGAAAAACAAGGACTGGCCTACATAGATTTTCAGTGGCAACAACGACAAACACAAGACAGTCCTGATGTTCAATGTTGTGCTGCATAGATAAATGTTACTGTATGTTGCTGATGTTTCCACTTGCTGAGAGTTTTGTACTAGGCATCGTTTTGTTGATAATTAAGACAATTTTGAGCACTTCTGCCATGATTTTGGGCTTTTTGTTGTGAATTCTGCTGACTGCCTCTGTCAAAGACATAGTGACATAGACCACAAAGTGAATGGAATTGATAAGGGAACTGATCAGCAAAACAAATGATATCAGTTTCTTAAGGAAATAGTTATTGATTTTCAAGTGGAATTGATTTTGGATTCTGCTACAAATGACACCAAACCAAGAGTTTTGTGGTTATTTTAATTTTTATTTTTTTTCCATATAGGCGATATATATATATTTTGGAGAATTCTTAAACATTGTTCGAAATGTAGTGATGGACATTGCATGTTTGTAGAATGGGAGGTGGATTTATTGACATGTTATAAAAAAATATATAATTTTACACGATTTTTAGAATTATATGCAGATTTATTTTTCCTGGAATTTTGTTTTTTTTCTCTTTTTTTTCAGTCACCAAGTAGAAAGGTTTACATTTCATTTTTCCACATTTCAAAATTCAAGACGCTGCTATTTCTGTTACTTAAAAAAGTAGGTTAACATAATGGGTCGCTTTTTAAACTGTGAAATAGACCTTTTACCTAAACTGGCTGATTTTACCTTATTTAACTTAAATATCCAATTTGAGATCTGCTCAATCTTTGGATATAGCCTTGTCTTACTTAGCCCTGTTGATAATTATAAGTTTAATAAAAACAACAACGTGGTCATGATTTGGAGAATTGCTGAAATGTTTGCAAATCCATGTTTGTCCAGCAGATGGCGACACAGTACAAACATCTGAAAAAACACAAGAAGGAAGTCAGAAACATGAAAGGCCTCATATTATAAGTCGTGAGCTGAACATTAAAAGCTCATTAACACGGACACCTGAACCATTATCACAAACTAACCCTTTACAATAACCATCACCGAGCAGCGCTGCGGAGCCTTCACTCCTCAGACAAACCAACATTCACATAAACAGGCGACCAAAGCTCGTATTTTCACGTCCGGCCTTCTAAGGAGAGACAAAAGTCACAGAAAAACATCTCTGACAAAAAGGAGTGTCTCCTGATTCAGGCGGTAAGTGGAGTACACAGCTGACTTTCTCTGGGGTAAAGGTAACTGGTTCCTGCAGGGCTGGTGGGTCTACATGGGAAAATGGCGGCCTCAATGACGGAGCAGAAGACGCTGAGTCAAGAGTTAATGGAGAGCCTGCTGCTGTGGCCTGTGCTCATGTCTGCCTCCATCTCTTCACCATTTGTGGGGCCTTTTGTCGTCTAAGGATCATTTTAGCTGCTTCGAGGATACAAGTATGCGAGTAAAGGTTTGCAGGATGATAGATGACCGGTAAAACCAGCTTTAGTAATAGTTTCCACTTCCTTCTCAGGACAAACTGTACAGTAGCCTATTTGCTGGGTTAGGTAGGGCTGGGCGACATGGACCAAATATTTAATTAACTGACTTACAACACATGACAGACCTGTTATGTGGCTATCTTTGCTCTGTGTATATTAACAAGCGGTTGTCACAAAACCGAAATGGTAAACTTAAATATCTTTTTTTGTAAAATTCAAACATTGGATCCTCAGCAAAAGCAGAATAGCATTTCTTCATCTTTTCATTTAATTTTTAGCAGTTCCCCACACACTGATGAAACCCAAAATCATTTTCATAGTTTTATGTTGTTGAAGTTTTCATATAATGATAACACTCACTTTTGAAATGCCCCGTGGTATCAAAAATACAGGAATTTAATGATTTTCTGCAAAATTTTCAATACTGGCCCATCTGTCATGTAAAAAATGTAATTTATTCTCCAGACTTTATGAGGCTTATGAGCAGCAAAATTCAGGAAAGCGCCATCATTGAGCCAAATCCATAAAAAAAAAGAAAACGGCATGAATTGTTGTCTTTTTGGTTTTAGAGTCTTAATATTAAGTTCAACTGATGTCAAATATGTCTCAATTAATGTTTGATTGCTCTGTTTTATCACTAAGTCATTTCAGGGTTCAGGGTGATATGTATGACTATTTTATGGGCCCCAGCTGAGAGACTGCATAATAAAAATTCACGCCCGAATGATGTGACATCGCATAATGGGTGGAGCAAGTAACAGGAGGTTGACCCTGTAATTCATGAAGTTAGGAGCCTGACACAAGCTTTTGCAAGTTTTATCTGAAGGTCATAAAATAAACAAAGTATTAATCAATTTTGAGTGTAAACTTGAAGTGATTTGGGCCTGTTGGTCTAAGAACTAGTAAATGTTTTTTTATTATTATTATGTATTTGTGTTTTTATAACTGTTTTTTATTTTACACTCTTTTTGGGTCAGTCAGAACAAAATTTAAGGTGATTGGGACAATGCTTTAAAAGAAAAAAAAGGCTTGATGGTCTGCACCTCCTAGTATGAGTAGATCCTTAATCAACCACGACTGAAGGAGAAAAAGCTGTTTTTCACTAAATGTCTCCTTTTGTTTGTTTCAAACAAAATGTTTTTTTCACAATGTACCTAAGGAGAAAAGGAAAAGTATGAAGATTTCAAAATGTCAACAAAGAGTCAGAATTGCAATAATAAAGTTAAATTACAAATGTGACACGGGGAAGAGTCTAAATATGTGAATAAAGAGGTGGACTTTAGGACTTTCTAATCTCCAAATTTGTAATAAAAATTTACCCCAACAACTGTGAGCTCGACATTTCAACTTAACTGTAACATTTTAGCTTAATTCTTAAATTGTAACTTCATTTTCAACATTGAAAATGAACTCTCAGAATTGGCTTTCAGCTATTTCCACAACATTGTACTTAATACTTGACATTTGTACTTTTTCTCCACGTTTTGACTTTTCTCTCAACATTGTATTCGACTTCATCCTTGACATATTTTTTACTCTCTTGTCAACATTTTGACTTTATTTCCAAACATTTGTTTCTTATCTGTGTTCATGGTGTTTTTGACTATTTTCTAGACAGTTTAACCAACTCTGAAATTATTTTTTTAATCTAATGAGAAAATTCTGTATTTTTAAAATCATAATTAACTTTGTTCTCTGCAGTTTGGCTCTCCTCAAAATCGTTTTTCTACTCGTTTTTTCTACATTCTTACCATTTTCTCAGACACCAAGGCTTTTTTGACATTTTGTCTTTCTTCTCTTTAAACTGATTTGCATCAGTTTTTTAATTTTTTTTTTTCTTTCAACATTTTGACTTTGAACTTTTTCACATATTTTGACATTTGGCTTGGCATTTCAACCTTATAGTGATTTTGGTCATTTGATGATGTTTCAACTCTTTGCATGACCACTCAGACTGCTGTCATGACATTTCAACTGTATTTTTTTCAATATTACATTTTAGATTTATACTAAACTTTATGTCTCAATTGTTAACATTTTAAGTGTATTTTAACTTAAATCAAAATTTTGATTTTTTTTCCCACCATAATCATTTTTGTCATTTTTACCTCCACAAAGCAGGTTATTTTTTTTGTCAGTTTCTTTGATTGTTAAGAGGATAACTCAAGAACTAGTAAATGAATTTTGATGGAATTTCAAGGGAAAGTTGGTCATGGCACAAGGAGGAACTGATCAGATTTTGCTGAAGATCTGAATTCAGATGCGAGATAGGACAGTTTTCCACATTCTTCCACAATGTTGGAAATGCCTTGGTGGAGGTTTGTGCTCTCTGAGCGCTGAGTTTCTTGATATTTCTTTTTACTTTATTCTGATATTTCACTTTAACAATCATTTTTGTCCTCTTGCTTTTATTGATAGCTGAGGGACTGTGGATGGAGTTGGAAAAGGAGGAGAGAGCGGGGGAGGACGCGCTGGAAAGAGGCTACAGGCTGGAATCCAACCTGCCCCCCCCCCACACCAGGGTGAGAGCCTAGTTAGAGTACATAGGGCGCATCGACATAACACACCAGGGCATCCCTGATGTTTCATAATGGAGCAACTTTTACTCAACAATTAAACTTTTGACTCAAATTTTAAAAGCATTTTCAAAACAGTTTTTCAAAGTCATTCTCAAATTTTTGACTTTTTCATGTGTTTTTTTTTTTTTTTTTCTTGTGCACATGTTGCAAAAACATCTCCCTCTTCACCGTGTCTGTCTTATGCCTGGCCTTAATCCTCTTTGTGCAGCTAACTAGCTCAGAAATGTTAAACAAAATCCTGCTTGTTAATTTGAAACTAAAAGGCACAGCGTCACCCAGCCTTACCTCAGTGGAATCAGTTCTGATTTAAGCACTTGGCTTTTTGAACTCACTTGTAAAGAGAAAAGAGAAAACATGCTCTCTAAAACTTGACTCAGTGGTTGAAGGATTTGTCCCAATCAAACAAGTGTAGTGTGAAAAAAACAAAATTGTGCATCATTTCACTCATTTCACACCAAGGTGTCAGCCAGTCCTTCTTGGCCAATGATCTGTCTTTTCCCTGAAATGTAAAGAAAACATCTTTAAAAAATGTCACAGACTTTAATTCTTGACTCATGTCCAGAGAGCTAGAAGAAGACAGAAATTCACAACTAGTCCCGCCTTTATCTCTCTGCTTCTCTGTGTAGATATTGATGAAATAGACCTTTGAGTGGGGGGATGAGGAGAAGGAGACTAGGTGGGTGGGTGGGTGTGGGTGAATGGGCTGGGGGCTGGTAGTTGTGGAAGGTCGGTGGGGTCAGGGCAGGCAGGGTCCTCCCCTCCTCACCTATTGGTTGGAGCGGCGGATGAGTCCTGCAGCTTTGAAGCCCAGGAGAGGAGCAGATTCCAGCACGGATGTGGGGATTGTAGCAGGTCGTTTGTAAGACATTTTTGGCGAGATGGTCCTAAAAATGGAGAGGCTCAGAATGCAGGGTTTTGTAGTTAGAGGGGTTTTTACTGTTGATCCTGAATTACAGACGGGCAGGTGAGAGGGCAGCCTCAATTAGCTGGTAGGTGCTGTGGGGATTAGCAAATTAGGTCAAATTAAAAGGATGGGACAACAAATGATGTCTTATCATCTTTTTTAGGTTGACGGCATTCATTTAGAAAATGTTCACCCCATCGAATGTCTTTGAAAATCATCTTAAAACATCAATTTGAGGAATATAACAAGTTTCTTTTCTCCCATACACAAACAATATGGCAAATAATCTTTCAAGGTACCTTTTAAAGGGAGTCGTGCACATACCCAAAACAGTAAGAAGAAAGCAGAGAGATGATTATGAAAAAACAACTAGCTTAAAGAATGATGTGACTTTATTGGTAATCTGTATTCCCCTGAAATTTTCTTCAAGGGCTTTAGTGAAGGAAACACAGAAGAAGAACTCAAAATACAAGAAATATCTTCATACATCTGGATTTGAGTAAGTTACAAAGCAGCTGGATTGAAGTACAGCTATAAGCTCGAAGTATAACTAGAAGTACTCGGAGAGCACAAACCACTGCCAAAGCATTTCTGACATTCTTAGGCAAGTTATTACTGACAATGTGGAAAAATGCCCTATTTCACAACATTGACAAACCCTTTAAAAAAATTCAGAATCTGCATCTGGACTCAGGTCACCACCAAAATCTAAACATCTCTCTCTTGGGCTAACATTCCCTTGAAATGTCATCAATATCTGTTCAGAACTTTTTGAGGTGTTAGCAGAAATGTGGAAAACTGCCCTAGCGTGCAATGTTTACAAATCCTAAAAAAATTCCTGGATCCACATTCATGTTCAGCTCCCAAAAAAATCGTTTTACTTCTTCCTTGAACTGTGACCAACATTCCCTGAAATTTTTATCAAAATCCGTTGAGACCTTTTTGAAATATCTGGCCCAAAGACAGAGACAAACAAACAATCGGACTAAAGCTGGCCAGAACTTAACCTCTTTGGTGGAGGAAATGATCTAAAGCCCTTTTCATACTGCTGTCAAGGTGTAACATATACCTCTATGTGACATTTTGCCTCCACTGTGAATGTCCTGGAGGCGGAATGTTGGGAATGAGTTGACCCTCCCTGTTCCTTCTCCAGAGACAGTAACAGAGGAAAGATTTGAAGAGAAGGAGGCGTGTAGACTCAGCGGGAGACAGGAGTGCAGCAAGTGAGCGTCTCTGCCTTTATTTATATGTGAGGACACGCACTGTTGTGCACATCCAAGCTGTTTTGCTGTATGAATTGACACCAAAATTAACGCCTTGCAGAATTAATGTGAATGACTGTTGATGTTAAAATTGTTGCAGTGCTTTTGCGTAGAGTCACTGTGAATTGGTCTTGAAACTCAAGTTAAGGAAATACTTAAACGCACCAAATTTGTTGTTACAGATTTCCTGTTAGGTGGAAAAATCTGTGAAAATGTTTGTTACAGATTGCATAAGAAGCATCCTGAGCTGACCGATGTAATTCCAACACGAAACAAGTTTTTTTCATATTTTATTATATCTCATAAATTTGCAACAGTAAGTTAGAAAATGTCTGCAAATATTCAAAATGGCGGAATATGAATGAAATACTTTAAACAGCACAATTCCTCCAAAATAAGTTATTGTCTTTGTTAATTGATTGTTTAAAAAGATCCTTTTCAGGTATTGTTTGAATCTTATTTAAGCATGCTTAACTTTGTAAAATGGAAAAAGTGATCATCTAAATTTGTTCTAAAGGTCATATGGTGCAAAATGTACCAAAATACTGGCATTTAGGCTGAGCTAAGAGAATAGAGAATGCAATTTTCATCTCAAGAAATATCAGGTGTTTTTTATCCATTTCATTTGATCTAATCCTGCATGGCAAGAAATTTTACAACCAAAATTAACCTGATAAAGAAAATCTTCACAGAACTCCTCTGAGTTCCCAGAACTGTTAAAAATACCAACACTTCTGCTAAAGGGTTTGATTAAGTTGATACTTTTAGTACTTTAATTTCGTTACATTTATGTTGAAATGGGGTTCACGCAGATTCCCAACAGGTCTTAAAATGTCTCAAATATGATTTTTGAAATGCAAGGTCACAGAAAGTATCGAGTTTTTTTTTCTTAACCTGAAGGAGGTCTCTATTGTTTAATGGCATGCTGGCTAAGACCACCTTTTACCAATCTGTTTTAGTCAGCTATAAGGACTGCTCTAGAAAAAAATCACAAAGAAGTGGTAGCAGCATCACAAATGTACAGTGAACATTAAATAAAAACTATCTCCATGGCTTGTGCGTACTCTCCTCAGTCTCTATCACTTTACTTCTCTCGAGACAGCAGTGCAACTTAAAACCCTGCTAATAAATTCATAATTAGCACCCTAGCTTGTTATTTTTGAATAGAATAAAGATCTCAGTTTAACAATGAACATTTTAGCACGCAGCAGAAAAACAAGTTTAGTTAACCACATATGATTTGGTTGATGTTGTATTGTGGAGGGAAAATGGTCTTCATTTTGTCTGAAAAAGGTCTCAGAAAGTCCTGAATTAGTTTTTTCCTTATGTGCAGGACCCGTGTCTTAAATTCATTATCTCTAAAAGTCATGCCGCAGAGGGAGACAATTGTACTGACAAAAAGTGTATTAAGTTCAAGCAAAGCCACCAAGGTGTAAATGTAATAAAATGTTTGCATGAAGGCAGAGATTTAGCTGAGATCTAATAGTGCCCACAATTACTTTGATTTCATGACTTATTTAATGTTTTGTCCTTCCACAGCAAAACATAGCTCCTCCAAAAAAGTACAGATATTGAATGTTTGACTTTATTCCACAGGAGATCTTATTAAAAACTCCATTAGGGGCTCCAAAGTTGGTTAATATTTCAAAATTTCTGCTTTAGGGCTTAAATATGGCCGACGTGCAGTCAATGTGCACTGCTGTTTTGTCAGTTCCATCAAACATGAAGTGTAAGTAGCTTCTTTCAAAAAGACGAGGGTGCTTGAATTAATAGTTTAAACTCAAAAGATTGATATTGACGTCTAGCAAAGATCATAAAATATGAATTTACAATAAATTAAGATGCCTGAGAGTTAGAAAATTGTAAATTTAATTTCAAGACTTACAAATTTTGATGCTCAAAGTCTTAATGTTAAAGGCAAGCATCGTCCACTGAAGAACAAAAAATTGTGTCCAGCATTTATCCACAGCAGAAAACACTTTAAGCCCCAAAGTTGTTAAACAAACCAACATTTCTGCTCGTTCTTTGTTAAAAGTGACTTTAATTTTGATTATATGTTGTAGATATGCTTTGTTTTTTTTTTTTTATGTAAAAACAAGTTATTATATAAAACATTTTCTTAAAAGCCAAACTCAACCAAGCCAAGAGTGTTCTCATTTTTGGGTCAAACACCCAATTTTTTAGCAAAAGCCTCACACTGCCGAAAATACCAAAACTGATGGCACAAAGGCTGAGATGTAGCAGAGATCTGCAGTTACCTTGAGGTCATAACTATTCAGATGTGATTATCCATTTGAAAAACAGAAAAACATGTGTGTTTGTCATGAGACCAGTATGGAAGATCTTTTCTTGAATGTTCAGTGGAGGGCCTGAAAATTGCTTTAGATTTCTGCGTTTGTTCCCTAAATATGCCTGATATTTACACTGATTGTACTCCATTTAAATGGAAAATCAAAGGTTTTTTTTCACAGTCTCACTGTACAGAAGACCAGATTTCTCATATTTGTGGTTCAACACACAACAAAATGTTTTATGAAAATCAAGCAAAGGTCTCAAAAAGTAACTGTACCTAAAATGGTGGCACAAAGACCAAGATATATCTGAGAGCTATAATAATAAATGTAAATACTTGAAAATAAGGACTTTTAAAGTATTTTGATCTGTTTGCTTCCTGCTCTGTGGGGCAAAACATTGTTCAGTGACAGAAGGTAAGAAAGTGACAACATTTGTTTAAATTTAAGCTAACAGAAAAGTTTAAATCCGGATACTTGTGAATGTCTTCTTCAGCTGCGTAGAAACTTGGGTCATAATTGAATTTGATTGTGATCACAATTTTGCTCACCTAACAATGAAGAAAACAAATAAGTGATGTTGATTACTGACACTCAAAAATGCATGCTCTCCTTAGAAAAACTCAATGTGGGGTACTCATATTTGCTGGTCCAACTACCAACGTCACAATTTTCCCGATAAAGAAAAATGAAACCTCTTTTCGTATGTTAAGCTGAACCTGATAGCAGATTAGCTAATAGTGTGTTCCTCCATCTATCTTGTTTATGTAACATAACCTCTCATATTCTTCGTGCACAGTTTTGGATATGCGAATATATCTGAACTCATTATCCCTGATACCAATAGCAACATCTTTCATCAAGAGCACAGTCTTTACTTTAGGGATGCACAATACCGGATTTTTGCCGATATCCAATATGGGAAATATTTCCAAACTTATCATTGCCGATATCAGTATTTTTGGCAGGAGTACGAGGTATCTCCTGTACTAAAATGAACCTGTTCCTTTCATTATGACAGCAAATTTGTGTTAGAAATTGCTGTGGACCAAGAAAACAACATTTCATTCTCTAATAGAAGTGACAGTTGTTTTTAAAAATGCAAACATTCAACAGTTGTGCTACATTCATACATTCCATGGGTATTACCATCAGTATATATATTATTTCTATGGCTAATATCGGCTGTAAATATATACTGAAATTTTTATATCTGCCGATACTGATATTCCACTTTTTCAGCTAAAATCTGCCAATACCAATATCTTACTGATAATATCTTGCATCCTTACTTTGCTTTACGAGTTTTGACTTGTTGCTTCGATGTGACAGTCTATTTGTATAAGGAGCAGATGTAAAACAAGGAAAAAACATTTCCCTCTTGACAAATTGAAGCTGTTGATTTTTAAATGAGCTATGCACTGCTGATAATGTCCAGCATTATGGTTCATTGACATATAGTTGATATATCGGCAAAAATTTAGGATGGACAGATACCGATATTCAACTTTTTAGGCCAACATCTGCCGATACCGGTATCGTACAGATAATATCATACATCCCTAACATGCATATTCACATACCCCTTAAAACTACTCAACCTTTAAATACAGACACCAAACACAGCTAGCACAGCTTTGCTTAATGCCAATCTTTTGACTGAAATCATCAGCCGTTTTCAAAACCACCCAAACAGTGCAACAATTTTTTTTGTCCCTTAGTCATTGTCACAACTTTTTAAATAGTAAAAAGTCAAGTTTTCTCTTTCAAAAATACCAGGATAGACTTCCTTTATCCTATCCAAGTCCAGGCTGTAGGTGAGTTGAGGATATGTGTTTTTATATGGTAGACAATAACGGAAAAATCAATTAGTATTAGTTGTACTCCGTATTGATCAAATTAATTATGGGTATTATTTTGGTCGAAGTTGTGCAGCCCTAGTTTAAACATGAAAGAATGTGTGTCAAGTTATAGTTCAAGTCCCAAGGTTTATAAATGTACAAGAGATGTCTGCATGATGGCTGTAATTTGGAAAATATGTCTACAAATATTTCACTTTGATGAAAAGGGGCAGCCATAAAAAAGCACTCTCACTGTAGAATCTACATTATAATCTGACACGCTGCAGTGTGCAACACTATGGTAAAAGGCTAAAAGTGAACGTTTAAGGTGTTGATTGCACTTAAAGAATCCATAAACCATTAAAAACATAGCATGATTTCAGCTCCTGTCACTGCTGCAGAAGAATATATCAGATGTAATGTGTTATTTATGAGCCAGGAAAAGCTTGTAAAACATTTCAGAGTCAGTAGCCAGCACAGGTAATTTAAAAAGTGCTGGTATTTATTGTTGGTGGCCCCTCACTCATGTTAATGGTTTCTTCTTCTTCTTCTTCTTCTTCTCTCTCTCTCTTCCAGCAGGCATTCCTGTCTTGTTTAAATAAGGCCGTCCTGCCTGCCTGGGCGCGGGTGGATTCCCCTCTGGCCCTTTGGCCTTTGCCCTAAAGTGCATTCGGTATGTAAAGTGAGGAATTCCTCTGAAGTTCAGTTAATGGGGTTGAGTTTTTTCATCCTTTGGACTCTGCTCGTGCTCTCACCCACTGGAAGTGGAAAAACAAGCTCTGTGTGCACATGGTGAGTTATGGATGAGATTTGTTGTTTATCAGTGGCGGTTAAAGATCAATACAACCCCGACCCAACCCCCACCTCCTTTAAAACGAGTGTATTAATCCTGTGGGATCATGACTAATTGATTTAATGGAGGGTGCTGTGGAGGGGAAGTGTTTGAGGAAGTGCTGTTTGCTTTGTTCTACCAACAATTTGCTGCAGGATTATCATATTAATTTAACTCTATGAAGTCTGTGGGTTATTAAGTTGTTTGTCCTTGTACTCATAAAGGCATAAGTATCGATTTCTGAGCTCATGAGGGCATATTTATGATTTGTCAGGTTGGAAAAATAACTTGATTTAACATTTAGTCTGGCACTTAAAGAATATAAAGCAAATCCCTAGTTAGGCCTTACAAGTCACATAAAACAACAAAAATGTTCACCTGCAGACACTGTTTTCCTCTGAAGTGGTAAAAGATAACAGAAATAATCCACTTTAGTTGCTAAATTTTCCCTGTAATGTTACAGCAATTGATTAACTAATATGCAACTTTTAGGGCTAAAATTTCCCTGTACATTTATTACTGTTTAATGAAAGATTTTTGACTGTGAAGGCTAAGTTTATCCTCTACAGTTTAAACAGTAATCAGGAAAATATTTCACTTACGCAGCTAAATTTTTCCACACCATTAACAACATTTCTTACAGTGAAAAATATCAGTTTTAAGGGCTAACTTTTCCTTCATAAGTATAACACCAAACAGAAATGTAATTTACTTTTACTGCTCCTTTTCTCCTGCGTGTTTATAACAAGAAGTTTTAATTTTTGCATCTAAATTCATAAAAAATTGCATAAAAACTCTTAATCATCACAGTATACAAAATATGCAATTTTTGCCAATATATTTCCAGTAAATTGAAAAAAACTCCACTTAGCAGCAAAATTTCCTTTCACATTTGTCATTAAACAGAAAATGTACCACTTTTGCTGCTTTATTTAACTTTACCGGTCTAATGATAATAAACACATCATAAAAACATTTTAATCCAATGATAAACAGAACAAATATTTCACTTTAGCTACTAAAATACTATGCAACATTTGTAACAAGAGCTTGAAAACTTTTACTTCTGAAGCTAAACTTAACATATTTGATGGTATGTTTATGTTTATCTTTATGTTCTTGTCTGCAGTTTAACTCTGAATTTAAGCCCCACAAAGAAGAGTTTTTTTGCATTACAGATAGGGAGGTAGGGTTGGTCAGTGTGGCCTATGATCTCCTGATCTTGTAACGCTTGATCATAAGCAGAGAACCTAGTTTGATGATCAGTCTAATGAATTATTCCTCTACATTTGTGACAGTGCACAAGGAGCCTTTATCTTTGGCTGTTTGTCTGGCTGTAGGAATCACTGAGAGGTTTATCTGCATCCCTGAATGTCCTCGAACTAGAAGTGCTGAGAGAGCACAAACCTCCTCCAATACATTTCTTCTATAATACTTAGCTGAGTTATTCCAGAACATGTGGAAAACTGCCCCACAGCACAATATTGACAAATCATTTTAAAAAATCTTGGATGGGCATTGGTGTTCCGATCACCACCAAAACGTAATAATTTCTTCCTTCATCAAATTCTCTCTTTTTCAGTTATTTCGCTCACAGACAAACTGACAAATGCTGGCAGTAACAAAGACCTCCTTGGCTGTGGTAAATCGTTTAGTTGAGTTTAAGAGATGAACAAACAGAAAGAGAATAATCTGAACTTTTTTTCCTGTATGTTAAGATTTAGAGTTTGTGCCCTTGGGTTTGTTTACAGAAGCTTTGTTTCTTCACTTTTCTGTTCTTGTAACGCCTTACCACAACACTTAGTCAAGCAGGACCATGAGTTTATTCCTGGAGTTTTGTCGGGACTGCATTTTAAAGATCCACAAAGTCATTTTTTGAAACCTCTTTAATCCTGAATGAGAAATCTATTTTTTTCTGGATGTTTATTCTGCAGATCAACTTTAAGCGCTAGAATCGAAAAGCCATTGTCCTGCTCAGGTTAACATGGTCCTTTTTTGTTGTGATTTTAGGTTTTGCAAAAACAAATAAAAGCACAAGGGTTTGAATCTTAAGAGTTTCCAATAACTTTAGATGTAGAGCTTTGCCTCCACTCTTTTCTGGTCTAACAACATTTGATCACAAGACATTATCAAGTCAAATTTCTGTTTCTTCCTGGAGTTTCGTTAATTTTTCAGTTTGCATTTCCACAAATAATCTCCAGCCCACGTGTACCAAAAGTAGACATTCCTATGAACATGAATGAATCACTGACTGAACTGTAGGTAGTAATAATTTTGACAGTTTTGTTGTGGAAAGTGTGATGAGCTGGTGTTTTTATGATCACCATTTTTCTGTAAATACTTGAATTCAAATCACTCAAAAGAAAAAAGAAACTAAAAAAGCTCAATAGCTGAACCATTAAAAACAAGTGAGAGGTTTGACACATACTTTCACAGGAAGAAAAAAACGAAAAGGTTTTTACTTGAATGTAGATTTGAAGTCTTGTGCTTTTTCTACATCAGCTTTTATTCTCCGCTGTGCTTATCGCAAACAGAACAAGAATTGTCATGCATTTGTATACCAATGAAAATAAGAAACTTTATATTAATCCTTTCTCTTCTAAAATCCTTTACCCATTTTTCTTTCTTCGTCAAACCCCTCAATTAGCAGAAACACGCTGGTTTTAACTCGTCTTTGCTGCAAACTAGGCCTTAACTTTTCAAGTATAGTTTATTGACCATATAAGGAAATATTTCCCGTCTTGTCGGCCAAGTATGGCCAATATTGATTCTTTCTGTTTTTGAAAAATCCTTCATGGACAGAAATATATGTTTAAAGTATGTCACTCAACAGACAAACTGTACAGATATGAGGAACCCAAATAGGAAAGTTCTACTTACAGCACTAATGTGTCTGATTTTTGGGGGAGGAGGGTTGTCTTTATTTGGGTGCACATGTTTAACTTGAAGAATCATTTTCAGGTTTTTCAATCGTATTTGTACACATTTTTGGAGCACTGTAAAACATACTGAAACATCTTGTTAAATGTCCTGAGTTACTAAAAAGTTTAAAAAGAAGCTTGGAACGGTATGATACGACTGAAATAAGGAGACATGCTGCCAAATACTTCATTCAAGTCCTACGACTATCTAAGACATGTTATACCGCATTTATTAAATTAATAGAGGTTTGAACCTTTGTTTACAGAGAAATTGTACTCCTACTGTTATGAATCCAATCCGAGTGATGATTCAGTGATAGTGATAACACAAATCCAAGATATAGAGCATCTATAATCTGTTTTTTCTTTAATTTCTATGTCTTTGACTTGATGCTACTTGTTCATAAAAACAAAGTTAAAATCTTAATATGTAAAATGTTTTGTTGAAAGTCAAATAATGGAGAAATGTTTCTTGAGGCTAAAATTGAGGGATTTTCTCAAATAGTTCAATTTCACAAAACCAATACACATTTTTGTATCTTCAACATTGAATTTTATCCTTTTTCAGGTACTATCCAATCACAGAGAGACTTATTTTTGTGTTTGGCTTTTTAGAAATGTAGATACATTTTTATTGAATAATGCAGGTTCAGGGTTCCTGTTGTTCAGAAAAAAAAGTCTCAAATCCAGTTTTCAAAGTTAAGGCCATAAAAAGTAGAGGTGCTTAAAAATGTTCCTCATTCAAATCAACGTAAATTCAAACATAAGGTCCTGAAAGGATTCAGAATGGCCATGAATTGATATTTGTATATATATTTTTAAAGATATTTTAAACTTTTAACTATTTATGGTAAAATTTACCCAGCGGCTCAGCACAGCAAACCTGCTGCTGTTGTTTCCTTCCGACCGTGCAGCCTCTCTCTCCTCTCTCTGAGCACGAGGTGAGCTACTCCTGCTGTGTTAGTTTTGCGGCTAAAATAATAACTGTGCTGCTTGAACCCTTTAAGAATGAATATTATAAATACTTGAGCTGTACATCTTAAATATTTTATTGTGTTTTTTAATGTCAGATCACATGATACAGTCTTGAATCCGTTTGAAATGAAAATTGTTCTTTGAATCACATGGTGGACCCCAGATTTGTCAAATCGTGTTGTATCAGGAGATTTACATCCCTGATGAAGAGACTCGTTTCTACCTTTGAAGCGTCTAATTTTAAAAAAGCATGTTTATAAGCACAGTCCTCATAAAAACTACTTTGGCTTCTGTAAGATCTATGTAAGGGCTGTGTTTGAAAACAGTGTAAAGACAGACCTGTGGCAGCAGCTTGACTCTTGAACAGCAGCTGATAAAATATTCTCAATTCATATTCATGTGCGCTCTGTCATATCTGCATCACTCTCCCACTCTTGGTAGAGCAAAGCAACTTTATATCCTGTTATTTATGTAATACTCGGCACCCTGGCTTGTAAAGTGTTAATAAAACGGTAATCACGCTTCATCAGGTCAAAGGAAAAATGTTGAACGTACAACACCTCTGTTAATTTTCATTGATTTGACAAAGACAGTCTCAGTTAAGATGCAGTCTAAATTTCACACCTTTAACAGACTTTTTCAGATTTTTTGTGACCCAACCTTTAGAAAATTAGATTCAAAATTCAGAATCTCGTACCGACACTTGGATGAAGTTTTTCTGCATTTTGAAAACTCAAACACGGAAAAATAAAAATATCAATACTTGAGCAATACCTGAGAAGGATACATTTTAATGAACAGTAAGTGTACAAAAATATATATATTTGATTAAATAGAGGTATTTGAATTCTCTCTTCTCTATTTTAGCCCCAAGAAACATTCATAACCAAATAGAAAATAAAAAGATCCATATTTTTGGTCTGTTTATGCCAGAATCTGAAGTAAAAGAGTGGGCTAAGACATGTGGGAGAGGGTATCAGCTGTACTCACACCCATGGCGACTGCTTTAAGGGCATCAGCCTCTCTGCTTATAGGCTGCACAGACTTTACCAAGTGGTTAATATATCTAGAATATTAAACCAAGATAAAACTTCTGTGTTTAACTTCATGACTTTTTCTCAGAAAATAATTCAATTAGATTAAGATCTGATTTAGTAGTGTTTACAACATGAAGTTAAGATATAAAGCAACCAAAATGATTAGTTTTTCTTTACTTTTGATGATGATACATTTTTCAAAAGTTCAAACTTTTAAAAATTTAAATTTGTACATTTTTGCATTTTCAATTGTGTGTGTTTTTATTTATTAATTAATTAATTTATTTATTTATTCTGCTGCTTAATATGCTAGCATTTCCTTCAATTCTCTTAAAGAAAAAAGTTAGGGAAAATGAATAATCATCATAAATTCAGTATTAATTTGTTCATAATGATAAATTGTCACATTTAAATTTAGGTTTTTGTTTTTTCTTGTCACTCATATAGGTATCGCTTTATAGTTGTTGCTATTGTGCTAGCTTTGATCAATATTCATCTTCTTTCTTCATCACATATTGTGATGAAGAAAGATCGTCTCTCTGGAGCACTGTCCACAAAAAAAAAAAAAAAAGCTTTGTGAAACCTAATAAAAAATGTTAAAAAATGTTTCGCACTGTCAACAAATCATTTTAAAATACACCTGGATCACCACCAAAAGGTATTCACTTCTCCCTTGTGCCATGACCAACGTTCTCTGACAATTTTACATAACATAACATAACATAACATTTACAACATAACTTGTAACTTTTTGAGTCATCCAGTGGAAAAAACTAACATACGCTGGCAAAAACATATGCAGAGATATAAAGATTTTTGTAATATAAACATTTTGCTGTATCTTTTTCATGTATTGGCCAATAATAGAAATGCTATAGGTGCCAAATAATTAATATAACTACAGTATTTAAAGTATGGCATCCTAGATTAAGGTGTGGAACTATTCTAAAAACTTCTATTCTCAAACTGTAAATATTAATAAATAAATAAAGTGTCCCAAAAGAGTCGGAGCAGATTAAGAACTATTTTTATGCCTCTAATTGCAGAAATAGAGCATGTAAAAATTGTTCATTTTTATATAGAAGCTTTACTTCCTGCACTCTCAGAGAGTATTCTCCCATAATTAAGAGACCACGTGAACAATCAAGCAGCTAAATGAACCCTTTTAATGTACAGAAATGTGTTTATTGGCCTGCTGTCAAACACACTGAGCTGTGGATGCATCTTTTCCCAGGTCAAAATCCAGTGTAACCCAGCTCCCAGCCAGACTCCTGGGTGAAGTCATGTATGTGAGGATGGATGATGGGTGGAGGTTCCTTTGCTGTTGTGCTGTAGGAGCCCTGTGTACTGTTGGAGACGCTGTTAAAAAAAAAAAAAAAAAAAAGGCCGTGCCACCCACACAGCTGGAATGTCATGCATGCAGTCCATAGAGTCTGTTTCAAGAGGGAGGCAGAGGGGGAGGAGGGGGAGGGTGCACAGAGGCTCTGTGCTCGAGGTGGGGTCTGCTCAGACTACTACTACCTCTACCTCGACTACTAATTCAAGATAAAAAAAAAAAACAAGCATTAAACTCCAGCCCCCTAAAAACCCCTCCATTAAGCTTTTTTAAGGTGGGAAATCATCAATGAAGTTGCTTTCTGAGGGCTGTTTAAGCGAGAGAGGAGAGGGGAAATGTGGGGGGAGAAAGAGAGAGCGGAGGGGAGAGAGAAGTGAGATGGAGGGATGGGGGTTGGGAGAGGTTAAAGGGCAGAGGAAGAAAGGAGGTACATTTTCGGAGGATGGGAGGTTGGAAAAAAAGGCGAGGGAACAATAACTCCCATGTTTAAAAGGCTTTTCTCGGCCCCCATGACACCTCGCGCTGCAGGCCGAGCAGAGAGCTGCTCTGTGGCCTCTTTCCCCCTCAGGCTGCACCAAGGAGAAACTTTTTTCCAAAACATCAAACTCATTTTTTTCTCTGCTCTTTGCCCTGCTTATCAACTCCACGCAAGGTAGACTTTAGAAGAGGTTTAAAGCTTCATTTTCCTGGAGAGTAAACAGGATTAAAACCAATACTTGTTTAGCTTGAACCCTCTAAAAGCACCTAAAAGGACCAAATGTGTAATTCATCTAATTAAATCATTGAATCGATTTCTTAATAACTTTAAACTATTTATCACATATGATGCAATAAGAAGTTTTGGCCTGATCATAATAGGTATATAAACAGAAATAAAACTGAAAAAGCACCATTACACACTCAGGGATTGTTTGACTATTAAAATGTGTGGCCTGTTTTCAACAAAAGTCCCATCATAGCAGCAGTAAAAATATTATCCAAAAAGTGTATAGAAAAGTAGTTAAAAGGTAAAATGTCTCACACAGGCTGTTTGCAAAGTGTATCAGAAAAACAATTAAAATGTAAAGAAAATATATCAAGTGTGGCTTTAAATCCAAATCTAGTGTTCTGAAAAATCATATTTAATTGTTTCAGTGTCCTGTCTGTATTTAAAAGTGCTTGTCTTTACAATAAGTGAAAAATCTCTTTCGATCAATGTTTATGTCTTTATCTGGATTATTTTGCTTGTTTCTAAAAGTACAAAACACTTGAATATTTAGTGTACACTCCCTCAACTGGTTATATTAGTTTTGTTTGTTTGTTTGACCTGTAGACAAGCCAAGTTTATTTTCAGAGCACCTCTCATGCACAGAGCATTTCAAAGCGCTTCACAGAGTTAAAAACAGAACATTTTTTGTACCATAAATGGACTGAAGAAGACTTTAAAATTAAACATATTGATCATATTAGGTTCAGAAGTTATTGTTATTAAATATTGGTAAATAATTGTAAAGACATATCTGCTGATTCGAACAATGGAAAATCGTGTCTAACCACTTTTCTGCTGATATGGATGATATTTTATTTCAAAGCTTAAATAAAGATTTAACTGGAAATAATAATCACATCAAACTGCATCACATTTTGGACCACCTTGAAATACCCAGGCATATGTACAAACAGAATTCACTGAGCTTTTATGGTGTTTGAAGCTTATAAAAATATTCACAACCTGAAGACTCAACAAACCTACCCAGGGGTGGGAAACTGGCCGCCTGGGGCCCACGTATGGCCCTCCTTGTCACCCACTGTGGCCCTCCAGTCATTTTTAAATATCAGTAGATTCTTAGACTGAAAAAGACCGTGACATATGGGCCACAAAAATGTGAAAGATATGAATATTTGCATACAAATCTTTGATTTGTTCTTTGGAGGAAATTAGGCTGTAATTGTTCATGATGAACTCTTATTAGCATCTAAAAATGCATTTGAGAGTAAAAAAGATAAGTGAGTGAAATATGATAAATAACTAGAATTAAAATGTTCAAGTCATTAAACAAACATGTTTAAATTGCCTTCATGTTGGCTTTTAAATGAAGCACCGAAGTTTAAAAACTATGATTTGATTTTACTTGTTAACTCCAAATGACTAAATAGATTATTTGTCTCTGTAGTTTAATTATAAGACATTATAATTGTTAAATTAAGAATAATAGATTCTTTAACAATTTGATCATCTGGAAATGAGAAAAAAATTCATGTGACCTGCTCAGTAACTAAAGCTGTCAATCTCTGAACTTAATGATCATTGTTCTTTATTTTATTTTCTGCTGCAATTTTAAAACACAGGTGCCACAGCAGAGAAATGAAACATAAACTTTAAACTGATTTTAAATGTTTATTTCACATTTATATTTGAACATGTGTAGGAAGTATGATAAATCTGGGTAGATAATTATTCTGTTTGTATTTCTGACTAAAATTTGGTTGATTTAAATCATTTTAAACAGTTTAAAACTGAAGCTAAATATCAAAAGCTGCAGTTTCACAAAATGTGGATACACTCCTGCCCAAGGTTTGAATGGCTTTTCCTGCTTTTGAACATTCTGTAATGGAAAGATAAAAAAATATTTCCGAGACAAATCCGGGGAGAACATCTGTAAAATTACCATTGACTGCATTTCAGATTAATTTAGGCCTAGAATGATTTGTTAATAGAGGTAATTAGGCATGTGTTTGCCCTCTATTGGCTATTTTTTCAGTATAAATTTATGTTGTTTTAGGGTCTGAAATAACCCCCACTCTAAAGGTCTTTTTAAAAAAATTTCTATCAACTTTTTTTGCATAATAATCCAACAATTCTATCAATGTAATGCTAATATAGAAAATAATGTAATTAGAAAGATAAAGCATATGTGAGGGTGTGTTAAAGTATAAGAAACAACTGGTGTCCAGTGGGTATATGCAGACTTTTTGGTATTTATAGCGTGAAAACCAGATTGTTGGTGATGAATTACAGGCTGTTGCTTTATGCTAATATTATTTAACCTCTTGCCTTTTAGGACATAAGTGAAGATTGGTTAATTTGACCCTTTAGATCAGTGCTCATCAAACTGTTTTTTCCAAAGGCACACCAAAGATCACACTAAAATTTCAAGGCACACCGTTTTTACACCATAAAATATAACTTCTCAACGACTTACTGTACCTTTTATAGTCTGTATGTCTCTGTCTCTGCTCAGTAATGCCTGCTACAATTAAACTGAAAATCGTATTACTCTTGAAATATTTGTTCATAAAGAATATGTTTAAAATTTGGATATCTTTCATTAATTTAGTGGGGAGCGTTTACACCAAACAGTTCACAAATTCAAGACTATTTAATCTTATAAATGTGTAAAAATCCCTCCCACCTACTATAATGCTGTTAACTGCAGAACCTTGGATGTGATTGTTTAAAAGCAGAATTTGCAGACGCATAACTGCATCAGTCTACACAAATAACGGATGCAGTAAATTTAAAACTCATTCATTAGTTTTGCAGCTGTAAGTTATGATTGTACGGATTTCCAAGGCACACCTGGGCTTGCCTCAAAGCCCACCGGTGTGTCCTGCCACACCGTTTGAGAAGCACTGCTTCAGACAAGAGCTCATGGAAGGCAGGAAGGAGAAACACCCCTGCTTCAACGTCAGAAACAAAACAGAGGACATCATTTGATCTGAGGAAAGGGTTGTCTCTTTCAGGAGTCACTTTTTCTCCACCAATCCACAAATGTTCCCACACTTTGACAGCTCATTCTCAGCCCAGCCTGAGCGAAGTCACCGGGACAGAGTTTGCGCATCCATCCACTGCTCCAAACCTGCGGCACCGGCTCCGTGCCGCCCCTCCCTCACTCCCTCCCTCCCTCCCTCCTTTCCTTCCATCAAACATTTTTCTGCCGACTGGCTGCACAATCAGATCTCTTCTGAGTGGGCTGCGGTCTGATGGGTGTGAGTGAGGGGAGTGTAGAGTGGGCCCTCTCCCACTCGGATAATGCCATTATTTCAGCTCCTCTGGCCAGGAATGCCAAATTTCACAGCCCGCTACTCCTCTCTGTGCGTCAATCAAAGCGACGCGAGGGGGCCGAGGCACCCACCAGGTCCGCCCCCCAACCCGATTCCGAGCATTGATCCCCCCACGAACCGGATCACACAGGCTCACTCTGAGGGAAACTTTCTCTACAAATCTGCTTTTCCTGTAATTTGGCCAGTACTTGGTTCTGATGATGTGCTTAATGCGCCAAACTGAAGATACACTGATCTGGTTTAGACGGGAACTCTTCAAATAAACATCATCATAACTGCACAAAAATCAAATACAACCTCTACCGAGGTTATGTCTTTGCAAAAGCTGTTTGTTATCAGGATAACTCAAAATGTTATGATCCAAGTTTGATGACATTTCCAGGATAGGTCAGAAATAGGCCAGGATTGATTAGGTTTTTGGGGGTGATCCAAATGTGGATGCTGATCAAGAAATTTTTACCTCTGCCAAGGAGGTTATGTTTTCGCTGACGTTTTTGTTATAGTTAGATTTTGAACAGTATAACTCAAAAAGTAATGAATGGATGCTGATCAGATTTTCAGGGAATGTTTGTCATGGCACAAGGAAGAAAGTGTAAGGTTTTGGTGGTGATCCAAATCCACATGTGGATCCAGGAGTTTTATTAGGGATTTGTTAACAGAGTGGAGTGGGCAGTTTTCTACATTTTTTGCTTGTAATTCAGTAAATTTTCAATGAATTTTGATGACATTTTCAGGGAATGTTGGACATGGAACAAAGAAGAGGTGATTATATTTAGGATGTGATCTGAAAGTGGGATGTGTCTCAAGGATTTTCTCAAAGATTTGTTAACAGCATAAGATAAGGCAGTTTTCCACATTTTTGTCAGTAAGTCGTCCGACAATTTTGGAAATGCATTGGTGGTGGTTTTTGCTCACTGAACACTTCTAATTAGTCAGTTTGATAAAAGGAAAGCTTAAAAAGTTCTGAACGGAATTTGATTAAATTTTCAGGGTAGGTCAGAAATGGGCAAAGGATAAATCATAAAAGATGGACTGTGATCGCAATCCAGATGCAAATCACATTCTTTTTTTTCTTTTGTTTTGAGAGCATTTGTCAACATTGCAATACAGGGAAGATTTTTCACATTTTCATATTCAGATGGTGTTTTCAGGGAATGTTGATCATGGCACAAGGGAGAAGTGATTAGATTTTGATGGTGATCCGTATTTGGATGTGGATCCAGGATTTTTTCAAGGATTTGTTAACAGGGCAGTTTTCCATTTTTTTGTCAAAAACTTATGGGACAATGTTGGAAAAGTGTTGGTGGAGGCTTGTGCTCCCTGTGCACTTCTAGTTTTAAATTCCATCAATATTGCAGGCTTGATCCCTGCTGTGTATGAGGGAAGATAATCCGGGTTAAGTCTGCATTTGAGCTAATTTCCAGCATCACTGTCCCCTCAGAGGCCAATTAGGAGCTAATTATAATCCGCTTTGTATTTGCACAAAAGGCTTTAGCGCCAAAAAGTAAATAAAATAATTAGTGATCAAGTTTCCAGATACACTGAGGAGGGGAGGGAGTGTGATGAGGAAATTTGTGAATGGGACATAGTTAATCAGGTATTCGTTGTGCGCTGTGACGTTGCCCCGCGCGCAGCCAATCGGGAGCGCGCTGGGACCGTCGAACACGCAGAAAGCGAGCCAATGGCGCGCGACCGAGCACAGACTAGCGCAGGGAGCGGCCAATGAGCGCGAGGCATGCAAAACGAGGAATTTGCTCCGGCAGGCTCTGAATGTCAAGTAATCAAAGATGGAGTCCGGATCTGCGAGGCCGTGTGCTCGTGCAAGGGAAGCGATTTTTTTCTTCTTCTTCACCTCCTCCTGCACATTTCTCCGCTCTCCACAAGCTTCCGGTCTTCGCGAGGACAACGGCGCGAGCCTAAAGAAGCAGCAGCGCGTGCGGGAGATGGTTGCTTTTCTTTGTTTTATGGACAACTTTTTCTCCTTCTCTTTTTTTTCTCGCCTATAACGGATTGTCCCTCCCTTGGCCAGATACTATTCATGCTTTCGGAGGAGGAGGAGGAGGTGGTTGTGCAGAGAGGAGGAGGAGGAGGAGGAAGAGGAGGTGGAGAAGAGAGGGGGGGTTGTCCACTGTGAGTTGTAGCTGATTTTTTTGGCGTGAATTGTCAGTGCAAACTTGGAAGTTGCAAAGGTGGAGACGCGGAGATTGTGTGTTTTTATTTACGCGACTCGGAGGGAGGAAGAGGAGGGAGCGCGAGGAGTGGAAGTGAATCGCGCGCGCGCTGCGCATCTGGAAGCTCGCTTCAGAAAACTTGATCAGGACGCGATTTGACGCCTGCTGGGCTTAGAAAAACGCGCCCTGCGTCTCTTTTAAACCGTACTGTACCTGCTGTATGAGGTGGACACGGGTTTGCCTAACGTGTGTGTGCGTGCTCTTCTTTCTACGTGTGCGCGTGCGGAGCCTATAGGCTGTTGTGCAATCTAACAAGTCGTCAGTATTGTACCGTGGGCTCGTGAGCTGGCAGGAGAGGCTCGTATAGGCCGCTCACAGATGTATGGCGGAGAAAACGTAAAGCTTTCAAGAACAGGTAATATAACCAAACACCTCGGTGTGTTTTCAGTGATAATCTTCAGGATTCAAGAGAGGAAGCTTTCTCGAGAATTCCGGCCTCATTCTCCCCTCTTCATGCTATAGATTGTGTATGTTGTGTAACAAGGCGTTGATTGTGCAAACTTGCAGGGACTACTTTTTCTTCCTCCCAGGCCTTGGTGCAGCTTATTTTGCTTTAATTTCACTGTTAGGGATCAAAACAACTTTCCTGTGAGGACTTTTTAATTCCTTTACGATGTTGTTAGTGGTAAGCTTCAAGAGTTGAAATGATCATATTTAAGAGGTTAATAATGTTTTAATGGAGGTGATACGGTTGGTAGTCCATTGCAGTGTCAATTTTGACCCCCTTTTTTGCAGGTAGTCTAAGGTTTTGAAATAAATTCACAATTCTTGTGTCAAAATGTGTTCAATTGTTGACCAAACTCTAAACCTTATTTTCTTAGTCCAGTTTTACTCAGTTTAAAGTCCCACTTTTTATAACTTAATTTTTCCTATATAAACTTACTATAGTAGAATGACGTTGCTTATTGATGTTAAGCTATCAGTGTTCAGATTCTCCTTTATGAGGTTAATAATAAAGTTTAGATGATTAGGTTGTATGTTGCAGTGCTAATTTTGGCATTTTTTTGCAACTTGTATTAGTTTACATGTGTAAGAGTTCTGCTGATTGTCGACTAAAACTTGAAACATAATGTTGTAGTCCAGTTTTTAGTAGTTACAATCCTATTATTTAAATCATAATATTTATCTATGTAAATTAACAATAGAACAATGTCCTTTAAGCTAATACAGTATTAGTGCCAACATTTTAAAATTATCTAAAAGACAAAAGACACCTTACTTTCTTCTGATTGTATTTATAGGTTTAGTATTTTTTTGTGTTTCACTATTGCTGGACACTCTCTAATTAATGCCTTAAATATCAAACTTTACTGATTTCAATATCGTATTTATTGATTTGTGAAATATGAAACAATATCCACTCAAATGGAACCATAAAACCCTATATATTCAGCAGTAACACTTTTTTTTGTTTTAATAGGCTAATAATGTTATAGTGGAGGATGAAAGGTTTATAGCCTATAGCAGGTTAATTTGGGCCTTTTGTGCAGTTTGTCTTGGTTTTTGAAAGAAACTCTCAATACCTGTGTCAAAAATTTGCCAATTGTTCACCAGAAATTGAAACTTAAATGTTTTAGTCCAGTTTTCATCAGTAAAAGGCCCATGTTTTTTTTTTCTTTTTTCTCTATGAAAACTAACTGAAGTGGAGTTACTTTTACATTAACACACTATGTATACCAATATTTTAAAATGAACTAATAGGTAAATGACACCATATTTTGAGGTGTAGTATTTTTTAGTTTTAGTCTTGATTGATATGCACAAACTTTGTGTCTATTAATTTTAATATCAGTTTATTTATTGCTGAAAATATGAAATAACCTCATTAACAACCATAATATCTTTTGAATGAAGCTGGAAAACAAGCATTTATTCCAGATCATCTAACAAATTAAAGAACTGAATACCCTGACAGCTCACCACTAACAAAATCTCACCTTATTTAATTGTTCAAGGGCTAAAAATACATGCAAACAAGATTTTTTTGGTATTATTTTAATATATATTTTTAGCTAATATCTGGAATTTTGGCAGTAGAGAAAAGTTAGCTGTTGGACATTATTGGTCATATTTTTTGATCAAAAATTATTTCTCACTGAACAACCCAAACTGTTGAGCTTTTTAATTGTTCTAACCGTCCCTAATGTTTTGGCCTCCCTCCAATGATTAGTGCTGAACTTTTGTGGTCAAATGTTTCTTCTAAAAGCTAATTCTCTCTTGAAAAACCCAAAGTCATGGTCTTAAAAAGCCTTGACACCCCACCCTTAATATTTAGTCATATAATATCCATTTGACAAAAATGAACACATCTTAAGAGTGCTTATTGAAGATCTGATTTTCACAAAGTAATATCTTTTTGATATTAAAAAAGAGATAGTTGATGAACATTTTAGTCACATTTTTCACTTATGAAGTAATTTCTATTAGAAAAAAAACAAATAAAAATGATGGATTTAAGGTCTTGAAACCCATTCCCTAACATTTCAGTCCCTGAAAATTAGTAAGTATACATTTACTTAGTGTTTTTGTTTGTAAGGATTTACCTTTAGCAGAGAAGGCAGAGTTCAGGAGCTTTTTTTGTCCATTAGCTCTCTTTTACATAAGTTAAAGCTTGTGGATTTTGTACCTCAGGCCACCCCTCACATTTTACTGTAGTCTTGTCTGGTTAACTAAAAGTAACGTATTTTAGTCCAAGCTTTTTGCTATCAAAGATGTATTTTGTCTCAGTTATTGTCTGTTTTGACATGGGAAGGTGGATAGTCGAACTAACATTTTTGGTCACGTTTTCATCCAAGAACTGCTCTGTAGTTCTCTGAAAGCTTTTGGGAGTGGAGCAAACCACCCCCACCCACCACCACCACCTTCCACCTCCAGCAGTCTTAAAAAACCTCCCATTCCTCCCCCCACCCCCCAAAATTAGAATGCATGTCATTCACTGCAGAGAATAGTATGGGCCCACATGCTGGGAAATTCCCATTCTCCCAGAGGGTGAGAGTAAGCAACGCTGTTTAATTTAGGAAGTTCATTTAACGCGGCAGGCACAGAAGAGTGGCATTGTTGGGCTGGAGGATTCTGACTTTTGTCTCCTGTTGAGGAAATTTAAAGCTTTACATTAAAAAAGAGGGAGAGTTGAAAAGAAAAAAGCAACCATTTGTAGGCACTTGTGCAGCATTTGTGAGGTCTAACTTTGAAATAATAAAGTGTTTGAGTTTTTAATCCAATTATTCGATGCATTAGCGAAATACATTTGATTTTCTTCTTTTTTTTTGGTGATTCAAATGAGGTGAGTTGAGTCAGTGGATTCTGGTGTCCATGTTGTTGTCCACTGCCCTTTTTCTGTTGCACTACTGCACATTGAGATGAGCAGTGCAATATTAAAAGGGCATTGGCTGATGAGAAACAGAGGCCCACACCTCCATTTACTGCCTTTGAACCTCTAACCTGCACATGGAGGGAAGAGGGTCCCCTTAAATCACTAAAAGCTAGTGTTTTTCCATCTGTGCTTCAGTTTTAGATATAAATATGGCAGAATAAGCCACACAAATCCCAACTTTAATTTGACAAGTATAACATTTCCTCAGAGCTCATGCCTTTAAATTCCTCACGTTTGCTCGGTATCACAGTGTATTTGTTGTCTGATATTGAACTGTAAGGTGAGTTTGGCAGACAGGAATGGCCGTCCCCTTGTCCACGTGCTGACACATGCTGAGGTCAGCTGCTTTGACAATGTTGCACTACTGTACCATCCATTCTAGCAGTGCAATAGTATTGTCATAGCATTTGGCCTGAGCTCACGCTGAATGCTGCTAAAAGGAGATCATATTTTTCTTTTGCTGTTATTTTCCTTTTTTCAAATGGGTTTGTGGAGAATTGGAGGAGCTGATGACTGATAGCAGATCTTGGTGTGTTCACAGCCAAAAGAGAAAAGGCAACATAAGTGTTTACCCAAGAGTGTATTTACAGAGGAGAGTGTACACACATTTGTAGGCAGCCAGGAGCCCCTTTGACCTGAATTTAAAGGATGAGATGTATGTTTAAAAAAAAAAAAAGGCCTTAAAAAGGAACTAAACAAAACAGACTGAGCTTTTTAAATTACATGAAAGATTTACTCCATCTTAATGGATGATGCATTCATTTGAAGTCGTTATTGACTTTATAGCATGTTAGTTTTGTGCTTGTCATTGTCAGTGGCTGTGAAATTAAGATGAAATAAAAAGTGAAAGCAGAAAACCAGAAAAAAAAAATCACAAAGGCACCAATAAAGAGTAGACATCTCCAATCAGTTTGTACCAAACTTCCAGGGTAATGTACTATGGTAGAAGTAATTCAGGAAGTGAAAACTGATTAGAATAAATCAAGTTCACATGAGAACAGGGAAAAGAAACACAAATGCACTAAAATAGTGAAATCTTCCATTTTTAAAGCCGATATTGAAATTTTCAGGTACTGATTGCAGTTCATTTAAATATCTGTTTTGAAGTTGTAAACTGTAACAGCTAGTGAAGAATTGAATATTAAATTGTTTTTATGGACACATGATGTTTAAATATCCAGATCACAGCTCATAAAAATCTGGCCTCCAATTAAGAGTAAACTGTTAATGCCAGAGTGAATCAATCTGAAAAAAGTCAAAGTAATACCAGGAAAAGTTACAGAAAACATTCAAACTTCTGCAAGATGTTTTAAAAAGAAGATTACAGCTCATGAAAGGTCACACTGCAAAATAACAGCAATAAAAAGGTGACATTAAGTTTGAATTCAATCTGAGAAACGTCACAAAAATGAGCTCAAAGCAGAATTTGTGCAGGGCAGATTCAGTGATTACAAAGAAGACGGCTCATTATTCAAAGTTAAAAATTAAGAATAAAGTAAATTATCAAATGGTAAGTTTTTAGATGAAATTGAGAGGAGTCCCTCAGTTTCACAAAACTCCTTGTTAACATTTTAAAGATATCGGTGAAGCTCTTTAGCCTGTTAAGTTTGTTTAGACAAAACAAAGGAAGGATGAATGGACACCAACCAAACATCTTTTAAGTATCGTCAATATATCAGAATTTCAACAAAAGAACAGCTGATGAAAACCATGAATATTTATTCAAAGTGGACTGTTAAGTTGTTTGGAAATCCATGAACGTTAGCTTCAATAAAACCTAAAAAGTCACACAGAGTCAGTAAGTATTGGGCTCTCTCCCTGTTAATGAAGTGGATATGAGAGTATTAAAAACTGATAATCCAGGAGTCACCTGAGCTTCAGTGAATTATATAAAGGAGAACATTAATAAGTGATGAGTTATTTAACAAAACCAAAGAAGTCACAAAACCTTTTTATCTTTGAAGTTGACTGATGTGGGCATTTAACTATTTTTATTCTTTGTTTATTGTTAATGAATTATTGTAAAAGCCTTTTTAGAAGGTGAAACTGTTTAAAAAAAACCTGAATTAAACTCAAAATTGTTGGAATCCTTGATCTTTTTTCTGTAGTGGAAAAATATATTTTCAAAAGTTGATACAGCCCGCAAAAAATATTGATTATTGTTTGAAATTAATGTAAAATATGCAAAACAATGGCTGCTATGGAAGGTTTTTCAAATTAAAACAGTAAAATTCAAAGAATAAACTTAAAGTGAAGTGGATGTTAAAGTTTTCATGAGCAGATGTGATTAAATATGTTGCTCATTATTCAAGATGAATGGTAAAACAAACAACTTAGGCTCAAGTGGAAGAAATCCAAATGAGAATGAAAGCCGTGCACTTGACTTGAAAAGTCTTCTACATTTTCTGTTACATTTTGAAGTTTACTAAAAATAAATTTAACTCAGGGAAAATACTGATAGAAGTGTATAGTTCACAAGATATAACAGCCAACTATTAGTCCATTTTATTTGGAATAAAACTTAAAGTTGTCCCTATGTACTCTAAAAGATAAGTGGGTCTTTTATGCTATGTTGATTTTTAGATAATGATTACTCGTCAACTCATTAAAAAAGACAGTGATTTAGAGACACTGAAAAAGGGCAAATAGGGAAGTGAAAATTAGTTCACCTAAAACCAGGAAATATTTTTATGATATTGAAGTTTAGAAAAACAAAATACACATGTCTGTTTTTAGATACCAGCAGAAACTAACTGAAAACTGTTCAAATACAGAGCTTTAGTCAAAAAGTCCAGTCAAACCAGGAAAGTCACATCAGTTCAGTTACCAGTGATTTCTGTCTTTCAAATATTTGATGTGAAAACGAAATGTTGAGAATGAGGTTCAAGATTTTGCTAGAGTGTGAGTATGTGGGTGCAGTGAAGTCTGTTTTAAACTCTTTAAGTCAAAATGAACATTTGAGTTTTACATTGAGCTGTAAAAAAGATGACAGATCAGAAAGTAAAAATACATTCAAACCGATAAAGTCAAAGATCCATCCAAGTGAATATCAACGCTATCCTGTCAGATGATGTCCTGCAAAATATATCAAAAATTATAGAATGTAAATAATTTACACAAGCACTCATCAGAGGGTAAAATCACTTCAATAGAAATAGTCATAACAATGTACCAAAAAGCAGATCTTTTTCTGACTTCTGTGGCTGTTAAAGTTTTCAAAATTGGATACATACCATGTAGAGATATTTGATATTTAAAGTACACAAAAAAACACAAATCAGGTGAAAAGTGACTGTCAGCATAACCAGAAAATGTCACAAAAATGTTATTTAAGTTGAATAATTATTTTATCCACCATAGACGCCAACATTTTCAAATCTTGTGTGTCATTAAATCTAATTAATTTGTAAGAAAACGGTAAAAACAAAGACAAATCAACAGGTATGAATACATTTCAATAAACAAAAAAGCTACAAAAATGCACAAATAATCAAAATTATTCAAGTGGAAATTTTAGTGTGAACAACCGGATCACACCTCATGAAAAATAGACTTTGTAAATGTGTCAGAAATGTTAATGAAGCAGAAAAAGTCAATAAAGCTGCATTTTAAAGGGTGTTCAGCTGAAGTGTCTGAGCTCAGATCCACATTTGAAGCTGAAGGCTTCTCAGATTGTCACTTCTCTCAGTGGGCGTTGCTCCTCCCTCTGTGTGTGTCTCTTTACCTGTTTTGTGGTCACACCAAACATGGCGTCGGTGTGCTGATGGTGAAATAGAAAAAGAAAGGAGGGGTGGGGGTCAGTGTGTGTTTTTGAGCATCTTCGGTGGCAGCAGCAGGTCTATGGGGGGAGGGGACGTCAGGGAGGAATGTAGGGAGCAAAGGCCCTCTCTCTCTCTCTCCCTCTCTCTCTCCTTGTGCATTTTGTCTTTCTCTTTCTTCCCTGTGCAGAGATAAGGTGTCAGTGCTCCCGTGTGCGTGCCTCTTGGTGGAAGCAAAGAGGTTTGTTTGTTTTGATGGCTGTCAGCGGGTGGGAATGTTTAACCACAGTCCAGTTGCTGTTACAAGCCTCAACACAAGGACATGAGTAATTATTAAAAACAGAGAGGAAACAGGATTGTTGTAGTAAAAAGCTGCAGGTAAAAGAATAAACACAGTGGAAAACAGTAAAACGTCACATAAAATCAAAGTTTGAGTGGTCCAAAGTGGAGTCGAGAAAAAAAAAGGGAGCACCTCAGTCACTCGCCTGTGTGTGAAACTCTCCCCGAGTAAAGAACGTGACTTGTTTAGGCTTGCTTGCAATGCTTGCTGGGAAATCCTGGAATGTGAGGAATGGGGGGACGGTGGTGCTTCTGCAGTTATCTGACTGCACGGAGCGGCAGAAAAGGAGCGAGTAATGAAAGCCAACATGTCAGCGGTGCCTTCATGTGCACATTAAACCACAGAGAATAATGAGATAATCCCATCTGGAGTTCATTACAGTCATTAAAAAGCACATAGGACAAAGTTAAAGAGCCCGAGCAGAAAACAAGCACTTTGTGAAGTCCTTTTGTCATGTGTCTGTGCTCTCTCTGTACCACAGCTAATCAAGTCTTTCTGTTGGGGAAAAGTGTTGTGTAAATGTGACAGTTTGGACAAACACACTTGAAAGATTTTCTACTGTTAATGATGTATTTCTTGAGGCTAATGAAAGATTCTGTACAATCTTACTAATAAAGTTTTTAACATTAATCTTCCCAGTTCTTCAGTTTTATTTGTTTGTTTTATTTTCTTGGTTGAATATCATAATGCAAACTGAATGTTCAGACATCAGTTTGGTTAGAGACAGATTTGACTGTATAATTAGAATGATTGAAGCCATGCTTGAAAATAATTAGTAACAAGAAGCTCTGCAAAAGGACAAACTCCACCAAGGCATTTCCAGAATTAATACGTTTTTGTCAAAAATGGTGACAACAGCCCTAGCTTGAACTGAAATTCTTGAAAAAAATTTAAACTGTATTCAGATCACAAAATCGAATCACTTCCTCCTTGTGCCATGACCAACATTCCCTTAAAATATCAAAATCCCCTGAGAGGCCATTGAATTGTTGGTGAAAATGTGAAAAAAAGATTAATACCCTGTCTCACAATGTTAAATCATTTTTATAAATTTCTTAATACGGATTCATCAGATTTATATATTTTATCAAATTCCATTCATAACCTTTTGGGTCATCTTGTTAGTGAACAAACTAACCCCAGCAAATACAGAACCCAATGGTTGGAGTCAAAAGAAGAACTAAAGCTTTATTTGCAAGAAAATAACAGTATGTATCGCGTATGCTAAAGTATGAGACTAGAGGCCTGATGAGGGTGTGAGTGTTTTAAAATATCAGAAAAGATCTTAAAAAAACACTTAACTGTTTAAAGCCTGAAAAAAAATTGCACTGGAAAATGCTGATTTTTTTGGAGCTGAAATGTTTATTTCACTTTCTACTGAAATAAAAAAAAATCATAATTTCCATAAAATTTAACATATATAGTTCTTGTATCTCATTTGATACATTAGGTGTTTTTGTTAATTGATAATCCACTTTAGGATATTTTTATCATTTATGTGATTGTATCCAGATTTTTTTTAGTAATTTGGTGATCATATTGATTAGATAGACATAAAAGTATGTATCAAGTATGATACGATAGGCTGTAAAGGGTTAAATGACATTTTTTTAGAGACTGCCCATCTGATTTTTTCAACAAATAAATCATATGTATTAGTAAGTATCCCCCCACACACTACATTCATTATGTTAAAAAAAGTCTCATAAAATATTCTGAGTTATTTGGTAAAATATGCTCAAAACCACGTCTGTGTAGAGCAGCAGTTCAGTTAAATAAACGCAACTTTGGCTGTTACGTTTGATTTGTTTGATGCTTGTATGTAAAGTAGTGTATTCTTTTCACCATTAAATCAAGTGATAACTAAGGGGCAGTCGAAGGTCAAAAGAAACATTTACAGGTTATCTTGAGCTTCTAGTAGTGAGGCTTTTATTTTGAAAATCTGTTCCACCTAAGAGACTGTAGGCACCAAACTCTTGACAGAGCCATGATTCATGATTTGAAGGTCAAGCCCACTGCAAGTTTTCAAAATAATCTCAGGGTAAAACAAGAGGCTTTTGGCACCTTAACCCTCTACAGAGACTTTGAATAAATAACTGACATTTTTGAGGCTTTTATTTGAATATTTAGTCCTTGAAGATCTAATAAATAATTGTAAAAAGTAGATCTTTCATCTGAAAATCATGCCTGCTCAAGAGACATGTTTGAAACTATGAAGGCCTAAAAAGGCTTTTGTTTAAAATGATTCAAGTCCACAGTAAGTGTGATAAAGTGTTAAAATACTCACACTTCAGGTTTGAAAATTCTACCTTTAAGATTTGAAGAAAGTTTCCTTGAAATAATTTTGGCTCTTTTTTCAATTAAGTCTACTCTTCAGGATATTATTAATGTATAAAAAGGATTTTAATGTGTTAAACTAAAATAAATCTAAAAGATAAATCACAGAAAATAGTGTTTGACTTAGCGCAAAACTGGATGTAGACAGAATTACAGGCCTCAGGTTACTGGTGTATTTTTGCTTTTTTAAGACACTGGCCTTTTTATTTTAATGGCAAGTCTATTTTGTATTTTCTGGTCAATACTTAAATATTCCAAAAACCATAAAGCACCAATCTTCAAAGCAACTACACACTAAGGGCATGTCTCCAAGTTCAAACATGTGGGTGCAAGCCCACTGGATCCTAATTTATCCAAGACACTAATAGAGATTTGGTGTTTTTTTGCTCAGCAATGAATCAGTTCTTTTTCATGTGGGTCCTTGGGGGGACACTTGAGATTTGCTTTGTGTCGGATTTGTCTTTAAGTTTTTGTCAGAGTTTACTGGTCAAAAAATAGCAGAAAAGGAGTAATGTAACAAAGACCATATAAAGGCCACACTAGTTCAGATCAATAAATGAGACTGCTTATGAAACATTAATTCATATTTTAGAGATGGAGCCCCAGGTTTCTCCAATGCTACAGCTGTAGCCTCAAGCCCAACTGCAACTTTCTTAGTAAGAAACTGAAACCAACTTTGAAAAAAATAAATGAAAAAATATGCAAGGTAGGAAACTAGAAAAAAAAACATACCAAACAAAGAGACTAAAACAAAACTGTTTTATCAGCGAATGACTACAGAAGCCCTTAGAGGACATATGAGTAAATTTTTTTGTAGGATTCAGTTTCTCATTTTAGTTTTTAACACTTTGTCATTAGAAACCAAGTTTAACAGATAGCAGGAAAAACACTTCCTAGATTACTTAGAAGCACAAAAAAAGATTAGTATGACCTAACACATTTCTGCCAAAGGCTTCTGTGCAGCAGACTTTTGTTCCCAGGCACCACTTGTAGCAGCTTTGTGGCCCTTTAGGTCTGGACCCTTCAGCTAAGAATCACTGCTCTGTTTTTATTGACCGTCATGTTAACTTTTAAAAATGCCCTGGCATGTTATGGGTTTGAAAATGAAGTCACTGTAAATGTACTTCTCCATTCTCCATATTACATCATTGTTGAGAACAGAACTGTACCAGCATATGATAGCTCTAAAAGTTAATGATCAATATTATTATGATCGATATATTGACCTCACATAATGGCAGAATGATACAGAAGGGACTTCCGCTCTCAACAATAAAACAAAAAAAATGTATTTGTATCAGTATTGGGCAAAAGCACTTTGGAAAAATC
Source organism: Cetoscarus ocellatus (assembly GCA_037902135.1). Classification (NCBI taxonomy): domain Eukaryota; kingdom Metazoa; phylum Chordata; class Actinopteri; order Labriformes; family Labridae; genus Cetoscarus; species Cetoscarus ocellatus. Next base: position 300,583 of record JBAMNC010001417.1, read on the forward strand.
AGCACACCAGATACAAATTCATCATCATGACTGCAGACTCAAACATTTTCAAAGCTGAAGAAGAATCTGAGCTCAGTGCCATGTGGGTGAAACAGCAGCACAGAGACAGTGACACCTTTCACACCTCAGCTGCACAGGTACACTCGATGTGAAGAGACAGCTCTTCTATCACAGCAGCACGTCCTCTCCACCAGTGTCTATTTGTCTCTGTCAGGACTAAAAGAAATTCGATTTTAGCTCCTTCTCTGACAAAAAATGATCTCAAAACCTTAAGAGAGCAACAAATAAAGTGCTCATGTTGTGAGTAAAAAAGTCAGTGTGGTTCATTTCAGCAGGGTTAAAGGTTTTGACTGAACTCTGATCTCAGTGGATGGACATGTTTGGTCTAAATATCACCAACAGAGGAGTTACTACATCATTTATAACAGTTAACCTTTGCAAATCCAAGCCATTTTCTGCTATTTTAAGTTTGTCTGGACCTATTTTGCCTCAACCTTTCCAACCTTGTGGATAGAGATAAGCCAAAAAATCAAAACACAATCTCACAAAACTTTCTACAAACAACACACATCAGTGATAAACAAGCCTTTCCACATCTAAATATGGTTCCCCCAAGCCGTGGTTAAACTAAGAAAAACATAAGTATGCCAAGAATCTCACAACAAAAACTATTTACATATTTACTCCTATTCCTCCAGACATTATTTTTCTCCATATCTGTGCCACTTTTGAAAGCAATTTCTGTCTCAAATGTTTCCAAGAATCACATCACACTCCACACATTTTTTAAATTCTTTTGGGGCCTGACCATCTTTTCTCTTGTCGGTGTATTGCCACTCCTGATTGAACACTACTGTCTAGAAAAGAAGTTTAAATTAGTTGCATCAGCTTGGTCCGTATGACTGATCAGATGTTGTCATTTTCTATTTGGGTCAAAATGAGGTCTAATAACATCACTGCAACACTTTTATCAAGAAAATATGACATAAAAATCATTAATTATGGCTTTCTCTGTGGATCCACAAATACAATTTAAGGCTGGGAAATGTCGACCAAAGCAAATTATATTGTTTAACTGGGGGTACACAATGTGTAAATCTGGGTATTTTTTCTGTAAATATTTAACAACTGTTTGCCACAATGCCAGAATTTAAAACTTTGATTTGCATCTACAAAACACTAATGGGGCATCAGGTTTTAGTATTCGTGCATCACAGCAAGAAGGTGAGAGTCTGCCTCAGGATTATGGGAGCCAAGCTGATTGGTTTTCTGTGGAAGAAACAGGAGGTTCAGAGAACAAAAAGGACAATGAACCAACCAGACCACATTCTCTCTGGTGACTTTTCCTTAATGCCTCTGGGCGGCACTATCTAGCCCCACCAAGGAGAACACATGGATATTCTCACTTCTTCATTCTCTCAGCCATTAGACTGTAAAATGCTGGTCTCTAATTTATGCTTGGTGCGCATCTGCAATCATAAGTCGTCATGTGCTTGTTGCTGATCAGTTGTGAGGCTTTTTGTTGGTGGGGGACCCAGTTGGTCTGCAAAGTCTGCTACTGATGTGAATGTAACCGTGCAAATGTTGTTTGTTACCTCCGCCAAGGAGGTTATGTTTTCCCCAGGGTCTGTCTGTGTGTTTGTTCGTTTGTCTTTTAGCAAGATTACGCAAAAACTACTGGATGAATTTACATGAAAATTTTACCAGAGGTGTGGTTTGGTCCAAGGAAGAAGCCATTACATTTTGGTGGTGATCCGCATATTTGTCTTGATGCAAAAAAAATCCAAAATTTGCAAAAAATCCCATAAATTAACACTGGGCTGTATTAAAAAAAAAATCATATTTCTGACATCACTTGATGGATGTCACAAAAAAACACTGAAGTTTATAATGGCAAATCCCATTCATTTCTCCTCGCCTGCTGTGATGGTTCTGTCCCCTTTACGTCATTATGGAAATTGTAGCTTATTTGCAAACTCACGTAAACGCTTTTCAAGCCTATGTCGCTACATTACCCAGCTTCACTTGCAGTGCCAGTGGAGGAGTTCTCCACATGGATGGACACGAGCGGCGACTCGGCCGTCATGTTGGACCTCGTGGTGATACAGAATTGTATCTTGGCGGAGGTCTGCGCTCTCTGGGTGCTTTTCTAGTTTAATTTGTTTATTATTTCTGTCTTATGAGACTTGGTAGCTGTAAACTGAATTGTCTGTTTGGGACAAATAAAGCGGATCTGAATCTGAATCTGAAGGTTGCTGGTTTGACTCTGGTTTCCTCCCGCATATTTAAACATGCTCGTCAGGTTGATTGGTGACTCTAAATTGTCTGTAGGTGTGACTTTGTGTGAATGGTCATGTTTCTCACTATGTGGCCCTGCAATTGGCTGGCAACCAGTCCAGGGTGTATCCTGCCTCTCGCCCAATGTCAGCTGGGATGGGCTCCAGACTCCACGGTGACCCTGAAAGGGATAAGAGACAACAGAAAGAAGGCAGATAGTAAACACTAATGGCATCAATACCTGTTTGACACCTCTGCGACAAAAATAGAAGTAAGAGGAACTGGAACTGAGTGTTTTTTTTTTGTGTCACAGTGAGCCAATAATAAAGAAGAGGTACTCCTTGAGCACAAACCTTCAACAAGGCATTTTTAACATTTTTGGGCAAGTTAATGTCAAAAATGTGGAAAACCATCCTATCTCACGCTGTAAAGAAATCCTTGAAAGAATTCCTGGATCCACAACCCAATTCCAATCACCACCAGAATCCAATGACCAAAATTCCTTGGAAATGTCATCATTATCTGTTGAGAAGCTGTTGTGTTATGAGAGAAAATGTAGAAAACGTTCATATCTCGCAATCTTAAGGAATCCTGAAAGAATTCCTGGATGCACACCTATTTTCAGATCACCATCACAATCTAATCACTCACTTTTTTTGCCTTTACCAACATTCCCTTAAAATTTCTTCAGAATGCGTTCATAACTTTTTGAGTTACCATGTTCACAATCTATAACACAAAAGAACTAACGCTGGCAAATACTTAACCACCTTGGCTGTGGTAACTATCATACTCAGGGAGTAACAGAAATAAAATACAACAACCACAGTATAAGCAAAAAATGACCACTTTTAAGGACTTCTCTGGTTGTTGTGGTATCAAACAATAACCTTGCAGAGCAGCTGGATCCACCTCATTCAAACTTTGTGATCAGACAGGTCAAGAAAATATTGCAAATCCAATCACCTTGTGGATATGTATTTGAAAGATGCTGCCTTTCCCAAGCAGTTTTTATGGGCTGTTTCCCACTGGCATGTCAGGATAATCAAACAAGGTTAGAAAGCTGCCATATCGCTCAGTGTTAACATATTCTTCAAAAAAAAAATCCTGTATCCACATCCATATTCGGATCAGCTCCAAAATCTACCATGATCAGCATTCCCTTAAAGTGTCGTCATAATCTGTTGAGCAGTTATTGAGAAATGTGTGAAAATGTGGGAAACTGTCATTTCTAGCAATATTACAAAAATCACTCAAACAGTTCCCGGATCTGCATCTGGATTCAGATCACCACCAAAATATAATATTTTGTCCTTGTGCTATGACCAACATTCCTGCAAAATTTCATCAAAATCTGTTTATAACTTTTGGAGTTATCCTGTTCTCAAGCTAAATAATCAACAAGCTAACGCCAGCAAATACATAACCTTATGGCAGCAGAAACAAAAGAATTAAAGATGGTTAAAAAGCCCAGTTTTGCATGAATGTTACCGTTTGAGTAGTCTTGTATGCCAGAAAAAACATAACCTACTTGGCAGAGATAAAAATCTTTTATTGAGCATAAGGTCTGACATCAGTATAAACTCAACAGAAAATGCTTTAAATTCATTGATTTACCTGACATCTCATTTAACACAGCAGAATAATTTAAAAACCTGATGATTCCCAGCCCTACCATAAATAAAAGCTATCAAATTAAAGTTAATTAAAAAAAAACTCGGCTTCAAACCTTTGTTACGACAGGTATGATGCAAAAAATAAATTTACAGGATTTTATAACAAAGAACAAAAATCATGCAATCAGACAAGTCCAATAAAAGTTTGGACGGACGAGAGCAGGTGAGAGAATAAAATGTCACAAAAAATGAATAAATGTGTGAAAAAGAAGACAGGGGACGACAATAAATCCAGGTGACCAGCAGACAATGACGGAGGAAATCCGAATAAACAGAAATAACCCTGACAGAGGAAATGAAATCATCTGGGAAATGTGTGTGTGTGTGTGTGTGTGTGTGAGAAGGGGGGAGGTGCTAATGAAAGTCTAATGTCGAGCCGCCTCATATGTTCAGCTGAATAGAGCTAAACAAAGCAGCAACATCAACACTGCCTAAGCTTCAAAAACAGACACACACAATTCAGCTCACCTCTGGAGACAACTTTACACACTCCTCTGGTCAGATATTTGTAGATTGTTGAAAATCAACTCCTCAAATTGTGATTTCATAGAAATTCTGTCAGGCTGGTGCACCATATTTTGATCTGGTGGTTGTGATCACATTTATTGGCTGTGTTATCCCTTCCGTCTATTTGAGCTACAGTTTCAGCCATTTTCTTGCATAATTTTAAGTTTAGACCAATGCCCCGGAAACATAAAAAGCAAAAAAGTCTCTTATAAAATATCATGAGTGACATAAACAAATAGATGGGTAGATAAGTATTTCATTAATGAACCAGACGAGCCGCTGCAAAAGTAAAAAAAAACAAACACAGTTAGACTTTCTGGTGCCTTCAAAACCCACACAAAGAGAAATTACAGCAAAACTAAAATAATTTTTGGATGTCACGTGGAACGTGGAAATCTTTGCACATCTAAGAAACCTGGTAACTCCTAACATCATGAAGCCAAATCTCCACAGACTCACCTCTCCTCATCCGCAGTCTTTTCTCCTCTGTTTATGAATGAATGCATAACAAGCTGACTGATGTGATTGTTGTCAAGTGTCACAAAAAAAGCAAAGCAAAAGGAAAAATGTATCAGTATTGGCAGATAATACCAAAAAAAGGAGATAACTGGTATATATCTATTTACAGCAGATATACATAAGAACAGCCATACATACATATATAATATATTCACCATGATACTGATTATATGATTATTTACTAGTGCTTCTAGTTTTAAAATCATTCCAGTATCATTTACTGTTGAACATTGTCTTTCCTGTACCGTGTCTGTTTTAACACAAAAAGACCGTCACAGTGAGAGAAATGGGTTCATTTTGGTACAGAAGAGACCTGGTGTTCTTTTAAACATGAGTGCTCATATTGGTATTGGTTAAAATAGGATTTAAATACTGATATATGGGATATTGGTAAGCCAATATCATGTTTCCCTTCTAAAAAAATGTAAATAGAAATGTCTTTGTCAGAGTACCTTTTAAAATGTAAGACTTTGGTTAGATAACAATTAGACTTTCTGAGACATTTTATGACCTGAAAATGACTAATACTCAATTTTAATGATGCATGGGAGCCTTAGATTCAAACAGGCGATTTTATTATAAGGTAAACGAAGGCAGATGCTTTTGGCCTTGTTCACCAAAGGGGCTCGGGATAGAGGCCATGGTGCACACATCAAATGTGACTTATGCGAAATAAAACAAAACAATATTTATAATGTGTTTTTTTTAGAATGCAAGTCCCCACAGTGGGAAAAACAACATAATAACAGAGCTTGATAGAAAAAAAATTCCCTGAAAAGAACCCTGGGCCTGTTTTACGTTCAAGCTCCTTAAGGAGACCCACTTTGACGGCATGACAAGCTAATTATAACAAAGACGATCATACAGAAATATCATCACCATAGAGTGATACTGTTTGTCAAAGTGGATTTAGGTGAGTTTAAAAAGTCTATGTCAGAGTTACTGATATTAAAACTGTAGAGAGCATACTGTTTTATAGGCTTTATTCTGTCTCAGGGACCAGTGTTCAAACTTTCTTTATTTTGTTTCTTGCTGCTTTTACCTCCTTATTTTTGAACTACAGTCTATATCAACACTAAATGCATGGGGGCCTCTAGTTAAGACCTGTCTTTATTTGTGAAGAATGTAGCCACAACGGGCTGAGAGAAAGGACTGGGCCTTAACTTTAATATCCCACTTAAAACGTCCACTCACTCCTAAAAGAGGACACTTTAGAAAAACGCCTTGTTACTTAAATCCTTTATATGTCAGCTTTGCACATTGTGCCTATGCCATTTGGAATCAATTTATTAATTTATTAGCGTCTGTGTCTTAATGGAAATCTACTGTAGAGGTGATGTACTGCCATCTAGTGGACAATGCAATAAAAGACAGAACTACAAACCCTGAGCATGATTAACAAACTAAAAGCCCACAATCACTGTGCCACACATTACTTTTTAAAGGTCTAAATGGTTTCATTTACAGAAGTCTCCCATTATCTCACCCTATAACCGTCAGAATATGGTGCAAATGTGTTCTGAGGCGCAACATGCTGGAACTGTATCCTGAAAGCCTCCTTTCAGGATCACTTGTAATAAACATTTATGGATGAAATAATACTTAGTCGTCCCAGAATGTTCAAGAGAGATTTTTGTTCCTTTTAATGGGAGTACCAGTGTCAACTCTGGAGATTAGAAATGTGTACTACCGCTTTTCCATGACATAAAGAGATAAAAATTTGAAAATGAAAACATTGAAGTACACGCTTCAAATGTTAAACAAGGAATTTAAGTGTACGGCGTGGGTTGTCTGACATTCAGAATCTATGATATTTGAAGGTCCCGTGACCTGTGAATTCAGTTTTCTTTTCTTTGAATGCTGTTGAGAGGGCTTTGGGAGCAGAAGAACATGACACCTTTTACTGAACTCTTAGTACACAGAAAAATGCTCAAATAAAGAGCTGCTTCTGATCCTCTGCAGAGATTAGATTTTTCCATTTCTTTTATTCAACTGAAATCAAATCCTTGCTGAACAGACACCCAGGACATGAAGTAAACAGTCAAACACACCAGGACATGGGACCTTTAAGTGGTTTTAAGGACTTTTTTTCCAGTAATATCAAAGGTAAGGTTAAAAAGTTTTGTTAGGGGTGAGTTGTCTCATCATCAAATAAATTAAAACTATTGTTAGTGATTTTTAATCCAGTCATTTCCACGTATATCAGTCAGAGTACTGATTTCAGATAAAACTTATCTACAGAGAAAAATACTCCATTACAAGTAAATGTCCCATATTTGAGGTGTGCCTGTATTTTCACAATATATTTGAATTAATTTAAGTGTTGATTGTGTAAAAATACAAATACAGTTATTCATTTTTTGATTTGACTTATCAATTTATTGTTCGGAGTGTAAATGCTCTAATTCACTGAGACAACTAAAATGTCAGAACTTTGTGTTGACTAAACTTCACTGAAAAATTCTTGAGTTTTATTTGACATAAACAGGAAAAAAACTTTATGGGGCAAAAATGACTATTGGTGACCTAGCAATATTTGTTTTTATCCAAAGACTGGGATTAAAACTTAATCTAGACAGGCTGTAAAAATGATACTGCTGCAGCGACAATGCTCATTATCATCTCCTAATATATAGAAATGAATTTCAGTATCCTGGATGTCGATTATACCAGTGGTTCCATGTGGTGTAGCCCAAAAACCTTGTAACAATTTCTTAATAGGAAAGCACAACCACTTAAGGTTATTTTGGATTGAAAGGTCATATATTACACAAAATACACTTTGGTTTTTATGTTTCCGTGGACTGACTACACACCCGTCAACATAAGAGAACTCCTCCTCTTTCTCCTGTGATGCTTTATTTTTTGGAAAATATTTGCTCAAACAGTAACCTGACAGGCCAGATAGACAGTCCCACGATATCTACATGATGTATTTCACAAGTCCATAAAAGTCAGCAGCCTAGAGAAAGAGTTTGGGGAAAGCAGAACCTTTCAAAAACATATCCAGAAGGTGACTGGATGGTCATCCGGTCCATCACATTCATAGTGGTCCAAAGAGATGATGTACAGCAGTCAGACACTGCTGCTGATTAGTACAGTTCATAATATGAACAAGTTTGTCATTCAGAGTCTTGATGTAGCCAGTCTGGTGAAGAGTGAAAAAATCTTTTCCATCAAGAAATGTTTTCAGTGTCATTCCTAAATTAATTTTTAAAAAAGTCCAGTTCTTGTAAAACTGCCCCACAGCGGGCAGCATCTGTACGACTCCTGCCTCTCTCTGTCATCACAGTCTGACCTCCTGCCTGCGTCTTCACAAAAGACTCTGATTGGTCAGAGTCTCAGCAGACCAAACTTTATTGTTTTAGCTTGACACTTTGCAAGATGGTTCTGCCTGATTACAGACATCCAATCACGCAAATCCAGCTGCACTGCAAGGCTATTCAACAGTCTATTGAACAAATGACCTCTTATGATGTCAATAAGGGAACACTGCCTCCCCCAACGTGGAAGACACTCGCTGAGTCAGGCGTTTGTTCAGTACAGGCTCCAGGAGTGGGAACATGTCTGAGCAGGCACAGTAAATATTAGAGCACAGGACTAGAAGCTGGAGCCTGACAAACTTATTTAGGGTGCACGGTCAGGCAGTTTCTGAGAGTTTACAGTAAAACAGCCTGTTCTGTAGCAAGGCTGAAACACAGTGGTTAAAAGGCATGCCTGGTTTAAACATCTAAGTTGATTTTTAGGCAAGAAACTTCATGCTCTTGGGGACATTTTGGAATGGGGTAAACTTTAGAGTAAAAAAACACTCAAGGTCAGTCAGACTGTTTGAGCAGACTTTTTTTTGAAAGGTGTGTGAGCAACAGAAAGAGGGATTGAATTTCTCTCCTTTCAGGAGTTTTGTAGACATGCAAAGAACACACACACACACACACACACACACATTTTTCAAAGAAAATATTTGCAATTCTATTTTGCATCATGCATGATTTTTGCAGATTATTCATCACAACACAATAAAGACACAAAGAAAAACAAAAAGTATAAACTTTTAGTTTAAATTGGTCAGTTTTAGTTGCACAAAATAGCTTTTTATTTACATTACACCACCCTGACACTGAAAGTGCATGTTCACCACAACATGTATAAATATTTAAAACAATTTATTCATCATATATACAGTAACCCTGAGTCTGTAAGAGATTTAAGTCCTCAAAGTCTCAACAAGCTAATCCACAGCTCTGTTCAAAGAAGCCCTGCATATTAAGGTGGAGTGACTCTGTTAGATAAGCAATAGTGAGACGTGTTGGATTTCTACCCCCTGAGACAATTTAGAAACTAAATTCACATGTCTGCTGCCATAGTCGTGCACTCTGGGACTTTTTGTCAAATGGCTTCATTGTTTTCTTCAAATATCTTTTCATAAAGGGTGCTATCCTACTGCCTTTTTGACTTGAACCCAAATGTCACTTCAGTGAAGAGCAGAATAAGAAAGAAGTAACATATTGTATTTTGAGGTATATGCAATACATGTGGGACTGATGTAGGAAGAGAAACACTACATTCAATAGGTATCACTACCCCGAGCACAACAGTGGAGGGATTCATATAAATTATTTCTCTAATAGTTTCTAAAAATCTTAAAATACCATTTCTTACATCAAATTTAAAAACAAACTACTCCAATGTTAATCTAAAGATGTCTAAATGTCTTCGTATTCAGGGTCCTTTAAAAATGCATTACATTACATTTCTTTTATACATTGCAAAGCAATTTGGGGCCACTAGAGGGAGCAACAAGTTAGTTTATAAGCCTGTAGGTGCAGAAAGGAAAAGCACTGAAATGACTTCTAAGAGCCTTCGCCCTCTGCAAGAGAAAGACAAATAAAAAAAATCAGTAAACATAACATGAAATTAAAGTACATAAGTGATTTCAATAATCACCTCAGCTTCCTCTCATTTTGACCATGTCACAGATCTCTGATGGAGCAAATTCACTTGCAGGTTGCGTTTCATGTGGCATCTGAAAGAGTTCAAAAGTTCAGCAGAGTTAAAATGGCTGACATGGTCAGAATCATGGCATACTGTTGTGAAAAATGCAGATGTTTTCAATGTGCAGTCGTGTGGGCGAGTCACAGGACAGACCAGCACAGGTGGAGCCATGAAGAGGTAATTTGAGGGGTAGTTCAGCAGGTTGGTGCAGGTGGATGAGTACAGGTCTGCATAACGCACGAGCTGGCTGGCAAACAGTGTCTGTCTAGCACCGCTGCGCAGGAGGCTGCCCATCTGACCGTAAGACATGTCCATCCTGTGGGTGACCACCTGAAAACACAAACAACCAAAAGAGATCAGACTTGATGCAACAAAACATAAAACACAGCTCAGGTCCGGGCCAGGGCTGTGTGACAGAGACTGAAATCATATCTTCAGATCAATAAAGGATAAATGTATACATATTATATTTCTTTGTCAAGAGAGAACACAGTCAGTCAAAGGTCCTACAGCCTCACCTTCATTCTGCTCTGGATGGCACTAATTTCAGGATTGTCTTTGCTGCCACTGTCCAAGTGTCTGCAGAAGACAGTGGACAAAAACTGTTACAACATCCCTTCATGCAACTGCATCACTGATCTCTTAAGAAATGAAAAACAGCATTACAGGTAGCTGTTGTCAGGAGAAAAATGCCAATAAAAATGTATAATTATATCAATACATGGAATTAGACTCACTTATGGATTTCGGTTAAGAAGATGTCGAGATTTTTCAGCTCCTCAAACAGATCTGTAAAAACCAAACAGTCATCAGGACTCTGAAAACCCCCACAAATGATCTTAATAAGTGAATGACCTGATGTCCTGTGCTCGGTCTTACTTCTCTTGTCCTCCCACACCTGCAGCTCCTTGGTAAGCTCTGGTACGACCAGGAAGGTCTTCCATCCCTGACGCTTCTTGGATTTGAGGATGTCGCCGTAAATGTGGTCCCCAACGTAGAGGATGTTTTTACCTTGAACGCCCATCAGGTCACAAACAATGTCTGAAGATCCTGTGAGTACAAAATTTTAAAGTCACAGTCAGCTGTTGAAAAAGGATTCATTCACAACTTGTCAAAACACAGAAGTAAAAATTTATCATTAGAGTAATAACACACGTGGGAGCCAAAGAATACTTTTTTTTTGTTCAAAGTAATCTTCCTGACTTGTTGGCAAATTTTATTAAAGCATTAATATTTTACTTTTGGAAGTTGCCAAATTTCGGCTGTTGAAAGCTGCTTAAAGATTTAGCCTTCAGTGATGGCGGGAGCATCAGTGTTAGCACTGTTTGTATCATTCAGTTGTCAAACAGAGGAGTTGATCAAAACAAGACCAATTTAAAACAAGGAACCATCTGTTCATTTTATGAAAGACACAGTTTGATTGAAGCAGGATGACAAGGACACAGACATGCAATGGCCACCAACCTTTTTCAACTGAAGCCCTCCAATGAAGCTAACAGTGAAAGCTAGATCTAGCTGCCTATATTAACTAAAAAAACTCAACTAAAATTTATTTTTCAGTGTTCCCTGAAAATTTCAGCTGTGCATAACTTTTTGACAAACTAACAAACAAACAAACAGCCTCACAATTGCCAGCAAAAACATGCCCTCCTTGACAGAGGTAAAATAACTGAGCACCTGAAAAGCAATTTGACACAAAAACAATGACACTGCCACAAAACCCTCAGAAAAAGTAAAAGGGAGAGTCCTGGTTTTAAAAAGTGCTCAAGTATAGGTGTTGTTTAGAAGCATTGGTATCAATACAATCTAAGCAATTCCCATCCCTCGTCCTGCTGCTCCAACACGTTAATAGACAAGTCTGACTCTGAACTCTTTCTTGTTCTGCCTGTTTTTATTTGTATCTTAGTCTCTGAACAGTGACAGTGATTTTTTTTCTATCGACGGGATAAATAAAAACACATGTGTGAATCTCACCTCCAGAGTAAACAGTCCCATTTTGCAGGTCACCTGTGTACGTCCCAATCCGAAGCTTTCCCGTGTTCTGTAAGACCAGCATATCATTCAGACCACCCTCCCCGCATTAACACACAAACATGAGGCCTGTAGGACTTTCTCATACCGTGTCCACTTGTCTCAGCACAGTCCCCCCTGCAAAGAACTGCGGCTTCTTGGTGTCCACAACAATCAGGTCAAAGTAGGAGCGCCACGACTCTTGAGGATTAGCAGACTACAGAAATAAAAATGGTTAACTTCTATGAGCTGTTTATGTGGGCATTTACTGGATATTCAAGCAGAGGTAAAGGTGCACTTACCCTCACATTACTTTCCAGCAGGTATTTCATTATGGCCTTCAAGAAATGAGAAAGGGTTATTGTAGCAAAAATGTAAATGCTTTTATTGGGTTCATTTTATTTTTGTTTTTCAAAGATCACCTCTGTGTAATTGTAGTCACTGTTTGTAGCCAGGAAGATCTTTGCCACCTCTTTGATTCGGCTCAGAAGGACAGGGAGCTTTGGCTTAGCCAGAGCACATTAATATTTCAAATGTTAAAAAAAGTATCACAAAACAAAAACACAGGTTGGTGAATAATCTCCACAGGTTACTTACATCTTTGACAACATATTTATCCAAACTCTTGATGGTTTTTTCCTTCAGAGCTCCCTGTAAAACAAACCAACACAGTGTAAAAATCACTTTAAAGACAGGGCATGATTTCCTGTCCAAACACATGGCCATGTTTATACAAGTTTCAATAGAGATATCAGGATTTACCGAATCATGAATAAAGTCCATTGCATCTCTAAGATCCTGATACATACTTCTGTAGGACATAAACAAGTCTCCATGCTGGAAACCTTTCAGGAGACTGGAGGAATTAAACAAACAAAAGAGAGGAAGAGTTTGCTTCATAAGTGGTGATAAATAAAAGTTAAGTCATAAAGTGAGAAGAAAAGATCTTTATAAAAATCAGGGAATAAGACCCACTCACTTTGTATATCTGGTGCATCTTGTAAAAAAGTCCACGAGGCAGGTGTACAGGTATGTCTCTGCAGGGTGGGAGGAAGCACAGGTCAGTTAGCAAAACAGTAAAGAGAATGATATGTCAAATTGTATTGATCTTTCTTCAAAAATAGCTTTAAAAGTACTAAATGTAGGGTTTTTGTGATGAAATGTCATATCAACATTACCTCAGATATTTCCAACAGTTTTCAAAGCCATGAGAAATCTTTATTTTGGCAGCCACCATGGCAAGACAAAACATGTTGTCACTGTGGAAAAACTGAAAGTTGCCTCAAAGTCTGCTATCTCACATAGTGGAGAGGCTGCTGTTCTGATTCTGTCTCTCATTCTTGCGATAGACCATGATTATTCCCACGCCACTCATGTAAAGAATATCTTTAGCTCGGAGTACCCCACCCCTTGTTGGCCCAACTAGACATTTCCCAACTAGACATCTCTTAGTTAAGTAGAAATGCTTTCTGCACTGACAATTCTTTCTAATAGTTTCACTCTACATGGTGTTCTTACAAAATGGTAAACCACCATTTTGGTAACATGGATGTATTTTACAAAATAAGTGAGAAAAGATGTTAAAAGTGGACATTTGTCCACCTGGCAATGCCAAGAAAGTTTTGTGATGGGGTCGTGTCCAAAGGGATGGCCAAGGCTGGCATGGGCTCCCCTTGAAATTTCATCTGCCACCCCAAAATGCTTTTTTTGGCTGTTTGTTTTGTTAGAGGTGGTGTTTGTTCCTGAATAAAATCTTTCAGCTGTGTTGCAACAGGGATTATGTGTCTGTCCTTACATATCCAAATTGCCAGTTTTCTTTTGCTAGCAATTTATGTTTTTAATAACTCATTAGCAATTTTTCATTGCAAAAGAACTGCCAGCATTTTTTTAAAGTTGGTAGATAAGAGCTAGCTTACAAATATTTCAGTACTTTAAAATTTGACTATGAACAAACATCTTTTTGAGTTCTTGGGAGTTTCAGCTAAAAGGATTTACCAGTTGTCACTTAAAAATGGCAATTAAATAAAATGTACTGTATTGATGTGTATGCACAAAAAATGCAACCCTTTTACAAATCAGTGCCCCTGTTTGCCCAACCTAGTTAAATGTCTAGATCTTCCTCTGCTTTCATGTCACTGGCAGCAAAAAACAGTTAAGTTCACCCTTTGTTATTATTTTGACCAAGAGCCCCCTAAACATGAAATCTAAATACTGTACATTCAAATTAACACAATACTCCCTATTTCATGAACCATTGTCTGTATAATTTAACATTACATTAAACCTTAATATCACTGTCAAATCAGACATTTGGAATAAAAATATACATAATGTCATACCTGAAAGATTGAAAAGTGTGTTTAGGATGTGGAATCGGTCTGTGTCGTCTCTTTGAATGAACTTGTTTGGGTAGTAGTTGTTTATATTTATCCTGTGGGAAACAAATTGTAATAAATGTCAACATTACTTATTATTCAGATGTAGACTTCATGTTTTGGTTAATTCCTGAATTTTGATCATTGTTTATATTTTAATTTCCTATTTTAAGACAACTTTATGTGAAAATGTCAAGCAATTCTTAGTTTCTTGTTTAAAGAATTGATTGATTGAATGCAAAGACATACGCTGTATGTATGGTTAGAATTAGTAGACACTCCATGATGTTTAATCTGTAAAGTATAGTGTTAAACACTGTCATACATTATTAGGTGCATGTTCGAAATGACTCCCTCAAGACCAGGGTTCCCAGGTTAATGTGATTGTTGCATTTTTTTAGAAATTCCAGTTTTATTTGTGATAGCAACCCTGTTCAAGTTTATCATTAAGCTCCATGATTTTCTCAAAGACTTGTCTTTGTTATGCTTTCACTCTGTTACTCACTGTCTTAGGACTTCCTTACTTCCTGTTCACTAAACTGCCTTTAATTGGAAAGGAAACAAGGAACTTCTGATGGCTAATATTATGAGCAAAACCACGGAAAATAGAACTTGCTACATTTAAGAAAGTACATAAAAATAGTTATGTAATGTTCAACTCTGAGCTGAATCTCATTGTGATATGTCATGAATGTCTTCATGCTTGCAGCCCTTGTTAAATCATATAAAGTTGTATTTACATGCTCATGACTGCATAAAGGTTTATATAATAGTGGTGTGAAAAAAGAGACCATGTTATTACTGCCAACAAAACCAATTCATGTTGAACTCTTTGCTTTTAAAATCAAGTAAAACCCAACCATCTTATCTAAGCTGACAGCATGCTGCAGTCCTTTTCAGCTGTTTGTGTCCCCTTGTCATTGAACAACAAATAGGAAAAACATTAAAATACATTGCATGAAAGTAAGCTTCTGATTGGCTTATATTCTTATTTAGATTAAATACAAATAGTATATATATTTCTGTCAGATCTGGAGCAGGAAATTAGTTTAAATTTGATATATTTGAACTTAATGTGAATTTGAATGTATTAATATAAACATCTGAATTCTATGTAAGTAAAAAGTTATTTATAGTTCTTGGGTAAAATTTATTTATAGCTCTTCTAAGTAGTTATTTGTTCGTTATTAGACACTGATTAATATTGAGGCCTCTTCATGTCTCACAGTCAAAGAGACCATTACAACAAATTTTATTAAAGGGGTTTGTTAATGCCTTTTACAGTTGCTGAAGGGTACGTACAATCAGAGTGATTAAATGCTTGCTTGTCCACATGGGGCACCAAAAATCAGCACAACCAAATGTTCCTCACAGCAGCTTTAATGTAATTCAGAAAAATATCCAGATTTGAGGAGCAAATATTCAAACTGCTACACCAATGTATTTAAATTTATACATGAAATCAGTTTGCCCTTTGTTCGTCAACCGCCTCTTGCCCATTGTCAGCTGGGACAGGCGCTTTACCCCGCCACCCTGAGAGGGAAAAATAAGTATAGATAATATATGGCTGGATAATCTGTTTGACAAATACAATAATAATGTGAATTTTACTCCTGCAGCTGTATTATTGTCATTTCTGTTCTTTTGCAGTATAAGCTGCATATTGTTATACTGAACTCCTATTCATTTATATACCCTGATACTTTATATAAGGTGGATGTTGTTACACACAGTATAGTGACTGGTTGGACTTTATTTAGGTGTCACGTATGCTAACCCTTTTGGTGGGGCTGGGCAATATTTCGATTAAATCAATTAATACGAATTATTTTCTGCAGAAGAAATAAAATATTAAAACTCTATTTTTTTTCTTGCCTTAGTCGTTGTTGCGATGCTTGAAAAAATGTACAGTTTTCATGATGGTAGGCCCTCTCAGGTTTTGCACAAGCACTTTTATAGGCTTTTATTTGTTTTCTTATTTGAATGAGATTTGATTTTGATCAGAGAGTTTCATGTTAATATGCTGTGAAAATACCTCAGCCTTTAGTTTTTATGTAGAAAAACCTGCCTACGTTTGAACTACATTATCAACATTTAAGAGGGAAATTTAGTTTGGTTTGGGAAATATTTTGACAACATAAAGAAAAAACTATATTCATGTAATTTTTTTTTTTGAGCGTGAAAAAAATCAATCAAAATCGTAAATCAAGTGTTGTGGAAAACAATTAGGGATTTTACTTTTAGGCCATATCGCCCAGCCCTACCTTTTGGCAATAAAAGACAACAGAAATACAGTTGCAGTGGTCACCAAGGCATTGTCCTTTTACTTTTGTTTTCTAGGCACAACTCATGTTTTTATCGTCCTCAACCATGAGATACCAACATCAAACAGTTAAAATACAGTAGCTATTATTACCTTTTTAAAACTTGTATTTACTTGTTTTGATAACTTTTGTCAATCACCAACCTCATACAATATTGCTGTAAAGGAGGTGATGCTTAAGTTAATGTTGGTGGCCCACATGATTGCCTGGTTGTGAACCAATTGTCATGCACCTTTAATGGCTATTTAATGTACTTTTTAGAACACTTTAATTTTTAATACCACATTTAGCATTTGCCTGTGTGCATGCTTCTGTTTTAGAGCTCTTGAGATTACAGGGTATGATGTCAATCATTAAAATAAGACAGTAATTCAGTGGAGTATTGCACAGAGTCTGAATTTACCCTTTGAGAAAGCTGAAGCCGTGACTGCAGACTAAAATATTCCCGTTTGAATCCACCTTCAGGAGGTTTCCATATGTCGTGTCAATCACTAAACCGCTGAGAATAAAAGACAGAGAAAAGGTGGGTACAAAGTTGCCCTGACCTGACATGAACTGAGTGTTGAGACATGTAACTGTGGGTATAATAACTTTCTTCAGGTTTGAAACAAATAGATAGCTGGATGGAAGTGTATTAATCTTCAGTCAAAGACAGAGGTGTCAGGCAGAGATAAAACATACCGTGTGGGGAAGCTGGGGTCATATGTATAGCGTAGAATCTCATGAGGATACCCAATAGACACCATTCTGTCTCTCAACATCTCAAACCCCAAGCTCTCGTAGTCTGGAGACTTATATACTACAAAAAAAACACAACAGAACCATCAGAGACAGAAAATCTTGTGGATCCAGTTAATATTTGAATAAAAGATAACACATCTTTAACATCCATCTTTACATACTTGCCATGGTGTAATCCATGTCAAATCCATAGCATCTGATGGTTTCCAACGTGAGACTTCTGTTGACGAACACCCTGAAATCAAACACAAGGACAAAGGCTTTTTAAAAAAGAAGAGAAACTTTAAAAATCATTCAGCTCAGATGGGATGCAACATCATATCTTAAAGAAGTCATAGCTGCTTATCAGACCTAGTTACCCATTGTTCCTCTCAACATGGTACATTTCCAAAAGTAATCAGAGAGGTAGAGCCTTCAATTATGACACTGGCTCCTCTTTTTTGAAATCATATACCTGTCAGAGTCCAGGAGGCAGACGCCCATAAGCTCGGAGTGTCAAGACTGAGAATAAACCTTAAACGACTGCAGAGTCATTGAAAAAGTGGCACTGAACAGCTCTTAACTGACCAAATACCACAGAGTAGACCAGTCAACCAATCAGAGCAGACTGAGCTGACAAGGAAAAGGGGCCCCAACAGATCATCTCAGACAGCCCAAGAACAAATTTGGATCAGAGGTACTCAGTATGAAGATTTTACAACAGTGGCAAGCGCGAACATACTCTAGCAGTAATTAAAAACACATTTATTAAGTTAAGATAAAGCATGACCACTTCAAACCAGGCAGGTCCAAAGAAAAATGACTGGGAACTCCTACTGTAGAGCATGTGCTAAATGTCTAGTCCTGTGTGGTCTGATTAAGTAGAAATGCAAGAGAAATGCAGTCTTCCACTGCAATGTTCACGCAGAGTTCCACCTTAAAATACTGTTATTGAACAATTAGAATCAGACTAGCATGGTTACATGCACTTCAGGTCTCTAGTTAAACTCAGTCAGAAACTGAAATTCAGTTTTCATGGGTGCACGTGTACCCACTCCCACATTTCAGCCCTTTTTCTGAGGTGTGTTGGTACAACTTTAAATGTATGATTTGCTGAGATTTTAGTAAGAATAACTAACTTAAAAGCATCTCAAAATCACAGCTTTTTGTCAGACTAACATGATAATTTGACTTTTACTGACTACATGTTAATGCACTGAATGAGTGTGGTTCAGCTCAAGGGTTCTCCGTATTTAGACTTTTGTTTTTCTTGACTTTTTTGCTAAGTTCTTATTTATTAGTGGATAAAGGTCTTTGGCCCTTTCCACACATGCAACAATCTACCCAGAAAATTCCTGGACTTGCTTGTTAACACTCTTCTGTGGTAGAAAAGTTTCTTGCAGTCTGCTTGCCAAGCAATGAAGGGTATAGCAAGGAGAAAACACTAAGGGGCTTGCAGGGAAAATTTAATGCAGCTCACTCAGGTAAAAGTTTCATACATATGTGAAGAGAGGGTTGAATATGAGGAGTCATTAAAATTTCTTTAGATTTGGAGCTGAATAAAAAAGATTGATGACTTATTAAAAAGCTATTTAGGACAAACTTAAATATTTTACTTTAATATTTAATATTTTACCTGCTCACACTGCATGTCTTTGCTTGTTAGCTTGTTTGCAGCAGTGTTTAAAAGGCCTCAGGGCGAGAAGTCATCTCAAAAGTTGTTCTGTAACTTTATATCCTCTAGACTTCTTTAGCAGCTCTTCTTCCTCACAGTAAGTCTTTGGAAATTCACAGACTTCATCTTCATTTTAGCCAAATGTCAGCTCCCTCTCCCCTGTGTGAGCCCCTGCAGTGGGGGGTTGAGCTGGGTGAAGGGTAGAGATGTTATCATCACTCTGAATTATCTCCTCGAGTGTTTTTAATGCCATGTAAGAACAGAGTGAAATAAAAACAGAGGATCCATGACATGGTGTTAGCTCTCCATGGTGTCTTGTGTCACTTGCCACCAGACGCTCGTGTTTATCAGTGACACCCTGACAGAAACAGAGAGGCCTATCTGCAGCCCCTCCACTCTCACCCCCTCCTCACCCTCACGCTTCATACTAAGGGGGTTGCTGTAAATAATTTACCTCCAAACTCTTGGTTTGTGAGTTACTGCTGAGCATCAAGGAATCTTTCTGCTGAGGTCAAATAAAGGCTGTCAGGTTGGCACTGATGTTTGGAAAACTGGATTTGAATAGTAAGTGACAGGGTGCAAACCCTCAGAGAATAAGCAGGCATCAAGCATGAGCAGGAACTTTTTTGAGTCTTGGTGTGGCTGTCAAAGAAACTATTTAACTGGTGGTAACCTGGTTATTGTAGCACAAAGGCAATAAGTCATGAATAATACAGTAAAATACAAAGACAGTACTTCTCACCCAAACTAAGGCTGTAAACAATAAACACAAAAACAGGGATACACAGTATTTTCAGCATATCTGTAGTAGCAGACAATGACTTATAAGGTTTAATTTGTGTAATAGCAGATATTTCTGCCAATATTTATAGCCAATATGTTTCCCACATGTATTGGCAGAGCATACATGCATCTTATAGGTGCATATGAACCTCCTCATAAGTTAAAGCACAAGTTCCCAAACCTTTATTTGCTGGTAGATTAAAATATTATCTAGCCCCTCACCTCTTCAATCAATCAATCAAACTTCATTTGTATAGCACTTTTCATACAAAATGTAGCACAAAGTGCTTTACATAGAAATGTACATACAAAATAAATTAAAATAAATAAAAAGTAGAAAATTGAATACAATGAAAAAATACAACCCCACCCCCACCCTCGCAATCTGCATACAGCACATGCACTCACTTATACACACACATACAAAGACATTAGGAAAAGATTCTAGCAGAAAACGTGATAAGAGGACTGAGGAAACGCCATCTTTACTTAAAATGAGGAAACACTGAAGCTAAGACTAAAATAACAATAAAGAAAAAAAAAAAGAAAAAACAGTAGACAGAACACTCTTAACAGTATTCACAAATACATATATTAATGTACACAAATAGAAAGTCAGTTACCTCTTTGCTGACAAATTACAAATTTTTTAGAATATATTGTGACATCGGGTCAACTTCAGGATAACATACATATAACAAAGAGGAGGCACATATAGGTGATACTGTAACCTGAAACTTCAACATTTCTGTTTATCATTGATAACATTTGGCATCAATGAGATTTTATTGACACTAGTGCATTTATTTATTGTGCTTGTAGATCTGATTCTTTAACAATCCCCTTATCAATTCCTGTGGTTTTTCTGTGTAGGCAGAAGTTGGCTTCATAGGTTTTCAGTTGTACCAATGTTGAACATGTCACTCCAAATATTCAATATGGATGAATGCTTTTGCAAGTTCCTGCTGTAACCACCCACTACATGTTGTGCATTAAACAAGAATTTGTCAAAGAAAGGCCACAGTTTTGACCAGTCCTGCCTCCTGAATGCCATGAATACACTCTTCTTTATTATTTCTGCTGACTGCCTCTAAAGAGGGCTTGAAGTCCTTGATTCCCAAGGCATGCTGAACAAAGTCATAGGAATTGACAAAGGAAGTGTTAAGCTTTAAGACTAATGATAAATGATTCCATCAGGGAGTTTTATTGATTCTCAACTGGAATTGGTTTGGGATTCCCATCCCTAGCTGTGACTCACAACATTTTCTTGTCTTGTATCAGTAGTTAAGTCTGGTGAAGATTCATTAGCCTAACATTTACCTGAAAGTTTTCTTACTAAATTTGTCTTGCTTTAGTGGCACTGCAAAACATTGCCCTCTGACTTTATTCAGCCTTGCTCATCCCTGTGCAATAACTATAGGCCTACAGGTCTCACATATTGAATCACTGAATTAAAATGTTCAGACTGTTGAGTTTGAAGCAGAACCAGTAGACCTTAGCTTAAGCACCTAAAATATCTTCAGTCCTTACTCGTCGACTTGAGACCTAAGGACTTAAGTTTTATGTCTGAACAACAGCTTTCTTCAATCAATAGGAAGGTTTTTGTGTTTTATCAACCACTTTGTCAGGTTTCTCTGTGTAAACTTAGAACATATTTAGGCGTAATAATTTACATTTGCATGTATAAATATGCAACATGGTTAGTGTGCATGCCTCACAGCAAGAAGATTGTTGGTTCAGGGTCTTCCAGGGTCTTTCTGCCTGAAGTTTGCATGGTCTCCCCGTGCCCATATGGGTTTTCTCCATGCAGTCCAGTTTCTTACGACATAGTCAGTAGGTGAATTGGTTCTAAATTGTCCTTAGGTATGAGTGTGAGCGTGAATGATTGTCTGTCTCTCCATGTGGCCCTGTGATCAGCTGGTGACTGGTTCAGGGTGTACGCCGCCTCAGGCCCAATGTCAGATGGGATAGGCTCCAACCCCACGACCCCAAAAACGGGATATGCAATATAAGCGATGGATGTATAAACTACACAGTAAAAGGGGTACATGTATAAATAGAGCTCTACATCACTCACTGTCTGTCAGCTGGTTGTTACAGTGCGTTCATATCTTTTGAAAAGGCAGACAGAGTTTGGTTTTACTGTTACTACTAAAAAAAAAAACATATTTAAAATGATTTACCTGCTGTCAAAATAAGTAATATTCTGTTCTTCACATTTAAAAAAATATAAATCTATAATTTAGGATAAAATCAAATCTTGTCTTGTTTTATGCCTGTCAACAGGTCATTTTTTTGTTTCAGGCAGGGTGGTTTTTGCATTAAAAACGTGTGCATATACAACTGAGTCAGTTCCAGCTAAAATGAATTTGGAAATATTGACATATCAGGTAGCCTATCAGCAAATTACCTGGACTGTGCATCCCTTTAAATGATAAACATGTAAATAACTTTAACTGTTATGAAAAAAAACACCCAACCTAAACTTTTTTTTGAGTTTGGACCATGTTTGTTGTGACTCTGTTGAAAAGAAGAAATGCTAATCAGTAATAATATCAGGGGCCGAAAAGTATTCAGGAGGGCCATAAAAGGGGGAGAAGTAAGGAGGGTTTATGACTGACAGGGGCCCTTAAAAATATTATATTATCAGTATTTTTCATATATCAATTTATTAATTTTTTACTATAGGCCTCTCAAAGATCACTTTAACCTTCACATACAAAAAACAGGCTTTTCTTCTTTTAAGTTTAAAAATATCATTCAGGCATCTTCTGCATGGATTAACTCCAATAAAATAACATTTATATAAAAAGAGGCCCTTTAAAACGTTTAACAGAGGATATTGGTTTTGTCTATTTATTTTGCTGTACCAAATATGCTAAATTCTGGGGTCTTTTAAAAATCAGGGCATGGCAAATGTATAATATGCACATGTTTTGCATCTTTTTCAAAGATTACAAAATAGAGATTCAGAGGAACAGACTATTCAATAAATAAAAATATTTTAACTGCTTAAAATGATCCGAATGGCAAAAAGCTCTTCATAGTACATACTTTATTCGCCCTTTATTCTTTCATTTCATCTGGGGAGTGTTTCTCCATAGGTGGAAGCTTATTTGTGTCTTTAAACAGAATAATCAGCTGTAATAATTATGAGGGGTTCATTAGAAAATATGTATCTTTATATTAACTTATTAGTTTGCTTTACAGATGCTTGCTTTATGAAACTGTGAAGAGCTGGTTTTTTTTTTTTTTTTTTTTGGATTGGCCCAATCTGATATCTTTGAATGGGACTCTGGCAGTGCCCCTGAAATTAACAAATTACAATTACTCATATTATTCTGACTGAGTAGCTTTTTTTAAGATGATAATTTCTCCCCCAAAACGTTTTATTAACATTTTGAGCAGACATTATAGGTCAGTATACCAACGTAAGAAATGTCATCCACCGATTTACAAACCAGAACATCCCCCCTACTCCTGCCCCATTATCCATCCCTATCACGCGTGGTAATACATAACAACACACAAACATATGTTAAAATTAAACATGAATACATTGAACATACAAATAGTGTTAAAGATGATAAAGAAGAATTAGACAATATTTTGTATAACAAACATCCAGAGTGATTCATAAACAAGTCATCACAAAATAATATATTCATGATAAAAAACAAAGAATAAATAAATAAGTAAACACAATAAATAATGACTGAAAAATTAATAAGAATAAAAAATGGGGGGGTAAATATTATCACCCTCACACTCAGGTAACTGTACTTTTTGAGTAGTTTTAAGATGGGTGCTTTTACTTTGATTGAATAGTTTCTGTGTAAAGTATTACTCTTCAGTACTTTTCACACAATCTGCAAACAAAAATGTCCAAAATATATTTGCACAGTTGGCTTTAAGATATTATATCATGTCCGAACAAATTCCTCCTCAGTAGGTATATATGTTCTAATTCTGGACAATGATGTTATGTAATAGTTTGTGGAGTGTATAGTCATTAGTTTAATGTCATCATTAAGTTTTATTTTCATACAAATAAACTTGCAACATATACTGTTATTTTATACCATGTATCCCCTACTATGTATTGTGTGAACTGTTTACCTGCCCAGGAACAACAGATGCAAATTAGCTATTTGCTAACTACCTTCAAATACATTTAATTGTGCGCTGCCCCTGTAAAAATACACAATAAAATAACATGGAAAATAAATAAAATAATAAACTGCTATATAAACACAATAAATTAGCCTGTTTTGCTCTATTTACTTATTTACTCGAGTAGTATTTGGTGTTTAAGTATTTGTACCTTTACTCGAGTGCTTCATCTTTGTGTTCTTTGCAGCCCAGTATACATGAATGAGAATGGCATTAAATGGACTCACTTTTGATCTATTCCTCTCTGCACTCTTGGCTCCACAGAGGAGATGCTGGCATCCTCTGCGTCCATGTTCGACGCAACCTGTTGACGTTCCAACTTCTTAAAGTTACATCCACGTAAAGCCGTCCTGCTCTACGCTGCTCGGCACTCTAAGTCATGAGAGAGATTTAATTCCCCAAATTTACCCAGACCTGTTTGTCTGTGCTCCTCACGGGTTGCCGCTCCTCCCTGATACTTTTTGTTGGTGACTTAGAGGCGTGCGTCACGCACGCACATCTGTCCTGTATTCCCCCCGTCAGTCATGAACCCCATGACGTCATGACGCTTTGCGGGTGAAGATTGCGTTATCAAGGAGTCACACGCGCTACACGCCTGCGTAATAAGGAGGAGTTCCCTCATACCAAACAGTCCCGCTGTGACCCGAAAAGCTTCACTGAGGGGTTTCTCTGTTTGAGGAGACATTTACCGAACTGTCACCTGGAGCTCAGCTGGACAAGTACTGAGGTGTCAGGTCTCCTAGACCCATAGAAACACCACAACCAGAGAGGTGTAACTTTTCCCAATCTGAAAATGTTTTTGTAAGGATACAGGCAAATTTAAACCCGATGATATTACCCATGATGATAAATAATCTTTGTTTTATATGAAGAGACTTTATTAGGGTTTGGAGTTTAAAGTTTACTGTGTTTACTTATGGCCTTTCAATTTTGTTATTATTTTTTTACTTTTATGCATAATCACGTTATATATGCGGAGATGTAAATTTTGTCACTGAGAGAGCCACACTTACATGTTCTACCTGCTAGAAGCACAATTTGGCACACAATGTGGGAAATTTGTCACCTAACTTTTACAATAACTTCCACTATAGATAAAAAGGCAGCCATGAGAATTTATTTCTTTATCATTTATATGGTTAAACTCAAATGCAAATAATATGCTACACTGAACCGAACACAAAATTCAAATCAATTTAAGCTAGAATTCAAACAGTGGAGCAGCCGAGCAGGGAATACCGAGGGTTTTCGAAACAGACTTAGTCTGCACATGGCCATTAAGATTCTGTCTCTTCCAGCTAAAAACTAGTATGCTCATTTAACCACAGCAGAATTTAATTTAAAATATTATTGATATTATTCTTATTATTATTTGTATATTCATCTTCTTCGTATTATTATTATTACTATTAATAATAATAATAATAATAATAATAAGAAGAAGAAGAAGAACAACAACAACAACAACAATAATAATAGGTCTAGTTTTTTTTACAAGATTCACAGTCTGAGGTTTAGATGACAGTGAATTCAAACTTAGATGAGATCATCTTTATTTACTTTCCACTGTTTAGAATGAGCACGTACGTATGCTGAGACAGTTGTTATTAGCTGGTACACAAAACTTTATTATGGTTGCCTCAACAGGGGTAATCGAACTATCTGATTTTAACAGCCATGCTTTATCTTTACTTTGATCATAAGTATTGTAAATGTTTGTTTTTTCCACATGTAATATAATTAACATACATTTAAAGGGAGCAAAATCTGTTATGCTGCTTTTTACTTTTAAAAACATACTGTAACCATTAATACATTGTGTTTAAATTATGTTGTAATATAAACATATTTATATTTTCTTTCTGTCCAATTGTTTTTCACTCATATGCTACTTAATATATTTCAGTAAAATATGCCTTAGAATCAATTGAAATTATTAAAAACTACATCAATACTAGAAAAACTGGTCAGCTCCCTGCCAAAGCTGATATTCTTGTCTTTAAATTCATAAAATGCGAGGAAGTTAAAATTTCTTTACTAGATAAATTGAGTTGAATGACTCAAGCTTATTGTTACAATTGCCCCTGTCGTTGAGCTAACAGTTACATATAAGTAAGTAAGTAAGAAATATAGAAAAGTCTTGATTTATCAGAGCATTTATGTTAATAATGCAAATGTGTCTTTAATTGCCTTTGAGTTTTGAGGAGAAATGTGTAAAAGTGTTATGATTTCCTGTAGTTTAAGTATTCCATATTTGATGTTTGTTTTTCCCAGAAATGCATTACTTATAACATATGTTTAAATTAAACAACAATATTTATAATTGTTACCTCACTAATAATCAAATGCTTTCGAATTGTTTCTCAATGTTTTCATGGCAGATTTCATCATGATTTCCTTGTATTTACCGTTTATCAATATTTAAAGTTCATTTTGGGCAGCATAAAGTGAGTAGGATGATCACAAGTGGTCTCTGGGCTTCCAGTTATCCAGCCCTGTTTTATAAATGATAATGCAATATACTGCTAGAAACAAAGAGATCCTCCTGTTTTTTATAGCAGATTATAATAAATAATGAGTATGGGATTTTACGGTTGAAATAAGTTGCAGACTTCGTGAAAAATAAATGAACATACTTTAAGTTATGAAACAGTTTTTTAATAAAGTGATTTTCTGTAGAGACATTTAAACTGTTAAATAAATGGCTGTGAATAGTGGTAAAATTGTACATAAATCAAAATTTTCTTTAATTAGAATTGCAGTAGTACTAGGTTAGCATTTAGCATTTAACAAAAACATGTTTTCTCCAGATAAACAAAAATCGAAATAAATCCCCCCACCCACCCACCCATAAACACACTTTAGGTTGTTTGTCCTGCATGCAGCATGAAGTTTATGCAAGTGGACACTGGACGTCCTGAGTCCTATCTGTTCAGCCCTAGCCTGCAGGTCTACACTGATAACCTCTAGAGTCAAACCTTGTTTGAAGCTTCAAGAAGAACAATAAACAAAAAAGAAAGTCAAATGTCCCCATGCAAGCTGAGATATTTGAACATAAAGACACATATAAAGAAACAGAAAACAGTACATTAATGTTCCTTACATTTAATCACATGAACAGCTAATTTTTTTTATTAAGATACAATCAATTGAACTGACTTGGAGAGATAAAAAGTAACATCTTCACTTTGAATCTCTGCCCTCAAAGTTTTGTGTTACACGTGGAGATCCCATTGACATTCTGTTCAGAAGATTGCATTGTCTTTATTCCCTCAGATTTGTTGTGCAACCTCTTAAACTCTGCAGCTATCTCCAGTGCCGTCATGTTCTTGGTCTCCGGGACGTTGAACATCACAAACAGCCCGCCGATGGTGCAAAAGAATAAGAATATGAGGAAACAAAAGTAATCCAGTTCCTCCTGAAGGGAAAAAGATTTGCTGTTTGAGTCACTGATGTGTTTAACCGTATTCACTGCAATAATCCAATCAATGAACAATAGTGGACAGAGTTCACAGCTTCATCACTTAAGTCACAGCAGATACCTCTGGTCAAGCATTATTTCAGTAAAAGTCAAAAATAATCAGAAAAATATTTCTAACTTAAAGTGTTGTATTCACAAAGCCTCATTAGAACAAAGAGTTGCAAATATACTTGAGAATATCTTTGCTATTCCACAATCACAAGCACATAGCACATGGCCTACTGCAGGGGTATTGAGGCTGCACCCTACATGCACTGCACATTCCCTCATCACATGCACAGAGGATTCCAGAACCCTGGACTTTTGAAGCCACACTTTTTAGCCCGTGGACAACAGAAAATGAAGCTGAAATTGACTGTTCAGTAAAATAATTCAAACTTGATAAAGTTCTACTTACAAATATATCTGTTGAAATGTATTGA
Source organism: Cetoscarus ocellatus (assembly GCA_037902135.1). Classification (NCBI taxonomy): domain Eukaryota; kingdom Metazoa; phylum Chordata; class Actinopteri; order Labriformes; family Labridae; genus Cetoscarus; species Cetoscarus ocellatus. The sequence goes on from JBAMNC010001417.1 coordinate 328,517, forward strand.
TTTTTTAAAATTGTATTACAAAACCCAAAACCAGTGAAGTCGGCACGTTGTGCAAATCGTAAATAAAAACAGAATACAATGATTTGCAAATCCTTTTCAACTTCTATTCAATTGAATACACAGCAAAGACAAGATATTTAATGTTCGAACTGAGCAACTTTATTTTCTTTTGCAAATAATCATCAACTTAGAATTTAATGGCAGCAACACATTGCAAAAAAGTTGGCACAGGGGCATTTTTACCACTGTGTTACATCACCTTTCCTTTTAACAACACTCAGTAAATGTTTGGGAACTGAGGAGACCAATTTTTGAAGCTTTTCAGGTGGAATTCTTGCTTGATGTACAGCTTAAGTTGTTCAACAGTCCGGGGTCTCCGTTGTTGTATTTTACGCTTCATAATGCGCCACACATTTTCAATGGGGGACAGGTCTGGACTACAGGCAGGCCAGTCTAGTACCCGCACTCTTTTACTACGAAGCCACGCTGTTGTAACACGTGCAGAATGTGGCTTGGCATTGTCTTGCTGAAATAAGCAGGGGCGTCCATGAAAAAGACGTTGCTTGGATGGCAACATATGTTGCTCCAAAACCTGTATGTATCTTTCAGCATTAATGGTGCCTTCACAGATGTGTAAGTTACCCATGCCTTGGGCACTAATACACCCCCATACCATCACAGATGCTGGCTTTTGAACTTTGCGCCTATAACAGTCCGGCTGGTTCTTTTCCTCTTTGGTCCGGAGGACACGACGACCACACTTTCCAAAAACAACTTGAAATGTGGACTCGTCAGACCACAGAACACTTTTCCACTTTGCATCAGTCCATCTTAGATGAGCTCGGGCCCAGCGAAGCCGGCGGCGTTTCTGGGTGTTGTTGATAAATGGCTTTCGCTTTGCATAGTAGAGTTTTAACTTGCACTTACAGATGTAGCGACGAACTGTAGTTACTGACAGTGGTTTTCTGAAGTGTTCCTGAACCCATGTGGTGATATCCTTTACACAGTGATGCCGGTTTTTGATGCAGTACCGCCTGAGGGATCGAAGGTCACGGGCATTCAATGTTGGTTTTCGGCCTTGCCGCTTACGTGCAGTAATTTCTCCAGATTCTCTGAACCTTTTGATAATGTTACGGACCGTAGATGATGAAATCCCTAAATTCCTTGCCATAGCTCCTTGAGAAATGTTGTTCTTAAACTGTTCGACAATTTGCTCACGCATTTGTTCACAAAGTGGTGACCCTCGCCCCATCCTTGTTTGTGAATGACTCACCATTTCAGGGAAGCTGCTTTTATACCCAATCATGGCACCCACCTGTTCTCAATTAGCCTGTTCACCTGTGGGATGTTCCAAATAAGTGTTTGATGAGCATTCCTCAACTTTCTCAGTCTTTTTTGCCACTTGTGCCAGCTTTTTTGAAACATGTTGCAGGCATCAAATTCAAAATGGGCTAATATTTGCAAAAAATAACACAGTTTACCAGTTCGAACGTTAAGTATCTTGTCTTTGCTGTGTATTCAATTGAATATAGGTTGAAAGGGATTTGCAAATCATTGTATTCTGTTTCTATTTACGATTTACACAACGTGCCAACTTCACTGGTTTTGGGTTTTGTATTTGCATGGATGTCTAACTATGAGAAGACAAAATTTGGAGTATTTCATATTTCCCCAGCTTTATTCCCATGGAAAGTTTCTGGAAAGTTTCCGAAAACGTACCAGAAAACTTTCTGACCCTTTGCAACCTTAATATAATACAGCTACATCAGGACTACACTATATATGAAAATGAGATGGTTTTTTGAACCTTTTTGATTATGAAAATACCCTAACAATCATCAAAAATCAACATATGCACCAGAATAAAAGCAAAATATGGTCTCTATAACCACAATTGGAGCTCTGCCTGATTCCTGTCAGATATACATGGGTGTCCATTTAAAAAATAAGACAAAACAAAAGAAAACAAACAATTCTTATTTTCAGAAACCTCATGGCCATGAAGGCTCCCATAGAGTATTTTCATTCACCCTGTCACTGCCCTCCTAGATCACAACAGTTACCACCAGCTTTTTCTAAGTTCAGTGCTTCACAAACCGTTTTTGCCCAAGGCGCACCTAAAATCAAGCTAAAATCTCAAGGCACACTTTATTCATATCTATGTAAATATTCTGACATAACCTCTGTTCTATATTTTTTATATAAGTATTTTTAAACTCCAGTAAATACATTTATATAGCAACACATATTCCTTTTTTTTTAAAGTAATGTTTTTATAAAGTGGCAAACCAAAAATTGTCAAACATAAAAAATTTATAATTCCCTCAACCTGAACATTCATTTAAAAGTAAGTCACAGAGTTCTCTTGTAGTTTGCTTTGTTGAGCTGCATTAGAGGTCCATGCAGTTGTTTTTCCCATGCATATCCTCCATCTGCAATTCAGATGCTTATATCAACTTTCCTAACCCTGGGACCAAGCAAATCATCCACCTGAGTACTCATGACTATAAAACCTTTGATTGTGCTCATAAAAAGTGTGTGTCATGTCCTTACCACTAAGACAGGGAAAATCATGCCCAGCACAAACAGGCCCAACCAGTTGAGCGTGCAGGCAATGGTGTATGCAGCAGATTTATGAGACTGAGTGAACAGTTCTCCTGGAAGAGGAGTCGAGGCTCCAGCTGAGAGGGGAACAACAATGACGTATTCATCCATTATTGTAACTCAGAGAAGCACCATTTAACTGTAATAGCTGGCTTAAATACATACCTGGTCCGCTGGCAAAAAAGAAAATAAAGATGAAAATGAGGACCATGCTGCAGAATGGCATCCAGGAAATATGAGTCTGGTGGGAAAATAGAAGTATTAAGGTAGATTTTAGTTTTCTCACATTTAAGGGATAGAAAAGATATTTAGAATTGTGTTTCCAAGAGCACATGGTTTATGTTATGACTCACTTGCAGGTACAAAGTGATAGTGAGGAGGATCAGTGTTGAAGCCATTGCCAAGTACCCTCTGGTCAAAAGGACTTTTTTGCCTGTCCTCTCAATAATCATGAACTGCAACATCAAAACACAACAACAGTGAACCACAAGGGGGCGCTCTAAATACATACCGTAAGGATAGTGTCTCAGAAAGAATCAAGGAAGAGTGTTTATAACAATAGCAACAGAAGAAAAGCTTTAAAACAGAAACATCAGGAAAGAGAAATTATTATTAGTATCAGGTTTTAGATTACTTACACAAGCTATAGAGGTGCACAGCTCACACAGGCCTGTCCCTAAGGCAGCATAACGCAAATGTTGTGGTTGTATTCCTGCTGCATGAAACACATCAAAAGAGTAAAAGTACACCTGGAGTGAAGACATAAATAAAAAACAAAATGCATTAAAAGCAAAATCAAAAATGATAAGATGTGATCTGTGAGGGTCACGTATAAGATATGTTTGAGTGCAGCAGAGAGAGGGAGAATGTTTCAACCTCACCTTTTTCTATGGGAAAGTCAATACTACTTTCAGCTTATTATTAGATTTATTTCTAGAATATTTTTTAAAAATGACTCTGGGGAAATGGGACATAAATGCCAGAGCTTCTGACTTTAACTTTGCAGTGTTTTCCCTTAGAAAAAGCCCTAAGTGTTTTCTCTTCTTAAGAGCATCGTAAGACTTTACCCTCAGAGGATAGGCCTGACATTTTGAGCTTATTTGATCTGTTAGAGTCAGGTTAAAAGATTAATAACTGGGTAGCATGACATTAAAGTAAGAAAACAGTTTCCTTAGCTCAGTAGGCTGTGCCAGACTTGGCTTGAATGTCAAATACACTATTTTTACAACTAAAAGAGACGGTCAGGGCCTTTCTGTGAGGGGTCTGAATGTTCTTCCCTTGCATACATGGGTTATCTCTAGGCACTCCTGCTTTCTCCCACAGACCAAAAAACATGCATGTTAGGTTAACTGTTGACTCTAAATTGCAATAAGGTGTGGGTGATTGTGTGAATGGTTTCCTGTTTTTCTATGTAGCCCTGTGATTGGCTGACGACCAGTCCAGGATGTATCCTGCCTCTCTCCCAGTGTCAGCTGGCATGGGATAAGCAGTATAGATGATGGATGGGTGGGTAAATGAAATAGAGACAAAATTATTAAAAATAATTTTTGGGGAAGGACCACTCACCTATGCATTGTCTGCTAAAGAACTACTCAATTTGCTGATAATATTAGAACAAATCCCCATTAAACTGTAAAGTGTTCTTTTTTGAAGACTCTTGGCCACTATGTTATAAAATACAGCACCCATTTATATTTTTATTACACCTAAGCTTTCTTTCCACTTTTCAGACTTTTTTTAAGCTAACCCACTATGGAGTGGCACATGGATGACGTGTTTTTGTAGGCCAATGTAAAAGTTAGCATCACACTGTTTTAATCAACCAAAAGCCTATGGTATTTTTCGCTATGTTTTGATTATTGCCTACAAAAATCTCTGTAGCAAACAGAAAATATGAAACTTTCATGTTCTGTTCTTAGTGGTTATCTCAATAAACAAACCTTATTTTCAAGACTCTTTAAGCTATAACACAATTGGCGAGAGTGAAAAGCTATTAGTAAGCTACTGTGGTACTACAACATGGCAGTTTAACTTAAAGCAACTACAATATTTCTAATGTACTATGTCTTATTGTGACTTCTTTTTTGAGAATTTCCTCTTAATCAAGTTGGTCCTCATGGTTGGGGCAATGGTGTGTGAATTATTGATTATTAAAAATGATTAGAAATACAGGTCCCTAGCCATTTTTGTTGTCCTTGATGGCAGTTCATTAGCAACTGTTCTTTTAGACACACAACAATGCTTTGAAATTCAAAGTATGCAACATCAGATGCATTTTATAATTACAACATAAACATTTAAATATTGTGTGTGAGTCCATCATGAACATTATTTCAGGCATTTTTTCTAAAATCCCATTTACTTTTAGCCTTGGGAATCAGGAAGTGATAAAATGCTAATTCCCTTTTGCATTTTTGGACTCATTCCTGCACCACTTCCATTAGCTAAATTCAGTCCTTTAAAAAGTTTTATGGTTCTTTTGATCTTATTCCATGCCAAAAATTGATTTGACTTAGAATGTTATTGCTATGGTTGGAACATAAAGCAAATTATTACTTTTAAAATTAGGTTAAAAAAGGAAACCGTGAGACAGATTTTGATGTTCTCAAATAGAGCTAAATTTAGTCTTTCACTTTGAATCTAGGCTTTTGCTGAGCTAACCTGCTCCTATATTTAAACTTAGTATCAAATTGCCTAATTACATAGAGAGTTTGAGCTTTTCTTGTGATTGAACATCTGTCCAAAAATGCATATGTCTGAGGTAGTTTGGTACATGAGCCCTATTAAAACACTATATTTTAACTTACAGGCAGACAATAGTTGTGGTTACTTCTGTATGAAGAAGTGCTGGCCATGTTGGTTTGAGGGAGAGCCAGTCTGTGGTAAACTTATCTGCTCTAAGCCACTAAGCAGCACATTTGCTAACAAAGAGAAACAGGAATTAATACAAGGCTTGAGGAAGTTTATCTAACAAGCCCCTGTATCTAACAAGCCCATATAAAACAGATATTTTAAACTTTTTTTGTCTTTGGTGATGGTGTTAATTACCATTACCAAATGATAAATACATCTGCCTTCAGCTAAAAAGAAGTGATTTAGCTCATTTCTGCACTGTCTGATAAGATATCTGAAGCTAAAAGATGGAAGGTGAAGGTATTGGATGAAATTAAGAGAAGAAAAAAGTCGACAATCATGCAAAAACCCAGGAATATAATAGGGTAGATGCCATTTCTCTGTTAAATGTTGATTCCATATTAGATCATCGATGAAACTTCTGTGTCGAGGTGAAAAAAGTGCGTAGTGTTGCTCTTACCAAGCAGAGGGGTTTGCAAACCACACAGGTAGATTTATTGTGTCTTGTGGTCAAAGTGTCAACAATTTTTCCTACATGGTAAGTCAAATAACCCCATTTTTTGTATTAAAGGTGCTTTATAAATGAAGTTTGATTGATTGATATATTAGTTAATTCTAAGTATTACACATTTATTCTACAGCAGTAGTGAGCATTAGAAGTGTTTGTTAGTAGATAAAGCCATGCTAACTTGGCTTTATGTGTTTATGTATATCACTATGACAGCCTCAACATGGTAAAGCTTTAAGCAACACAAGCCTAAAAACTCCTGATGTTTGAAGCATATAGGATTAGTGTTAATCATTCATCATAAGTCTGCACACAACTAAATGTAAAAAAAAAAAAAGAGAGAGAGAGCAAATTATGCAAGTGAATGTGCTGTATCCCAGGGTACAGTTAATATTTTACTTCTCTTGTGCTAAGGGGATGCTCAGTGTTATAGCATGTCACTCACAGCATTGATGCCACAGAGCTGCAGAGTACTGAAGATAACAAAGATGGTGATGAGCTGCCAGCGCAGAGTTCTGTCACGAAGCAGCTCCAACACTGAGTGGTTACGTATGCTCTGTAGGGCAGCTTTCTCCTGCAACATCTCCTCCACCTTGTTGCTGTAGTCCTGGTTACCCCACAGTCTCCTCAGAGCTTGGGCAGTGTAACAAAGCAGCTGATTAGAGTCATGAAAAACCACAGATTTTAGGATTTGTGTGTGGGTTTTTTGCATCTTCTGAAGGGGGAAACACCTTTTTCACAGGCCTGGCGGTCTCCTTTGTCCAGCAGCAGAAAGCTTGGAGACTCTGGCAGGAGTGGCAGCGTGGAAAGCTGGATTAATGCCGTAAAACCATTAAAACCAAGCAGCCATGGCCACCTCTCATTTGTGCCAAGTAGCTCACTGCAAGAGCAACACAGTCTTTAATATCATGCAGCAGTGGATCAGATCATATCTATCTCTGATTGGTTCTTCAGCTGTGTGTTCAGAAAATCTTCTTTCCAAAACAGAGCACTTAAAAACTTCAATTACTGCACATGCTGCTCTCAGAGTTGTAACAAGAACAAAGACAGAACATTAATCCTCTTCTTTAAACACCGCAATAATCCACAGTTTCTTGTGGATGATTTTGAAGCACTGCTGCCAGTTCATAAATGACTCAATTAGTATAGTATATAGGAGAATATATTACCAGGGCCTTCAGACCCTTTAATGCCATAAGCTTTGAGTATTTCAAGGAAAAACCAAGCAGGGCTTTGCTGCTTTTAGCTGCAATAATTTAGTGATAATATGAAAGCACTTAACCTTTCTCTTTTCTAATTTCTTTTAAGATTTTTGGCTCTATAATCAGCATTGTGACTGTACTTTACTAATGAAATCTTTTTCTCAAACTAATTCTGATCAATTTTAAGTATTTTATTCACAGTTGTGCTGATACTGGTATCAATTTTGGTATTGTTCAAACACCAACACCTTTATTTATATTCTCCTCAAGGAAAGTTTGGTAAGATTCATTTTTGTTAGTTATTTTTTTTCTTTAATAATACCAATTGGTGTAGTATTTTATATTTTTAGAAAGCCTGATTAGTCACCCTCACGATGAGGTACAACTTGTAAGGATCATTCATCCGTGAAACAAGCAACACAGAGCTAAACGTTCGGGTAGCACCCCCTCAGAAAAGTGCCAAAATCCCCTCTTCCCTGAAAGAAAGACTATGGTTCCTTGGTAATGCAAGGGTGAGGAATTGGTCTTCTTGGGTGTTGTCTTCCTATTTTACCCACTTTGCGGTCTGTTTGACTTCACCAGTCTCACAGAAATTGCCCTAAGTTTGGGAATGGTTCAAGAGCTGACACCGGATAATACTGCTACTCTGCATACCGAAACACTGGCTTTCAGTTGCAGGGGATTTTGGCACATGTTTTTGGGCACTACCCACATGTTTAGCTGTGTTGCTCATTCCATGATCCTGCAAGTTGTATGTCGTCGACTTATCAGTCTGTCCAGTAGTATATAAAACATTACCAGTTGTATTATTAAAGGGGAAAAATAATCAACCTAAATACAGCTTTCAACCTTTAATTGAGGAGTATAGAATTGTTCTAGAGTGATTCAATGTAAGATACTGGTTCTGGTATTTGTATTAGTGGCACTTTTCAGAGTGCATTTCTGTCACAGTGCAGTGTCACAGCTCTACCTCCATTACTACTTAAAATATTCATATTAAGGACACAATAGTGTAACATAGTGACCTACTGCGCAAATTCACAGTGCATTATAGATGTAGAAGCACCACAGGGCATGATACATGGGGAACTCCTCATACACACACAGAGTCAGAAATGTGCAAACACACCAAAGCACTGTACTGCACTCCTCTGCTGACACAGCTAAACCCGTCTCATCCTTGAAATGCCTCTGTTTGTAGAGGGGTGACCACCTGGCTTCTGTGAAATTCATATCAAAAGGAAAACATTGCAGAGTTTTGGATATCAAACCTTGATATGGCACTGTGAGTAAGCCAAGTAGCTGGATCAGAAAAAAACATTAGTATTATTCAATAAAACATATCTGTTTTTTTTTCTTTTCACTAAAGGCCCCAAAGTATATGAGTGACTTTAAACGTGACATTGTTGTTGGTGCTAGACCAGCTGGTCTGAGAATTTTAGACACATTTGCATTGGCTCACCAAAATTTGACATTAAAAGATTGAAAAATTTTGCCAGATCTGATAGGTCTTAATTTCTGCTTCAACAGTCAGATAGTAGGCTCAGAATTTGATGTGAGCAACATGAAAACATGGATCCATGCTGCCTTGTGTCAGTGGTTCGGGTTGGTGGCAGTGGCGATGTTGTGGGGGACACCAGTATTGATAGAATTAGATTTTTTCCCTAACTAAAAAAAAACTTTGAAAATAGACTGATATATCCTTACAGTTGATATTTCCCAGCTCTGCCTTGCCTTGCATTATCCTCTGTTATCTCAATTTGCATACATCGTTCTGATAAACTGTCTTGGGCTTAGTTTACATTCATACTGTGCTCTCGACAGAAAGGATACCCGGGGTCTGTACCAGCATGACCTCATGTGAGCTGTCATTTGAACCCACCACTTGACTCTTCACAGTATCTTTGACTGTCTACCTCACCTGATCCCCAGCAGCTGACCACCAAACTTCCCCAAGGAGATAAAGGTGGCAACTGTGACACCCACCATTCCTCGCAGCCTCTTGGGGGCGCACTCTATCAGATACAGGGGGTGGGCAGCGAGACTGAGTCCTGGAGTCACACACAGGGGAATAATACATTTCAACATGAGTCAATACTGATCAATAACTGAGTGAAAAATGGCCAAGAGGACTATTCTAGTGACAGGTATAGATAGAAATCGATTGTGTGTTGGGTTAAATGTGGAGGCTAAGAGTGATGGATCAGCCATTTTTTGAAGATATTAAAGAAAAAACAGATGTGCTCTACTCTTTTACACAGTACCTGAATTGATGCCATAGAGAAACCGCCCCACCATGATCATCTCAAAAGACATTGCTGTTTGGCTACAGATCATCAACACAGCTCCGATAATGGCCACAAAATTGCTTAACAAGAGGCAGTGTTTTCTGTGAGAAAGAGACTTTAGTGTTACAGCCTGAAGCCTTCATTTAAAAACAGGAAACAAATGCTTAAAGTTTAATATTGTTTGTATGAAACCCAGGGACATATATTGAGCTGTGCTTTTTAATAATAATGAACACCAACCTCCCAAATTTTGAGACTATAGAACCAGATATGAGCCCTCCGAGCAGCCCCCCGATGCAGTAAATGGACACCATGAAGGACCAGATGAGAGAGAGCTGCCACTGCTCCAAGGAGACATTGTATCTCCGCACACATGTTGTGTTCACCAGCTCCTTTATAAACTGCAAAAATCATAGGCACAGTTATTCAGGTTTTTGTTTTGTCCATGCCAGGTTAGCCAGTTCAATCAACAAGAAAAGTATCAAACAGTTGTCTTACTCTGGTGTAATTATTTTCAAAGTTAACAAAATAGAAATATACTGATGCAATCAGTTTACCACACAATTCAGCATGATACATCACAATGCGATACAATACATTGTAGTTTGATACAACACAGTACAATACCTATCACAACAGTGCATTCACATCATGGTTGTATCACTGTTATTCACAATTTTAAAGCCCTTTGAAGGCTTGAGATTAAACAAAATAAACAAATATTCATTTTTGGCACTTAAAGCCTTGTTTCATGTTGTCTGTGCTGTATGTGTCATTCATCAGCCTCTTGCAGCTAAGTTAATATGACCATTTGTCCTATGGTAAAGAATTGTACCTACTTTTCAATCTGTTAATATTTGCCTGATGTTTGCTCTACATTTAATCTCTGCTTAGCCATGGACACCAGTAACCTAACACCAGATGGACAGTTCAGTGTATTTCACTAGTCCATCTGGGGCAGCCCATAGAAAGTGTTTGAGAATGGGAAGAACCTTTCAATAGCATATTTGCAGGTCATTGGATGATAGTTCCATCAATCACATTCATTGCGGGCTAATCAGACAGTTATTACATTATCTACTGCCGCAGTGTAACAGACAGAATGTGAGCTACTTTATAAGACAAACGCTAGCCAAAATATGTTGGAAGTTGAGTGAAATTATCTTTTCTATAGAGAAGCTTGTAGTGTTTTTATTTGTTTTTCATTTAATGAAAAAGTGCGGTCCAGAACCGATAACGCTTTTACTGAAGCTGTTAGCATCTATGCTAATCTCTGTACAAGCAGTCACTTCATGCTGTCGTCACACTCATAGCTCCAACCTCTTCCTGCTCTAAAAGGTGCTGATTGGACTGACCCGCTTTAGGTCTCTCACAATTATTGTAGGTTGGAGCTTGGCATCGGCATGGCAAGGTTAGAAAACCAGCAATGTTTAGGTACATTAAGGAAGATACACTTTACTTATGTTGGTATCCAGGTCATGCATTCACTTAATGTCAACTTGTAATATGTAATGCATCTTAGTGTGCTTCTATGATTAATTTATCTTTTTTAATTTATTGTTGTTCATAAAATGTGTATTTGACTCTGGAGATCTTCTAAGTTCTTGTTTGTCTCAGCAGGGATTTCTTATGCTGGTGAACTATTCTGTCCATGTACGGACTACTAATGTTATTGTCAGTCAGTTATTTGTCTGTAAATGTATATATAATATAAGTAGATGAATAGAAATTGTATTGGAACTGGTAATATTGTCTGGTTTTTAAAAAACTGCAGTTCTATATGTGACCACTTGGGTCTTGCTACAAATATTACAGGAAGTGTTATACACACCCCAAGTTAAAATGTTTTTTTTTTTTTACACTAAAATAAACCATGTTAACAGCCTGGATCATAGTGAATGGTGAACTGGAAATGCACAGTCAGGGGACTGATTTATTATCAAGACATCTGCTTTGGTAATGTGCAATCAAAAAGTGACATGACTTCAACGACTTCAAGCCCATGTGTCGTTGCTTTTTGTCAGGGGGCTTGAGCTTCATGACTTTGTTCGTCTTTAATTCCTTGTGTGACTTCAGGACTTGGTTGCTTGTCTGGCTCTGTCCTTGTGTTGTTTTCATCATTTCTAAGAAATAGAAAGTTTCATGCCATAATTGGCAATTCTAATTTTCTAAGAAAACCTGTTCTGTCTGGCGTTCTGCTCGGGCCACTACTCTTTAATTTTTACATACTCCAACTTGGTAAAATCATTAGGAAACATGAAATAACATATCACACTTATGCTGATGATATACAGCTTCACATCTCACCCAGTGATTACTTCTCCATTAACAAAATATAAAATTTCATTAAAGACATTACCAATGATGACATACTTTTTGACCCTATAATGCCTTTTGTATCATATTTGATACATACTTATATGATACCTCTATTTAATCAATATAATCAACATATTACAAAAAACAAAACATCTGAATACAATCAGATAAATGATAAAAATGACCTCAAATGGATTATCAGTTGCCAAAAACAACTAATGTATCAAATGAGATACAAAAAATATATATGTTAAATTTTATGGAAATTTTAATTTTTTAGGATTTCAGTAGAAAGTGAAATAAACATTTCAGCTCCAAAAAAATAGAATTTTCTGACTATAATTTGTGATTTCAGGCATTAAAGGGTTAAAATTAAGCACAGGCTAAACTGAAATATTCACATTTGACCCAATGAAACATAGACAGCAGCTTCAATCAACCCTTACAGTTCATCAGCATCTTTATGGCACAGTGAGAGGGTCAGAAATCTTGATGTTATTAGTTACTGTGGTCCCACTCTTTGGAATACACTACCTAAGGACCTGAGGTCTGTCACAACTGTTTGTCCATTTAATACTAAACTCAGAACATATCTTTCTCTCTATTTTTTTCCAACTTGATATTCCTAACTTTCGTCCTTGGTGTTAAATTGATTTGTTGTGTCTTGTGAAATTATGCACATTATCTATTATGTGACTTTTCCTGCCCGATTTGTGAATTTCTTGGCTCGTACTTAATGTAAAGCACATTGAATTTGCCTGCAATGAAATGTGTTCTCTATATGAAATTGCTATAAAAATGCTTCATTGAGTAGACCTAAAATTAGTTTCAGACAGTGTTTTTAATATGGCAGCTGCCACACTGGCTTCAATATGACAGCTTCAGCAACCAAATAGATGACATCACTCTGAATATTAATTCAGCTGTGGTGGAGTCAAAAGAACAATTCTTGTCTTTTGGATGTAAAGGAGTAAAAGTGGTGTTGGAGTATATGTCCTTGAAAAAATTAATACTGAAGTAAAGGATAGATACTCAAAAGTTTGTGCAGTTCTTGAGTTCATATACTTTGTATCTGTCCACGACTAACACAGTGTTTCACCTCTTGTCTAAAAATACCCTCAACTGTTTTGTAAAGTATATTTTTTTCAATTCAAATGAAACTGTCCATATTTTGTATCATTTTTACTAGCATTGTGAGGTATCATTGCATCCTTAATTGCAAGTGATTAATCAAGATTATTTGCAGTAGTACTCACAGCAGATGGAGAGGTCATGACAGAAACACCAAATCCATACTGAAATGTCCCTCCAATCCCAGTGGCAAAAATTGCTGCTATTAAAACAGGGCAGTCAAGCTGGAGAAATTAAATATATGAGCAGTTATATTATCAAACAAAATACACAAATACATTCAGCTTTCCATTACCACAATTCTTAAAGCTTTTATTTGTCAGTGTCTTTACTGAATTATTTATGTTTCCTCTGCAGCTTCAACAGATCCCTCAGAGCATTTTAATTAAAAGTTGTTCCAGTGAGTATTTTTATTTATTAAAGCTCACTCCAAACATTTTTTATTAACGGAAGAAAACTGTATGTAATTTATAAATTCACAAAACAAACAGAAGTAATACCTACCAGGAGTGATAAGTGTTGAGGCATAGCTGGAGTCTGGTTGTTGTCATGTCTGCAGTCTTTCTCAATCATTCAGACATTAAACTGTTGAGAAATCCTTAACTCTTCTCTGAAATCATTAACTTTCCCAATGGGAAATGTATGAGAGGCAGACAAAAGAAGCAAACAAGTCAGTTAAAATGAAGTTCAGAGTGGATTTACCTAAAAAAAAAAAGCAGTTTTAAATTGTTTTACCATCCATTGTAAAGACATGGGACCTACATAAATGTTAATAACATGTTTTGTTTCAAGAACAACCAGAGAGTCCACATTGTAAAATTAAAGGCTGTATGAGTTCTTGAAAACCCCAACACTGCAAAACTTAACATCCTGTAACTCTGTGAAGCTGTAATGATTACACATTATGCAAAACAATCCCAGGCAAGAAGTAAATTTAAAATATTCATCAGCAGCGTCTAGGAAATGTCACCCTCTGACCCTCACTGGAAGTCTAACAGCCTTTTTACTTGTTAACTCACAGCACTTTGGTATGCAGCACTGAATGGGGAATTATACCACATTCTCTAATTATTGTCATTTCAGGGAGGCTTACACTGCTTTAAAGCACATCATTTTATATAAGCTGCATAATTCTGGTAAATTATTTTCTTTGTTGTTTAGAAGATTGAAATAATGAGTTTGATACACCACCAGATCTGTTCTTTAAATATGAAGGTCCTGCTATAGCAAATGTTCAATTAAACATGAAGACTGGACTCATAGTATCGCATAACAGCAGCTTATAGCTAATATTTATATCAATGTTATAATAATGCTAAAGGAGCTACAATTGAGGTTAGCGTCCTGTTGCTGCACAGGTGCTTTTGTTTATGTGTCACATTGTGAGTAGATTTAATCAAGAGCATGTTACAAGCTGAGCCCCTCATAAGTCCCTGATGACATTAAATACATGTTGCTTTGACAATGTTCCTTTTCTGTTTTCATAAAACATGAAGAAGCACAGGAATGATGTGCATTTGTAGGCCAACCCAGAGCAATAATTCACTAGCTGTGACTGTTGGAAACCTTAAGGTTTTTCAAAGACCCAAAGAGCAAACACAGAGAGCAGCAAAAGGTGCAAACATGAGTGGTTTATTGTCCTGAGAGGGACTGGGGAAAGCAGGTGAGCAGTAAGGGGAAGCTGAGGGTGATGAGGCAACCGGAGAAAGGCTGTGATAGCTGAGCACGAGGAGGCACTGGAAGTAAACAAAGGAGAGGCACAAGTTAGTCAAACCAGACAACTCGAGGCACATCAAAAAAATCACACGAAAGGCAAATCACAAATCACAGGAAGGACCAACATTACCACACGAGATGTGGGAATAATCTGGCACTGTGACGAGTCTTCGGGAGGCTTATGTATGTTATGAGATGAGCACCAGGTGTGTAGCAGCAGAGAGCTGCAGCAGCCCGACGACACGCCCCCTCACTACTGTGCAGCAACAGGGAGACAGATGAGCAGGAACAGTCCAAAACTAGGTCACTTGTCACTCTAGCCTCCTCAACAAAAAGCCTCTGGGACTTCTTTTTTTTTTTTACAAGTTTTTGGAGTATTGCTAATGATAAGGTCAGTGGTGAAAACAAAACAAAATGTTTACGAAACAAACACACTTTGTTTGTCATGGTAATCTTTTCTAATAAAAACATCATCCATTAAAAATGTTAAACAATGTTAAACAACCAGAATGCTGATGTACTGTGTTGTGTGTCCAGTTATGAAAGCCTTGTGTTTTTCCATGTGAAGTGTTTATATCAAATCACCACAGCTGTGGGGTGTTGGTTTGGTAGAGTGGTAAGCAACCAGGCACGGCCCAGATACATGCCTCTGCCGGCCCAGGTTCAAATCCAGCCTGTGGCCAGCTTTCAGAGTGTCCTCCCCTACTCTCTCTCGCCCCTTTCACAAGCTTATCCACTGTCCTTCCCTCCTATCAATAAAGGCACAAAATGCCCAAAAAATAATCTCTAAAAAAAATCACAGCAGCTGCTACAATTGACATATTTGTCTGAGCCAAATAAGAAAATACTCATAAGACTGATGCAACACAAAGTTTGAGGCTTTATTGTCATCTCTCAGTCATAATATTCAAATGAATTAGTCATCCAACATTGACAAGAATCCACACTATACAAACATGGTTAATATTTAGTTCAAACATGTGATTACATACATTAAGATCTGTGTATTGTAGTTTATGATTTTAAATAGCTCATTCTATATTTGTTTTTGAGTTTTATACCCCCTTTAGTGTGTTTAACATGTCTCCTCTGCATGATAGAGTACTTTTTGTCATGAAACAAAAGGGTTTATTTTGAACAGTAGCAATTGTGAACATACTCTAGCAGTAATCAAAATAAAATATAGGCTATTTTATTTTATTTTATATCATGCCATGCAGCTCAGCCCATCTTTATTTCTTACTGTTTACTTAAAATAAATAGTACTTTTATAAAACAAAAACGATCCATCATGCAATGTATTTACCAATCAGTAAACCTCTGTTCTTGTTTAGTGGTTGAATTTTACATGTTAAGTTAGAAAAACTGAACTACTATGCCTTCCTGTGAGTGCCCCACAATTTGTGAGAGGCTCACAGCATGAACTTGGAAGGAGTCACCACTTCCAAAATGCTTTTGTTCCTCATTAAGTGAAGGTCATCCATATTACAATAATTTTGGTTTACTGATCAGTAAATATGCCTGATATTTTTTAGTTTTTGTTTGAAAAGATCCCTCAAACAAAAGAGCAAGTAGACAACCGAGTTGGGTGAAACTGAGCAACACTGCTTTAGAAAGTACAGGGGCTTTATTCGGATGGTTAAGCCCCTCTACCCTTTCTCTGATTGTCATCTTTCAACAGAACCCAGGAGGATGCTTATATATTTGATCATGAGTGACAGTTTTTTCATTGCAGATAGTTGATTATGGCTACCAAGTGTCCTTTGAAGTCTACAAATGGCAGATTGAAAACACTTGGACATACACCTTCAGAGGAACAGTACAATCTTCAAGCTTCATGCTTTTGCTTTTAAACTTGAACCTAAACTTGATAAGGCTTCATACTATGGTCCAATTGAGTTTTTCTAGGCAATACCTTCAAGCTGTAGTCATTGGTAGGCCTATGTTTAAAAAATATTCCGACAATAAATAAAGTGGATTAATGTCTAGACTTGTATTACTCAACACCAGAACAATATACATTGAGTCTTACAGCTGGTGAAAGTACTTTATAAAGTACTACCCTCTTAAAGGAGATCTTACAGGTGCTTGTACCTGAAATGGTTCACCTCTGTTCTGTCTTTGGATGTAGCAACAGAGGAGTTTCAGGAGCAAGCACAGCAACAGCGAGGACAGCAGGAGAGTATAACCAATTCTGAGAATAGCAGTGCAATACACGTTTCTTGTCAGACTTATTTGAATTGTCCATACTTGTACTTATTACCTCCGCCAAGGAGGTTGTGTTTTTGCCAGCATTTGTTAGTTTGTTTATTGACAGGATAAGTCAATAAGTTCTTCAGAGATTTTGATAAAATTTTCAGGGAATGTTGGTCATGGCACAAGAAACATGTGATTAGATATTGGTGGTGATCCAAATAAGGATGTGGATCCAGGAATTGTTTTAATTATTTGTTAACACTGGGAGATAGGACAGTTTTCTATATTTTTGTAATAACTCAATAGCTTCACAGATTTGGATGACATTTCCAGGAAATATTGGTCATGGCACAGGGAAGAAGTTATTATAGATTTCGACGGTGATCCAAATCCAGATATGGACCAAGGATTTTTTTCAAGGATTTGTAAACATTGTGAGATAGGGAAGTTTAAAAACAAAAAAACTGTCAATAACTTGGTTAAGTGTTGGAAATGCCTTTCGTGGAGGTTTGCGATCTTAGAGCAACACTTCTCATTTTTAGTTGTTATATGAGTTATTTTAAAATCTTCAACAGAAATCAATGGTTAGTTTGTCCTGTTACATAAATGTTGAAGCAAATTCAAGAGAGGTGAGTCACCACAATCTGATTCTATTGTCTCCTGTGTGGCTTGAGTGGTTTCACTTGTTGTCAGACAGACTGTCCTGAAAGGTGTCACACCTCTGACCTCCAGGAAGGAGCTGCTGATGGCTGTCCTGCAGGAGGCTGAAGCTTCTGTTGACATACGGCAGACAGACCACTGAGGGACAGAGAGCGCTCAGGGACACCATTGCCTGGAGGGGTAACAACAGCAAAACATGTTCAATTTAAAGCTTAATACTGTGGAATAATGGATTTACGCATGATTTTTGTCATATATACATTTATTTAAATGATTCCGCACATACAAAGGTAAAGCTGATTGTGCACAAATGCTCCTGCACAGCCCAGCATGAGAACAATGAGTAACTACCTGTGCGCCCACAGATGTATCATTGTTAACCTCTCCTGATCAATACTATGATTGATTCTTTGTGCAGGTCAAAGGAGATAGCCTTACCAGTGGTTTTTAAAAGCCAAATTAGAGTTTTGCACTCACACCAAATTTCCCAATCTTTCACAATCCATTACCAATATGTTACCTTAAATATTTCCCTTTTATCACACTCAAGATGTTTAATGAGGTCTTTAGAGTCATTGAGGTTTGTCCTCTGGGTACCATGATTGTCCTCTCTGAATTTCTGGCCTATTAATGAACTCATGTAGATATTTTACTGTAATTATGTCACAGCAGTCAAGGATTCAGGGGGTTACCAATGCCAGTGGTTCTCTCCTGTAGAAGATCATGAACCCAATTGATTAATATAAAACAATATATTTATGATTAAATCCCTTTTTGTCAATGTAGTTTGTAACATGCTGAAAAATAACCAGCATTACTTCACTTGTTTAAGTTTTCTGTTGCAAAAAACAAAATTAAAATGTAAGTACTTAAAAGGCTGGGGGCTCTCAATCAAAGCGATAAAAGCTGATGTGAAGACATGGGCTACAGACAAAAGACTCTGGAATAGCTCACTGCACAAACAAGGAAATCCAATTTTAACAGCTTTTCTCCCACATGATGTGAAATATATTCATGAAACAAACAAAAAGGGAAAAAACAGGTTTACTGTACATGCACCATATGCAGAGTATGTTTTTGTTTTTTTTATTTAAAGAGTTCTTAGTTGAAAAAAAGTAGGTAGCAAAGGTAGGCAGAGGTGAGTAGGGCTAAGCAATGTGTCTCTGCTCAAATTTCTACTTGGACCTCACTCAAAAGGCTTACATGCACATTTTAATCAAGCAGCAGTAATTGCTTGAAATGTAACTGAAGTCTTGGCTTTGTCTATACATGCACCAAGTACTGTTGTTCCAAATTACAGAAAGTTGAGCGGTGAGCTTCTTTTTGTTGAAAATTAAGCGACAGTTCTGACCACTTATGCCCTGGCAGCCATGCTTTTGACTTCTTTGTTGTCATTTCTGCTGACTGCCTCTGATGACAGCATGACACCCTTGACTTGCGAACAATGCAGAGAAAAGTGGAAGGAATTGAGAAGGGAATTGATAAGCAAAAAGACGAATGATATTGATTCCTTGAGGGGGTTGTTTTCAATTCTCAACTGGAATTGGTTTTTAATTCCCATCCCTAATATTCCACCTCATCATTGGTGTTACCTTCAGACTAACATGCCTACATTTTGGGTACAGTACCTTTTGACTGTTATTTGGTGTTGGGGTGGGGTGGTAAAGTCACATGTTACTTGCTTAAGGTCCATTAAGCTCAGTAGATGGCAGAGAATAAAGTGATCTTTCTCAAATAAGCAGCATAAAACATGAATGAGATACAGACAAAGAATGAAAGCTTGTGGTTCCCAGTGTGTCAGTTTTCCATGCAACATTCTGTGTTTTCACAGCTTTGATGAACATGTTGTGTCATGGCAGCACAGTCATGACCCCTGCCATGAAGAGGCTCAGATAGTTAGTATGAAAGTGTTAAGGGTTTCTTTGACTTTGAAAACTATTGGAAATATTTGAAATATTTGTAAGAACCCACCTCAATATGTGTATCATCAGTTTAGTATATTTTTTTAACCCTTGTTACATTTTAAAGTGTACTTGTAGAACTTTTTCAAGTACAATCAAGGTAAAGACACCTCTTTTTTCAGGACAACATGGGCTATCAGAATATATATGCTTTAATAATTTCAGATATTTTATTAAATAGCTGTTGGACCATAGTGACGAATCAAAAAATCAAAACAGAATTCAAATTTTACAGAACTTTATCCAAACTACACATGGATAATAATGAACAAAACTATATATATATATACACATAGCAGTTTCAGTGTCAAATGTTACGAAGGTCACATCATATTACTCATACTTCATTTGTAATTCTTTTGGGAACTGACCACTGACTGAAGATGGAAAAAGAGGGTAACTGATTTGTCTGTTGGCCTTTGTCTACTCCTGTCAAAAATTGGGCTAAGCTGATTGGTCAATACGCTGACACGAAGCTGTCGTTTCCTTTTAGGGCCAAAATCGATTTCTGCTAACATCACTGCTATGTTTTTTTTTATAACATAAATGTGATTTCCCATCACTCATTTACCACTGTAGATCCACAAAATACAAAATCCAAGAAATAACACTGCACCTTATGGCTGGATTAAAACATTTTGTGAGTGCTAAATTTGACTTAAAGGCCTCATTACATTAGCAAAAGAGAGAGCTTCAAAACAGTTGTTCCCATAAAGATCCATCATACGATTGGTAGCAAAACACTTGCAACTGCTTGGGAGCGCCAACAATCCTGTGGAGTTGGAAGGGTTAAGATGTTTTTAAACACTTGGTGTGAAAATTCTGATACTACACCTTTGAAGTGTGCTGTAGTGATGTCAAAATTAATCTACATGCATTTACATCATCAGGAATCACATAAAAAGCTGTGTTATCTTTTACTTTGAAAATTCACAAATGTGCCTCAGTCAGTTAATCTCAAGACTTACTCACTGTGTAAACTACTGCTAGGCCAAAAGTGCTTAGTTGGTTGAATTCCCACAGGCATCTTATAAGGAACAGAAAAGACATCCTGATTAACAATCTAAAAAGTGCCACCTTGTACCTTCAGAGCCAGAATGAAAGAAACAACAAAGAGGAAAGAGGAGAAATTAGAGCTCTGAGATCAGTGTGAGAAATAGAGTACTGTGCTTCATTGTGTTTGAAGAGAGGAAAGTGAGACCAGATATCGAGTATAAATGAGAGCAGGTGGATATGCTGCACCTGACAAAAGGCAGAGGAGAAGGATGACTGGTTTTATTGCCACTGAGAACAGAGCAAGGAAATGGAAAAGCCTGAAATTGAATCACGATAGAGACGAGGTAAATCCTCAGTTGTAAAACTGTTACAACATATAAAAATTTAGCAAGCACAAATTGCACCGCACTATTTTAGACAACGAAACACTCTGTTCCTTCAGTATATCTATTAGCAGTTGCCTTACGCAGGACAAAATGACATCACTGGGACTTAAATCCTTACATGTACATACCTGATCAAAATCTTACGACCAGCTGAAAATTGCAAGACTTTGCATTTTGAACTGTTGGATCTTAAGAAGGTTCTAAGTAGAGCTTCAAAATGCAAAAATAAGAAATGGGAGCGAGAGACAAAACATTTAGAGTCAGCAGTTTATGGCAAAAAGCATTTAAACTAAAACATGCTTCTGCCAGCTGATCAAAAGTTGAAAACTTTAAAAGCCAAGATTTGTGCTAAAAATTTGGATTCCATTCCAAATATGGATTTGTCATTTTCTGTCAGGTATTCACACTGTCATGACCTCAGCCTGAGTATTTGATTGGCTGTCCCTTAAGACACAGGATGATCTGCAACAAATTAAGGACGTTACTGGTTCTGACTGCAGCCCAGTAACTAGACAGGATCTGCGAGGGTAGGGCTTAACAAACAAAAACTATCTTCAAAGTCCACATCTCCTTTGACGCCACAGAATTGCCCGTTTGGACTTTGCAAGGGAGCAGCAAACGTGGGACATTTAAAGGTGGAAGAAAGTTTTATTCTCTGAAGAGACAAAATCATGGAGATGTTGCAGCAGGCATCCCTCATTACTGAGGGCCCTTGTCTGTATGGTAAAGACTGAGGGCCCTTGTCTGTATGGTAAAGACTGAGGGCCCTTGTCTGTGTGGTATTGGCTGAGGGCCCTCGTCTGTGTGGTATTGGCTGAGGGCCCTCATCTGTGTGGTAAAGACTGAGGGCCCTCGTCTGTGTGGTAATGACTGGATTTTTCAACAGGACAACGCTGCAGTTCACAATGCCCGCCTGACAAAGGACTTCTTCCAGGAGAATAATGTCACTCTTTTGGACCATCCTCCGTGTTCCCCTGATCTAAATCCAGTTGAGAACATTTGGGGATGGATGGCAAGGGAAGTTTACAAAAATGGACATTAATTTGAGACAGTGGATGCCCTTGGTGAAGCCATCTTCACCACTTGGAGCAACAGTCCCAGTAGACTCCTGGAAACATTCGTATCAAGCATGCCTAAATGAATTTTTTAAGTGATCAACAAGAACGGCGAAGCTACTCATTACTGAGTCATTTTTAGACACTTTTTATTTCTGTTTTGAGGAGTTTTTTTTAGCTATGGTCTTAAACTTTTGATCAGCTGATTATCAGTCTATTTCAGTTTTGTTGTTTTTAAGAAATTGCTGACTCAAAATGTTTTGTCTCTCGATTCCGTTCCGTCTTTTTGCATTTTGAAGCTCTACTTAGAACCTTCTTAAGATCCAACAGTGTAAAATACAAATTCTTGCAATTTTTCAACTGGTCTTAAGATTTTGATAGGGAGTGTATTACTAAGGTATATGTTGTTGAGTGTTTTAGGGAACAACTTATGAGTACACAAGTGAAAACTCCTGCATACACAAACCCCCACATTTCTTGGTAAAGATGTCCCCCAAAATAATAATATAAAAGATACCATCCAACTTTTACTCTCTCTAAGGCAGTAACGTGGTGAATATTCTTTCCAGGAGTCTCAGAGCATTCACAGAATATATCAGCATCTAAAGTCTTCCCTGCAGCCGGTCAGAGAAACACTTGGCAGCAGAAACAAACACTCAAGGAGTTGTGCCAAACTCGAAGGGTCCTCCAAAGTAGACAGAGAGTCATGGCAACGCTTGATCACGATGAATAATGAATGGCTCACAGGTTCACTTTACAAGGAGCTTTTCAGGTTCAGACACACACTCGATATATTGTCATTATCAGAGTGTGAACTGCTCTCCAGCAGCTGAATATTTGCAGAAACAAGCAGCGTGTCCTGCTTGACCCAATTAAAGACCTCTAAATTTGGATTTTGTCCACCTTTATTTTTCACTTAAAATGTGCAGGGCAATCAGGCTTAAATAGTGAAGTGTACAAGCATTTCTAAAAGTCATTAATTTACATTTTGTGTTCTTAAATGAACTAAAATACTTTATTCTGTACTTATCCTTGACTGATCAATGCCACTAAATTATTTATTGCTGGAAAATCGCACTTGCCCTGTGTAGCCTATTGAAAATGGATCAATTACTCCAAAGGTAAATCAGGAATCTTTTTTTAAAGCTTAAATCAGAATGGCTCTAATGGGGGAAAGGTTAGAGGGTTTGGCCCCCATGGTCCCCAAGACTAATAGGGGACCCTACAATATTGAAGTATAAGCAACATTTTTGCGATAGGTGTTTAAAGATATCTCTATTCCTTACCAACAAAACCTATCAGATTTTCAAGGTTTTTCATTGTGAAAAGGTAATATTCAGGCATCAATTGCACAACTTTATTCCTACAAAATAACAATTACCTAAAAAAAGAGGCAATTTAGAACACTAATTAGAGGGTATTAGATTCTCTTATGAATTTTGCTGAATGTTTCAATTCCTGAGTGGCATGTTAAGATATTTGGAGCATATTTATTGTATGATTTGAGCTAAAATGTGTTTTCTTCACTGTCTAAAGTGCATTTATGTCTTCTTTAAAACAAAGTCAGAATTCTTAGTTTTATGGATTCTGACTTCGTTCTCAGAATACTGACATTTTAAATTCTGACAATGTAAGAAATCTGATTTGAATTTCATACTGAGACTTAAATCTTAGAATACAGACTTTAATCTCAGAATTCAGACTTTGTCCTTATACGATTATGACATTGATCTCACAATTTTTACTTTTTTCACAGATTTATAAAATGTTTCAACCTCTTAAAGTTTTTTCACTGACCTTAATCCTCTTTCTTACCTTCTGACATTTACACCAACCAAATTATATTATGACACTTTTAAGTCAAAACATAAATAAGTCATCCTTAGCTTATAAACTCCAAACTGTCTGAAAGCTAATGTTAGCATCAAATAATTCAAAGCTAGAATTTACTGTTAGCTAGGATTTCCCAACTTCATTCTTTATTAACAATGATTACCAAGTTATCAGATGTATAGCTGAGCCCTTTTCAAGAAAAACAAAAAACAGCAGCAAGAAAAAAAAAATACTCATCATCATCTCTTCAGCTCTTTGGATTCAGATAAAGTTACTTAACTTTTAAAACAAGCTAATGTTAGTATCAACCAATTCCTTTATTAGCATCCTCCTCCAGAACCTTACAGTTTTATATTGAATCAAGTAACACTGTCTTGGTAAAGTTAGCCAGAAAAAATGTAATGCTAATATTAATTTGATGCTAATGGAAGATACTGAGATATAAAATATATATTTATTTGAATTAAAACTTTCATGTTTCCATTATCAGAGAAATGAAACAGCTGCAGTGAAATTACTTTTTTTTGTCAGACTTCCCACTTTTTTATTGTTTGCAAACCTGGAACACAGCAGTTTGACAATTTATCAGCATATTAGCTTCCTTGCCCTCGGTGCGATGTGAGACGATAATGGTGAATATGTTAAATGACTGCAGACTCTGAGACTTCTTGTCTTACTATAAGCTTCAAACCTCAAAGTGGCCACAAAAGAGGAGCAGCCTGATAAGCTCTAATTCAACATTCTGCTTTTTATCTGTCTCCAGACAGATGTAGGGACATACTCTTCTTATTTCACTGAACGGCGGCTGGCTGCGAGAGTCTGCTGAAGTGGCGTTTTCTCATCTGTGGTTGGGTGATGGGTTGGGGTAATGGGTTACAGACCGGAGGACATCAAAGAGCAGGAAGGCGAAAAGATGTAGAGAATGTCAGACTTAAGGATTAACCCTCATCTGTGTGCCTGTGCTTGAAGCAGCCTTAGAATATTCATTGTGCGACCAAGGCTGTTTGCAGCCATTATCTGCTCTGAAACAAAAGGAAAAAGCCTCATACACACAGTTTGTCTTTGTGAAACATGCACACACTCTAAACTCAATGATCAAATGTGCAGAGCTTGTCGAATTTGTCCTCAAAGTGTCAGTCAGGATGGAACAATTCACTAATCTCCTGAGGCGTAAAAAAAAAGACGACTGCAAGCCAACACAAAGCAATTAAACAAAGAATTTTGTAAGTATTATTGTAACAGTAATACTCAGGATTATAGTGATTTTTGTTAGATATGTTTTAGAGAATTACCCTGCTAATCTTGTCTTTGCAAAGTCAGCCCAACACCAGTCAGTTCATACAAAGCTTATTTTGTGCCCTTCAGCTAAGATTATCTCGCCATCATGAGCAGTTTTATCAGTAAGCAAAGGTTAGCAAATGCCTGGGGCCTTAAGATCCAAGACACCCTTAAAGAGGTGGTATTTGCCCAAGATCAAGCTCATATTCTCATTTTTTTATGATTGCAAAGGTGTGTGTAAATTCACTATTGTTCAAAGAACATTCCAGTTTTCATATACTGAGTACCCCTGATAATGCTGTAATCTCTCTCCATCTGAGATGCTCCGTTAGACCTCCTGCCCCTGAAAGGCTCCCTTCCCCTAATGGGCCTAGCCTGCTCTGACTGGTTTAGAGGTCACCTCTGTGTTAAATGATCAATTCAGTGCTGCTTGGCACCGCGTTGTCAACAACTCTTAATTCATTCTAATGTCTATGCCCTGCACTTTGCTTGCTACCATGAGCCAATGGACTTAAACTGATGCTAAACAACTAAAGGATGTCACACTGGTAGGCCTCCTAAAATTGTCTGATTTGCACAAATGGAGTGGAAATGTTTGAGTAAAACTTCTGAGGATTATTGCAAAACATTGCCAACATACAGTGTGCAATGTGGTTTAGACAATGCTCCTCTCTCTCTCTCTCTCTCTCTTCATTACAAATATGATCAAAAAATCCCCAAGTTTCTGTTATTTAACAGCACCCTAAAGCTTGAAATTATTTTGTTTACATTCTATATTTGGGCCCTAAAATGTTCTTTGCCTGGAGCCCCCACATTACTGAAATCATGCTTGCTGACAAACCCTCAACTGTACAAGGAGAAAAGACGGACATACTTATCAGCAATTGATTTTTGTCTTTGTTCCTAGGCCTGCAAAATACAAATGACAAAAATAAAATCAAACCAGCACAGCAATAGTACCTCGCTTCACTAATAGAGATAAACATGAAACCCAGGAGTCAAATCTAGTGCTGTAAATCGGACCATCATGGCCTTGCTTGCGGCACTTAGACCAGATTGCCTGTAAATCTTGTGGTTGACACAAATGGCTCTTCTGTCAGGTGTGACTTGTCTAAAAGCTCTCTGGATTCAGGTATCAGGGACTTCAGAGTGAAAACAAGCACATAATGTTTCTCACTCAAGTCCAGTATCCAGTGTCCATACAAGGCCAAACTAAATAAGTCACGTTCAATTAATTCGAAGCCCAGTAAAGGCAGGTGACACAGATTTTTTGGAAAGTCTGATAAGTCACCTTTATAACAAGATACAACCTGTAAGGACTGTACATTTGTAGAATGAGCAACACAGCTCAATGTGTGGGGAGCTTCTTTTCCTAAAAGAAGGGCTATGGTTACTCAGTGAAGGAAGGGTGAGGAGCCACTGTACATGAGGTGTTCACCAGTCTCGTGGATCTTGGTCACATGTTTCAAAATGGTACCAGGGCTGTGATTATATAATGCAGCTTTCAGTTGCAGATGCACATGTTTAGCTGTGTAGCTTATTCCATGAATTCACTATCCTTGTAAGTTGTACTTCATTGAAAGATGACTAATCAGGCTTTCTAGTGGCATAAAATAAAAAAACAGCTAGTATTATCGAGAGAGGGGAAATTATTGAGTGAAATAACATTTTCAAAATGTGGCCTGATAACTATGAAATAGTTTTTTAAACAGAACCAGTGACTAACAGAAGGCCATAATTTAAAACCTGCGAGGCACACTCTGTATCAAAATTGGCCTCACAGAATTTTGGAGGT
The DNA here is from genome assembly GCA_037902135.1 of Cetoscarus ocellatus. Lineage (NCBI taxonomy): Eukaryota > Metazoa > Chordata > Actinopteri > Labriformes > Labridae > Cetoscarus > Cetoscarus ocellatus. Next base: position 355,298 of record JBAMNC010001417.1, read on the forward strand.
CATAGGATTAAAAGTCAGAATCATTGGTCCATATTCATTCCTTGCTTGAGAGTACAATATTTTAAGAATGCAGTAAGACATTATCGTGTAGATTGAGAAGTTTAAGTGTCAGAGAACAGAGCCCTGTGGAACTCCATATGTTAATGGTACTGAAGTTAATGCACTGTAGTTCCCTATTTCTGCAAAGTAAAGAAGAAAACCAATGACAACCCCAAAACTAAAATATTCCCCCAGTTCATTAGCCATTTAATTAAACTACTATAATCAAAAATGACTAAAGCTGCCAACAGGGAAGAGCATCTCAAATCAAGAATGAATTAATTGGATTTGTGAGGTCATACGTCCAAAGTCAAGGTCATTAGGTCTACGTTCACCCCTTACTGGAGAATACAATACCTCAAGAATGCGCTGAGAGATTTCAACCTTGAACTTAAGTCAACTCTGGTTAAAAGATGAACTGAACACATTTCCCAAACCTTTTTACAAATTTTGCACCAACATCATTTAACAAGAAACATTTCTCCCAGTCACACTACATCAGAACCCAGACCAACCCTTCTTCTTGATACCCCCAATCCTGTCTCTGCTCTGCTGTTGTTAACTATGCAGTAGCATTTTTTTCTGTAAAGTAAGGGGAAAGGGGGATCTTAAACAGTTTTACAATAAAACCTGGACAAAACATCCAGAGAATATTCAAGTCTTTTCTTTATCAAAATATTATTTCATCTTTCCATCGCTGTCACTGCTTATTCTTACTTTTTGGTGACTTTGTTCTACCTCAGTAACGTTTCTCTCTGTAATTCCTCATTTGTCTGTTTATATCCAGATTGAGGGACTGTGATTTTGCTTTGAAACTATAAATAAAGATGTGTGGAGGCTTTTAGTGAAGACTGCAACATAAAACAGGCACAATTCCTGCGCAAGCTTCCTTTGTCTTTCTATTATGACCTGTGTCAAACAGGGTTACTTCTAATTTTAGTATATTTACTGCTTTGTTATCTCAGAGGATACTTTGTGCAAGCCCAGCCTCTGAAGAGCTGGAACTTAGAATGTCATGTCAATCAATTAACAATTAAATACATACATACATACATACATACATACATACATACATACATACATACATACATACATATATACATACATACATAAATAAAGGATGTGGTGATACACAAACATTAATACACCACAGTCACAAAAACAATGTATCAGATTTTCATACAGATGTATGTCAATTTTTCTGGATGCTGCTTTTATATACAGTCAATATTCAAGCAATCTAATCATATAGAGGCGACTGTTCTCAGGCAGAACTCTCTTTGCACTGTGTTTGTTTGGATTATTTATTTGCTAAATTAAGTGCAAAGTATGGAAATTGAAAACAATTATTTACATTAGGACAATACAAACATGTAATTTAGTTACTTTTACAGACTTCTCATGGTCCAGCATGTATTCATTTGAATAATCTGATGTGTTTGATTAAGTAAGAAAATACTGAAGTTCTTCGGCATCTGATTCATAGAGGAATGTAGCAGACCTTACTCTTGAACCACAAGCTATGTGATCCTGTTTTTCATCAGTTATCATTCAACTTTGGTTTCAATTAAATGTTTTTTTTATTTGTCTCGTCTGTGGTGCTGAAGTCATCAAAGGGCCTGAAGTAAAGTTATCAAAAATCTTGCAGCAAAACGAAACCTCTTGATATCAAAAACAAGATAAATGCAATCTATCACTTTTGCTCTGTGGGATTTAAAAGCAATCAAAATTCTCTGAAAAACAAAAGTTTTTTAATAAATGTGGAGGAATTTGTCATGCTGACATTCGTAAAGAGGCATATTGATAGCTTTCATTGCTGAAATCCCCCCAAGGTACACATGTATGTGTAAGGCTCCAATGTGCTACAAATGGATGGAACAAACCTCACTGTGCTCACATGTGTGCTCTTTAATTAATGTGACATGCTACAGCTGACAACATGCAAGAAATGTGATAAATGGTTTGATTTGTTTTTCAAGAAACTAGGGTTAAGTGTAGATGCCCTTGGCAAAGAGCACAAAATAAACATAAAGAAAGGCTGAAATCATCTCATTAGTGTGATAAATTGTAGCACAGAATGTAACGACCTGGTCTGGCACAGTGGCCAGTCTTCATAAAGTGCCAAAAAGATCGTATTGCCAGAAAACAAGCCTAAATCAAGAATATATAAAAAGTAGCATTATTATCTTAAGATCATGATGCATAAATGTGTTCAGAGTTCAATAAGAGATACTTAACACTCATTACTGTACAAATATGGAGTTAAATGATATGGATACAGGCCAACATAAATAAAATGTAAGCTTGATTGAAAAGCTTGGCTTCTATCTGCTTTGTGAAAAAATTATTTAAATTCAAGGATTTCACAGAACATGTACAGGGACGGTATGGTGGCGCAGCAGGTTACAGGTCAACTCTCTAGGGTCTTTCTGTGGTTTGCATATTCTCTCTGTGTCTGCGTAGATTCTCTTTAGGCACTCCAGTTTCCTCCCACAGACCAAAAATATGCTTATTAGGTTAACTGGTGACTCTGAATTGCCTGTAGGTATGCTTGTGAGCATGAATGGTTGTCTGTGGCCCTGTGATTGGCTGGGGGCTGGTTCAGACTGTACCCCACCTCTTTGCCCAGTGACAGCTGGGATAGGCTCCAGCCCCTTGCAACTCTGGAATGGATGAGCAGTATTGATGATTGATGGATGGATGTCAGAGCAAAAAAAGGGAAGGTGTTTGAGCCCAGCTGACATTAAAAAATGTCATAATATAAAATATTTTTGTCTGTTTGTAAAACTATGAAAGACCCAAGAGAACAGGTATTCCAATCTTCTATATCCTCCAATAATAGTGATTCATTTTAGAGTTTTTTTGTAATATTGGTTTATTTTTCTGGGTATCCTGGCATAACAACACCTGGTGTCTTGTTATGAAATAAATTAAGTCACTTTTTCAAGATCTCTAGAAATTAAACCAGCACTGTTATCTCAAGAAAATCACAACAAGACATGCATTCAGATCTTGAGAAAACAACTTCACAAGATAGGAGAAATAGTATAATATAACATTCACATGTATGTCCACTCTGGACTTTCAAAGTGAGCTCTGACCCTCAGGTGTAAGGTCTTGAATCAAGTTTCACTTTCAGTAACAATCTTGCTTCTAAAAAATAATGAAACAAAACATACAAGATTAAATAATTACTGAGTCACGTGCTGCACTCATATCAGTTTTATGAAGTGTAGAAAATAGGGCCAACCCCACCCCCACCCTCTTTTCTACAGCACAGCCTGCGCTCTGCCCCTCCTTCTGATACAGCTCACACCCTCACATAGGTGAGGAGCAGAGAGATAAAAAAGATGACAGAAAGGTTGGATGACAAAAGAGACAAAACAACCTCAGTTACTTGAACTGCTTTGTTTTTTTTCACAGTTAAGACCTGGAACAATGGAAAATAATCTAACAACAGTTGTGGTTCCCTTTTAGAGAAACACCATAAATATCATTCTGATATAACTCACAAAGTGGTACCTATAATAATCATAATCTAAATATTAATCAGAATAATGGTGATTTTGTTTTATTACACAGTCAAACAGCTTAGCCTTTGTTAAGTAAGAACATACAGTGGCTGTCCAAGCTGTTAAGAAACACACCATAATGATGCTTTTGTTCACATGCTGACTTCTCCAGAGTCTGATATTAATGGTCTGAAGAGATAGTTCAGTATTTTCGAATTGTTTGAGATTCATGACTGTCACATGAATTTAGGCTGTACATTGCTGAGGTAGATGTTGAGAACTCCCGGTAATTCAGTGAATTTCGGGTGGAAAAAAAGTTCAAAAAACAGATTTGGGATGATCACACACTGGACTGGACACACAACATTTTCCTTTTTCCCTAGCAAACTCTTTCAAGTTGGTACTACCACAGGAAGAGGGGAGAATTTTCATTTGTAGTCCTGGGCAGGTTTTTGTAATGCATTTGTACAAGTGTGTACAATAATAATAATTATTATTATTATTATTATTATTGCATTTTTGTTTTATCTATATTGCCATGCAACTTTTAATACATGAATTTGACATCATTACAGCAAACATATTCTGATACCCCTGGTTGAAATGAAAAAGGGTTTGTCTCTAACATGATTGTGCTGGACAGGATTGAGACTCTACATGCATTATTACAACAAAGTCTGTGCAGAGCAGAAAATCAGAAAATGGCTTGGAGTTCCTATGGTTAATACACTAAAGGTGGACACAAAGTGGCACAGTCATCCTTTCCTCTATTTGAATGTGGCCCTCAATGAAAAAAGTATGGACACTCCTGTTATAACTGCTTTAAGTCATGTAATATTGTGAAAAGGAAGAACATTTAGGGCCCCATTTCACAAATCAGTGTCTATGTATGTCAGGTGAAGGTTGGTGTGGTATTTAAAAAGTGCAGACTATGTAAGAAATCAGACCAGGTAAAAATACTGATGCTGAAATGTCTGTGATGTGAGAAACTATCCTAGAAGTTCTTTTTATAGCAGAGGACCCGTCTGTAAAGGTTGGCAAAGAACAGCCATAACTCTCAGTAGGAACATATTGAGGTCAAGAGTGCTCTTTGTGTTGCTGTCCTCTCAGTAATGGACCTTCACCCAGAGGAAACTAGGAAATGACAGCTGAGGGTCTTGAGTGGCTGTTTTCTGTCAACCTAAGCAGGCTGCTTGCTCTGCTTTTTGCCTCTCTCCACATTTTTCCATCCGCGCGTCAGGACGATCAAAACACAGTCAAGTAGGTAAACACATGGAGCTGTGGAGTGAGTGGCTGCTGACTCTGTGGATGTGCGACGCTGTGCTATGTTTCCCTTTGACAGTACATCAGAGAGAGAGGAACACAAAGCAGGGAAGGCCTTACAACTCAGATTAAAGCTGTTCCCTCAATAATCTTACCTAAAATGAATTATAATCCAAGTTTATGGAAAAAACAATTTGTTAATCTATAGTACAGACAGTGCACATGTTGTTATTCGATGTTTATATGAATGAATGTTAACGTTTGCATCATTTTTTGTCCCCGGAAACAGTCAGGGCTGAAGTCATTCTGCTTTTGGGTCTGTCTATTAACCTGACTTGCCAGATGGACTGTTCAATATATTTTTCTAGTCCATCTTGAAAACAGTAGAAAGTGTTTGGGATTAGTCAGAACCTTTCAAAGGCATATCTGGCAAGTGACTGGACGATTATTCCATCAGTCACATTCATTATGGGCCAAAGTCTTGGCAAAGCATGTCTAAAATGGAGCAAAAATATCTCTGTGGAGAAGTTTGTAGTGCTGTTATTTGTTTTTCATTTAATAAAGAAATGTGGTCCAGATCTGATAAAACTGCTACTGAAGCTGTTAACATCAATGCTAATCTCTATACAAGCAGTGACTTCCTGCTGTTGTCTTGATCGTAGCTCCCAAGTCCTCCTGCTCTAAAGGAGTTACACAAGTCTTTATTACAACGTGTACAAGCCTGCGACACTCACAGGCTGTAATGAGCAACATGTCCACTTCCAAAAACATTAATGGGAATATTCTGGTAAATATGTTTTCCATGGTTATTGATTTTTATCTTTTGATTAACTTTTTTCTGGTTAAAACTACAGTACTTTGTATTTAAACATTTTATGTATTTTAATGCTTTTAATGCCAGTTTTATCACATGGTTACCCTGTATTCTAACAAAATAGCAATCTGACATGCATCCAAATCAGTTTTAATGCTAATCTTTAATGTAGTTAGGACTGTGATTCAAGACGTTTCCTGTTACCCATCATTTAGTTTTTAAACAGAAAAAACAATATTTTTGTGTCATTTTACACTTAACGTAAAAAAATTGCCAGTGACATAATTTGATAGACTGTCATTTTAAGGGTTAGGGGCAGCACAGTGGTGCAGCAGGGTGTGCATGTGCCTCACAGCAAGAGGGTTTCTGGTTTGATCCCCGCATCATTCAGGACCATGTTTTCCCTTTAAAAAGCCCCAAGTGTTTTCTCTACTTAAGAGCATCGTAAGACTTTACTCTCAGCGGAGAGGCCTGACATTTTGAGCTTATTTGCTGTGTTAGAGAGTCAGGTTATAAGAGTTATAACTGGGCAGCATGACATAAGAGTGAGAAAACTTAGCTTATTAGACTCTGCCAGACTTGGTCTGAGTGGCAAATGTAATATTTTTTCAAACTAAGCAGAGATGGTCAGGGCCTTTCTATGTGGAGCTTGCATGATCTCCCTGGGCATACGTGGGTTCTCTCCAGGCACTCCAGCTCCCTCCCACAGACCAAAAACATGCTCACTATGTTGATTGGGGACTCTACATTGCCCTTAGGTATGAGAGTGAGCATGAATGGTTGTCCGTCTCTCTATGTGGCCCTGTGATCGGCTGGCGACCAGCTCAGGTTTTACCCCACCTCTCACTCAATGTCGGCTGGGACAGGCTCCAGAGCCCACGACTCTGAAAAGGAAAAAACAGAATAGATAAAGGATGAAAATGAAGAGTTTGTCTTCAGCCTGCTGTATTGTAAAATGTGTTGAGATAACTCTTGTTATGAATTGGCGCTATACAAATAAAGATTGATTGATTGACTGATAAATGGATGAATTTTAAGAGTTAAATCTTTTTTTAAAAAGTCTTTAAAAAGACTAAATATCACAAAAGTTTGAACATAAAATAATAGGGGAAAATCTTCATATATAATATTTGTATGAATGCTTTTGGAAGTTGACATTTTACATTTTAAATACACTGCCTGGCCAAAAAAAGAGTCACCACCTGGATTTAACTAAGCAAATAGGTACGAGCCGCCTATTGGATAATTACTGCATGGGCGATTATCTTTCAGCTGGCAACAACAAGTTATTAAACCCCAGCTGATGCAATGAGTAGCTTCTCATTTCTTAAACAACCATGTGAAAAGACACATCCTGTGTTCATGGAAAAGATGTTAGTCTGTTAAGAAGGGTCAAATCATTGGCATGCATCAAGAAGAGAAAACAAATAAGGGGATTGCAGAAACTACTAAAATTGGATTAAGAACTGTCCTGGAGGAAGGTCATGTGGTCTAATGAGTCCAGATTTACCCTGTTCCAGAGTGATGGGCACATCAGGGTAAGAAGAGAGGCAGGTGAAGTGATGCACCCATCATGCCTTGTGCCTACTGTACAAACCTGTGGGGGCAGTGCTATGATCTGGGGTTGCTGCAGTTGGTCAGGTCTAGGTTCAGCAACATTATGTGCCCAAAGAATGAAGTCAGCTGACTACCTGAATGTACTGAATGACCAGGTTATTCCATCAATGGATTTTTTCTTCCCTATTCCAAGATGACAATGCCAGGATTCATCAGGCTCAAATTGTGAAAGAGTGGTTCAGCGAGCATGAGACATTTTCACACATGGATTGGCCACCACAGAGTCCAGACCTTAACCTCATAGAGAATCTTTGGGATGTGCTGGAGAAGGCTTTGCACAGTGGTCAGACTCTCCCATCATCAATACAAGCTCTTCATGAAAAAATTAATGCAACACTGGATGGAAATAAATCTTGTGACATTGCAGAAGCTTACTGAAACAATGCCACAACAAATGCATGCTGTAATAAAAGCTAAAGTTGGTCCAACAAAATATTAGAGTGTGTGACCTTTTTTTGTGGTGGCAACTTTTTTTTGGGCCAGGCAGTGTATAAACTTTATAATTGATTTTTTAAATGATAAAAAAGGTTAAATGCATAGATTTTGATTAAGTAGTTGTTCTCAGTATACAAAAATGAGTTACATGCGTAGAGAGACAGCAAATATGTTACTTATTGTCATTTACTTCATTAGTAAGAGACATAGTTTTGTTATAAAATATTGCTTTTTTTGTCTCATTTGTGGTGGCAAAGTCATCTAACAACCCAAACTCAAAATCCCTTGCCTAATCACTGAAAAAATGGATGCTGTTTGATCCAGGAAGGCGCACAAAGCCCATTTATACATAAAAAGAGGTCAAAGTTTTATTTGTATGACTGTATTTTGTTGATTTACATCCCACTGTATCCTTCCCCCTCTCTTTTATCTGTTGATGAACATAGACATGTCAGCCTCCGCTTACTTCAGCCACCAGGGGGAGCATCAATCAGCCCCTCGGACAATAGCTGTACATGAATGAATAATATGATCATGACTAATATAAATTTACTTCAGATAATTATAGAGCCGTCATCATTAATCTCTATCTGAATGAATATCAGACCTGTTGGGCTCTCAAAGGGCTCCATGAGCAACTTAAAGGTTCATCACAGGTTAACAGAGCAGGGCAATGACGTTTGTTTATGAATAATAAATGCACATTGATTCATATCTAATGTGATGCTCTTTAATGCATTGTTACTGCTTTAAACGTTCATTGACTGCTTTACTGAAATAATTTGAGTTTTCTGTAGTGCTTTTTAAACATGTCATTAATTGGAAAAAATGTAAAAGATATGGAGACTAAACTGAATAAAGAGGTCTGAGAGAGGAAGCCAGAGTGCTCAGAGAAGCCATGCATGCACATACAGAACATGCAAACTGCACACTGAAAGGCCCTGACCGCCAAGGGAATCAAACCAGCAACCTTTCTTCCTGTGAGGCACGTGCACTACCTGCTGCGCCACTTTGCCGCACTTGAAATTATATAACTATTGATAAAACATCAGAGAGATATAGCAATTCCAAAAAAATAAAAATAAAAAAAAATACCAGTCTTAATAGATTCTAAATTACCCTTTCCAAACCTTATTCAAAATCCACGTTTCATACTGAAATACCATTCTGTACTAAAAAATAAATAAATAAAAAAAAACTTTTTTGTTCTTGTGAAAACAAGAACAGAAAAAATAAATAACAAAACAGATATACACTAAAGACCTGGTGATAGTAAGACATCTTATCCATCCTTGTACATGGTGTTAGTCATTTCCTGATATATATTTTTAAATAGTTGATGTTTGGACATTTCCTGCGTCACATTCAGACTGTTCCACATTTTAACACCAAAAAAAAAGTTTTTTTTTTTCTTGTAGCATGTACCCTAATGATTTTAAAATTTAATTTTATAGGTATGATCAGAGGGCCACAAACGTAAAAGTATTTTGTGCAGATTTGTAGAGAATTCCAAAACAAAGTTATTTCCTAACTTAATGATTAATTCAACTGTGAAGGGCACAACAGTCTAACTGTTTAGAGGTTTGAGTCTAATTACTGAAAAAAAAAATCTCATTTGTAATGTGAGCCAAAGTAGGAGACTATCTATCTATCTATCTATCTATCTATCTATCTATCTATCTATCTCAGCGCTCGTGCCTCTTTCTGTGCCCTACTGAATCATATCATGTTATAATTTAGTCAAGATATTGAACTGTACCCATCCTGCCGTCGATCTGAGGCTTGGATTTACGAAAGGCTGTCTCCCCTTCATTCACTGTATTTCACGCTCACACGATCCCCCACACACACGCTTGAGGGAAAAAGGGGGGAGCTTCCGCCTTGTGGAGGTGGGAGGCGTCACATGGCAGCAGCAGCCAATGAGGAGTAAGTGCGCATTGCGATCCTGTGCAGAAGGATTGTTTTATTAAAGGCTTGGTGGTGATCAATGAGAGAGCAGAGCTGTCCACGGTGCTGAAAGTTAGCCCATGATGGAGAGACCCTCAGCACCGTGGACAGCCACAGAGTCATATTTCAGGGTAAAAATAGAAAAACTCGTCTGATGGAACACATTTTTTAATATTAAGAACTCTTTGGTTCCTGCTTTGACTCTTTTTTGGTTGCATGGTGTTCAGGAGAAGAAATGGTAGAAGTTTTTAACTTTGATGCAACAGAGAGAAGATAATCAAACAGTGCAGCTCTGATTGAGAGGGAATCCCGCAAATTATGACATTATGAAGGTCAGGGTACCAAAGAACAATTCACTGTTGCAACATATTAATTTGGAAAAAACAATGCAGGCTGAAATACTATCCCTGTTTTATTGTGAGAAAAAAAATTAAAAGGTGATAAGATTTTTTTTTTCCATTTTCTTATGTTGGGTAAAAAACCAACAACAGACAAGAATAAATTACCAATTTCAAATTAAAGGCCATTTTTTATTGGAAAAAAGTGGATTAGGACGTTAACATGGTAAGGAAATAAAGTTATAATGCAAAAAAGGCACAGGGGGGCAGAATGAGATAGATAGATAGACAGATAGATAGACAGATAGATAGATAGATAGATAGATAGATAGATAGATAGATAGATAGATAGATAGATAGATAGATAAACACTAGATTAAGACAAATTAACATTGTCAGAGTTAATTTTAACATTTCTTTAGTGTCTATATTGGTTTACACTACAACATGCTGTTTCACGCATCCGGTGCAGTTGTTGACTCTTACTGGAGTCAAATTTGGATACTTTGTAACACTTAAAAATGTGACCTTGATTAACACTTCTGTGAAGTCTTAGGAATGAATTGTCTCAGAGTATATTTTTAACTACTTAGGTGTTAACTCTATATCAACACTGCAAACTGTAAACATTGTTGTATTATTAACTGTATATTTATGGGGGAAATTAGCTGAGATAAAGATACCATGTTTGGTTAGATCACATATATTAAATTTATATTTACTTGCACACTATTGATGACATGAGCTTGTGGCATCTGCTGGTACGTGTTCAATGATGGGGGACTGAGTCTTTAAGTGTCAGTTACAGGATCAGAGTTCAGAGTTAAAGATCATACAGTGACACCAACTACACTTCAACTGATAGTACATTTTAGGGATTTGACTCCGTCCAGAGTATATTTAACCCTCCACTTAGTGAAATTTTGCCAACATCAAAATGTTAACTCTTCTTAATTTGCTGAATAGATTGATAAATAGATAGTTTTACTTGTATCACTAGTAGTTTTATTTCTACTTCATAAACTAGTGTGAAGTTCAGCTACAACTACTAATTGCAGTAGCAGTTAACTAGCAAAAGCTGGGCATACCGTGTGCAAGTTCGGGCCAATGGTAAATCATTTGTGGGGGAATGTCCTCATGCGCTGTATGACTAAATTTTTTACAGCACATGACCAATGTGCACGCTTTCATGTACTCACTATGGAATCAGATGGTTGTAAATGAGTGCTCAAGCTGTATGAGTAAAATTAGGACAGAAGATTGAAAAATGTAAAAAGTTTTGTTTTACAAAAGTTCCATTTGTGCCATCATGACCCCCAGTGAGCTGCTTATGTGTCACACAGTCAAAAATCAACTCTGACTTTAAAAATGATTACACAATGCATAAGTCAGGTCATAGTCACCTTGAAAATGGACAGTGTATGCCTGGCTTTAACCTGATGGATCTCCTAGTCTGTTCTTCTATTTTAGAATTATTCCTGTCATATGACATTGCTATCCATTCCTTTGTCCATTATTACAAAATCAAACGAGATTTTTTTTTCTATTTCAACCAAAACCAAGAAGCTTTAAACAGAAGAAAAAGCTTGACACTTCCTACCATGTTCAGTTTAGAGATTACGATCCTTTTATGTGTTTATATTTCAGTCAAATTTGGTTCCACAGTAAACTGTACCTTGGTACCCTGGCCAGAAAATCATTAAGTCCCTCTGCTAATACAAAAGCATAACCCGAATGTAGCCCAGTAGACTGAATTTGTTGCTGCTTGGACGTCAGGACGTGTGGATGATTGGGTTTCAGCCTTTGCTTTATGCCTTCACTGCTGCTCAATCTCGGCCAGTTGGGCTGTATTTCCTGAGGGTGATATAACTCTTCTGCTCCATTAATAAAGCAGCCACCAGCGGTCCCATCAATCTGTGGCTGCAGACACAAGCCCACGGACACATAGGTGTTACAGGCCGGGCGTGGACACGTGGTCAGCTGCCCATAAGCTGAATGAGCGCAGCAGCAGGCTGTAAATTGGAGGTGACAGAAAGCTGCGTGTGTTTCCTATGAAGTCAATAAATGGAGAATCAGACAAGAATTTATGAATAGGGCCTGGCAGGTGGGGTGTTGTGAGGAAGAAAAGCTAAATGAGAGCAGTGAGGGGGGCAGGGTGTATCTCTGTGAAGGGGGGTGTTGATAAGGTGACATCTGACAAGACTTAACAAGAGGAACAACTTCTTTATGTGCTTTATTTTATCACTTTTAAACTTTCTTTTGGCTGAAGTGAGTTTAGCATCTTTACAAGCAAAGAAGGGGAGACAGGGGTTGGTGGTCACACTTTACATAGTGTGACTAGAGTGGTACAGTAATGACTACAGAAATGTCAAAGTGAGATAGTATTTCAGTATGTCCAGCTCCCTTGTCTTTAAAAAGGACAGCTGCCAACTAGGTCTAATTTCAAAACCACACAATTTACGAGCAGTGTGTACTGATTTCAACAAAATGTAGTATGTAGTGTGCAGTATGCCAAAAACACCCAGAAAATAAATCAATTACTCGTTAGACTATTTTCAGTCTGTTAATTAACATTCATTATGCTGCATAAGCCATAAGCTAAGCTAACATTCAAATTTATTTTCATGGCCAGAAACAAAAATCAGGGGGTAGGGGTGTTAAGGGGCAGAGAGGGGCCCTTACAATATTATATTATCAGTATTTTTTTTTTTTTTTTGCATTTCAGTTTATTGATTTTATTCCATAGTTCTCCAAAGACCTGATTTTTCCTCACAATCAAAAAAAGACCAAGCTTGATTGTTTTTAATGGCAAAAAAGTAAAATTCAGATATATATATATATATATATATATATATATATATATATATATATATATATATATATATATATATATGAACACAGTTGTTTTCATTGCTCATTTTGCTTTTAAGATGCTTTGCTTGATAGGGCCAAATCTAATAGCATTCATGGGGCCCAAAATTTCTGGCAGTGCCCCCGGACAGGATATTTGTTTTTTGCAGAAAAATTCTGTTTATTACTTTATTAACATTTGAAATGTTTGTTGTTGTTTTTTTGTCTGGAAATCGTGTAAGTTGTGCTTTAAAGTACCTAAATATGATAAACTTAATAGGCGACCATGCACTGTCTGACCTTATATTTGGGTTAAGCCCTGGATTCCTGCTCTTCTAGCTCCACCCCTGCTGTAATAATATGACTGACAACCTGTGAGACAACCAGCCCCGGTCTCCCCCACAGTGTTTGTGAAACTGTCAAAGTGTTGTACAGTGATAAAGACTTTAAAGAGTAGTAGTCATGTTGAGTTTGGTTTAAGTTAATGATGATGAATTAAGGCTGGACTTCGCAGCTCAACCTTTTCATGACGTCGAGCCAGTTGTTTTGGTCTCCTCTGTCCAATCGGAAGCCCCGCTCACTTTCTACCGGAGCCGAAATGGGTCTATTCATGCCGCGGCTCCGTCCTCCCGTAAGTACCACAACGCCCTTTGTCGGGGGCTCTGTGGTACCCGACTGCTGCTTTAAACAGCAGCACTGACATGGAAAGCCCATTGCAGCTGCAGAACGATTTCTTCCCAGAGCAGCAGCAGCTCCAGCACTGTAAGTACCAGCACTACTGCGGGCGCGAGGACCGCCTCAGCAAGCAGCACGAGCAGCAGCAGCACGAGCACTGCTGCACCTGCAATAACTGCACCTGTGAGGCGAGGAAAAGCCTCGTCTTTCGCGGGACGTCGCCGGCCACTGTGGGAACTTTGAGGACACCTTCGGAAACGTCTTCGAGGCAAGGTTGTCAGTACAGCGAGTTCACACCCTCTAGTCATGGTAGTTCAACCAGGAACCATCCTCCTCATCCTCACCATCAGCAGCAGCAGCAGCAGCAGCAGTGCCGCGGTCGGCAGCGGGGCAGCCTGGGCAGCAGCCACAAAGACACTAACTCCTACAATGAAATAGCCATGAGCAGCTGCAGATACAACGGCGGCGTAATGCGGCCGCTGAGCAACTTGAGCTCGTCCCGCAGAAACATACACGAGTTTGATTCCGAGTCCCAGCCTTTGCAGCCCATCTCCGCCGCAGATGCGTCGGACACTTTAGTATCTAAGCCGGAGAATAATTCCACCACCCTGATGCCTTACGCATCGGGGGACGGAGGGGGAGGCTGCGGCCACAGCGGAGGCAAATCGGGGAAGAAGAAGAACCAGAACATTGGGGAAAAGCTCGGACACAGGAGGGCCTTGTTTGAGAAGAGGAAGAGGCTCAGCGACTATGCTTTAATCTTTGGGATGTTTGGGATCGTTGTTATGGTTATAGAGACTGAACTCTCGTGGGGAGCCTATGGAAAGGTGCGTATTTTCTCCAAACCCATGCTGCAAGTTTTTTTTAGTGGAAAGAAAAGATAGAAAGTTTTCCTAAAAGGTGTAACAGAGCAGTGGTTCTCAACTGGTCCGGCTCAGGACCCACCACCTCCTTAATCAGAGACCAAGAGCCAATTATACAAAGAATTGGGATCACTTTTCAGCCAATTTATTCATTGAAAAGTGTTTCAGATTGGACCATAGATGGAACAAAGAGACAAAAACAATTTAAGAAGCACGTTTTACAGAAACATTGAGAGAATATGCTTTTTCTAAAAAAATTTCACTTCGTTTCTTGTTATGAAGCTGTTTTTTTCCAGAGACGTGACGAAATGATCATACTTTTATATGAAAATCAGCATTATTATCCCAAGACAACAATAATCAGTTGCTATCTCAAGAGACAAAGCAAAATTCACTGCAAAATTCATGGTTTATAGGGGAGACAGGGCTTGGTTGTCACATGTCATGTCTATCAAGAACCAGATTTTTTTTCCACAAATATATTTATTTTCATTTTGGAATTGAACATGTAGAACACGTGTGAACTATATACAACACATGTACATACATACATACATTTAGACTTGCATTAATTAAAATTAAATCATGTAAAGTGCCAATCCATAGTTGAACAAACAAGGGTATAAATTAAAATAGAGAAGTGAATAATACATAAAATCAATAACTGTATTCATGTAAAATAAAACTGAAAATGAAAAATAAATTAAATTATGAATTAAAAATGTTGAAAAAATACAGAATATATATGTATATATATATATATATATATAAATATTCACAGTCACACAGTCTATGTACTGCCTTTTAGATTTAATTGTTTTTTCCACCCTCAATGATATTTTTGCATCATTTATGCAATATATATGTCCCAGAGTAAAACAAAATCTTTTCCTCTGCCCTTAGCAATATAAATTAGTCTCTTCTAGTCCAGAATCCAGTATTTTTTCTGTGTTTTGTGTTTGTATGAAGTTTCCACATATCAGGAAACACTGCTGATAAAACAAAAAGTAGAGTGTGGAAGACATTTTGGAATTTTGTTGGCTTTTGCAAATTTTTGTGTTATTTTACTTTTGAAAGTTTCCAGGTGCTATTTTACAGTTGCTCTTACCGAGAATTGGAAGATGGTAGCTCAAATTTTAGCCCAGTTTCAACTTGCTAGTGCCGTTTATGCAGTAGCTAGCATCATGCTAACCTAACAAGCCAGATAGACAGTTCAATATATACTTTACAGAATAAATTACAATTGTCCATCTGGGCAACAGTCCCTAGAAAGAGTTTGGGAACAAGCAGAACCTTTTAAAAGCATATCCAGCAAGCGACTGGACGATCGTTTCATCAACCACATTCATCAGATGTTGTAGTGGGTGGGTGCTACTGCTGCAATATACTGTAAGGCAATTTGTACAACAAACTCTTGCCAAAACAAAAAATATCCTTTCTATCAAGTAGTGCTTTCAGCAATGTTATGTGTTTTTCATTTAACAATGAAATGCTGCCCAGATCTGATAAAGATGCTACATAATTGTCCCCCATGCTTTCTTTGAGAGGAAGGCATAGAGTCAGTGTGGGAGTTGTGAGTGTGTGTCTGCCTTTGTGTGTATGTGGAACACCATTGTGCCATGCTCTCTTTGTTCCTCCAAAGCTGTGTTACTCTGTGAATTTACACAAATAAGGCATCCATGCAGAATAAATGTCAAAGTCTTGAGGTGTTGTGATGATGAAGCTTCATTGCTGTACTTTTGTGTAAATGCACCGCAAAACGGGATATTAAATCCACCCAAATAAAGCACCAGAGAACAATGAAACAAATGGACAAGCACAATGTGCAAAGATGATCATAATCAGGATGGTAAGGCTTTTAACATTAATTTGTGTTTCTAGCTCAAAAATGAAGGTGTTGGATACGTTGTTTTCCTTTTTTTTAAATTTAAACCCTGATTGTTAGATATTGTGACAACCAACCTTATGATGTGGGTGGTTGTTAGAGTGGATCCAAAGGTATCTGACTGTGAATAACTAGCTGTTAAAGTAATTCATAAAAATGAAAATGATCCCCATTTTATCCCAATACCATGAACTCTCATTATATTTAGGAAAGACCATTACAGAATGTGTTGATCATGAGGTGTGTACATGAGAGTAAATATGTGACAACCAACCCCAGTCTCCCCTACAAATGCCTCCAATCCTTGAAAATGCTTGAATTTTGTATTTTAAGGTTTGATAAATGCCTAGATTTCAGATTCAAGTCACAAATCATACAGAAGTGAAAATGCTTTGCATCATTGTGAAGTTTCCCAGTGACAACACTTATAAACATTGCATTTATCAGCTATCAACACACAAGTTTGGAAACGATATTTCATTTGAAAATTCCTCCCTTTTTTATAATATCATTTGGTGTTGTATTATATATTGTTCGAAAGCCTGATTAGTCACCTTTATAATGAGGTAGAACTGGTGAGGATCTTGCATTTGCGGTATGAGCAACGAAGCTAAACGTGTAGGTAGCGCCTACAAAAATGTGCCAAAATGTCCTGCAACTTGAAGCTGGAGTTCGTGGAGCCCTGGTACCATTTTCAAATCTAGGCCCATTTCTTTGAGACTGGTAAAGTCAAAAACAGACTGTGAAGTGGGCCTCCCAGGAGGACATCACCCCAGAAGGACCAGTTTCTCACCCTTGCCCCGCTGAGGACCTGTAGGCTTTCCTCTAGTTGCAGGGAATTTTGGCACAGACCTAAAGCTGTGTAGCTCATTCTACAAACATACGATCCTTACAAGTTGTACCTAGTTGTAAATGTGATTAATCAGGCTTTCCAACAATGTATAGTACAATACCAAGTCAGTATTATTAAAGGGGAGAAATAATCAATCAGTTTTATTTTGAAGATACATCTTGTAGAAACCATTTTTTTCCCACAATTTGTTTAATGTGGACTATGTTGTGTCAACCCTATTCACACATCCACAGATCTTGCAGGTGCAGATCTTGGTGGTAGTAGCAAATATTCAAACTGTGAACAGACTTTACCATGAAATTTCCCTTGACAAGCTAGTTTGGGAATTTCTTTGACAGGTTGTTCTGAAATTGATGCACATGTGAAAAGGCTTTTTATAGACTGCTGTAATTGAATACGTCTTCATTTGTTTTATTTGAGGAAATGATGAAGTAATTTTAAACAGGCCTAAAGATGTTTTTGATTGGACACATCATTTAATAGTGCTATAAGGTGCTGGAAAAGCTTGAAAATAAAACTTGAAAGTGTTTGAAGGATTTCTTGAGTTGGACTCTCGGAAAAGGGGTTCAAGATTTGAAAACGGAGTTTTTTTAAATATGTGGATGAATGTCTTCTCAGGGCTTCCATACTTAGTTAACTGTTGTTGTCCAAGCACACCCACATTTTGGTCCTGACCCACCAGCTGAGAAACACTGTTATAGAGAGGCAGAAGCGGTGGTCCTGATCTGACATGCAGCCAAGAAGTCCACTGCTGTCCTGACATATAGGGGAACCGCTCATATCATATGACAGAATCATAACTTACATATCATATTACTCATACTGTACAATGATGTTCTTGTTTTGTAGATGTGAATGTATTTTCATGTGATGCTGTTGTGTGTTGTTGGGCTTTAGTGTTGTGCTCTTTTCCAGGAGTCCCTGTATTCATTAGCGCTAAAATGCCTGATAAGCCTTTCTACAATCATTCTCCTGGGGCTAATTATCATATACCATGCGAGAGAGATACAGGTAATGTACCAACTCCTTTGTTACTCTTTAACTGTTGGTGTTGTATGCTCAGCAGTTTGCTGTTATGATCAATGTCTCAAAACACACTTAAATTAATCTCTACATGCTTAGAGTTTGGAGGAAAGGCAAGCCAACTTTATTTATGGAGATTTTTTAAAGTTTTTTGTGGAGTTAAAAACAAAAACATGACATTAAAACACAAAGGGGACGAGCAATTCCATGATCAGACCTCTAGAGATACTCTGTTCTGTACATGTTGTGACATAATATGGCACCTTTTGTTTTATTTGATAACAGGAAATATTACCTTTGTGTGCTATGCGACTTTTATCAACAACTATAAAATTAACAAGGAGTAATTGCAAGTTTAACACCACAAAATGTTTGGCATTATTCACGACGAAATAATAACTTGTGTTATTTGAAACTTGTGTTATGCTGTTTAGCACAATAGGAAATCCTTCTTGGCACCATTAACTTTGCATTATTATATTAACAAAGATGTGAATACAGGACTTAATGCATCTCCAGACTCTTTAGCCCTTTAATGCCTGAAAGCACAAATTAAAGGCAGAAAATTCTAAGTTTTTGGAGCTGAAATGTTTATTTCACTTTCTACTGAAATCCTAAAAATTCTAAATTTCCATAAATTTAACGTATTTTTTGTATCTCATTTGATACATTAGGTGTTTTTGGCAACTGATAATCCATTTGAGGACATTTTGATCATTTATCTGATTGTATTCAGATGTTTTTTTAGTAATTTGTTGATAATATTAATTAGATAGAGGTATCATAAAAGTATGTATCAAATATGATACAAAAGGCATTAAAGGGTTAATACTTTATTTAGCAATACGTTATCATAGGTCCTATGCCTCAGTTATCCTATATGGTAGATAATTAAGTTAAATGAAAAAATGAATGGGTTATCTCGGAATTTTACTTTGAATTTACTCAAAATTTGAGATGTTTGCAAAGTTATTGTCAATTTTCTAATATCTGGTTGAGACCTTCCCCTTGACTATTATTTCAGGGGAGTTGAAGTGAGATCCAAGGGGCTTTAGTACCTCTAAAAAGGGGTAACTAAGTATTGCAAATAATTCTGTTACAAAAGCCGGGCATTTTTTCCTGGTACAAATCAACAAAAATTATAAAAACACACAGGAAAATTACCAGCATGGCAATTTTGAAGTTTTTAATTTGACACTTTTTTTCAAAGTCATGTATCTCTATCCAATCAATCAATCAATCAGACAATCAGTCTATCTATCTATCTATCTATCTATCTATCTATCTATCCACATACTTTATGTATATTAATGACCCAGGGGTTAGCAGAGGACTCCACTGGACTGATCCTCAGCATCCACAAAAACTTTGGTTAAAGGCATTTGTTGACAAA
Organism: Cetoscarus ocellatus; assembly: GCA_037902135.1. Taxonomy (NCBI): domain Eukaryota; kingdom Metazoa; phylum Chordata; class Actinopteri; order Labriformes; family Labridae; genus Cetoscarus; species Cetoscarus ocellatus. The sequence continues at coordinate 374,805 of JBAMNC010001417.1, forward strand.
CTTTTTTATTCAACCAAAAAGACAATACCACGCTAAAAGTTATCTTGTCCTAAGGAGAAGTACTCTAACAAAATGTTGATTTTTAATCAACCTGATACAGCAAGTCTAAAATGTATGGGGTGGGCTTTTAGATGTTTCCAAGTGATGATAATTCAGTTATTTTGAGGATAATAGTTATTTTCTCAGTTGTATAAAACTGGTATACACATTATGTTAGAACATAGTTATCTCTTCATTAAATAATGCAAAATTATTAATGGAAACTAATTTGTAAAGCATTATTGATGAAGGCATTAAACACAGTAAAACTAAAACACCACTCTATGATCTCCATTCAAGGTTAGTCAGTACTCTAATTAGCTAATTATTACATAATTAAAGTCTTGACAGTACATTAACATGGATGAGTTACACTTACATAATTTAAAATTTGGCCAATCAGGGAAGTTTGAAGAGAGTAAATATTTTGACCTAAAGTAATGACTGAAATATATGGTATTTGTATTTTTGCCTGGATTGTTTTGAGAAGTTGTTCCAAAGTAAGTTAGCTCCCCCTCTTTGACTCAGTGTGTTTGGACTTATGTGAACACCACACTTTACATTTGTTTTAGAAAAAAACAACCAGGCCAAGATAATTTAGACTTGGTCTGTGCTTGACCCCAATTGAACCCTGGAGTGGTTTGTTTTCAGTAAATATGCAATTGACCCAGAGTCGGGAACAAACAGGTTAAGAGGTTAACCCATCTCTGCGGTGGGCCTTGCTGGCTATTAGGAGCAGCCATTGTAGTAATGTCTTGGCAACTCTGACCAAAACTGACTGCAAAATATAATAAGTATTAATAATATCATCATTTTCAATCCTTTAGGGCATGAATGGGCAACTAGAGCCCAGGGACCACATGTGTCCCTTCTCGTTACTCAGAGCTGCCCGCAAGGCAATTTTAAATTTTCAGTTTTCAATATTAAATTGTAACCATAAAGATAAAAAGTCTGCCATGAAATATTTTGGTCTGATTAGTCAGTATAACACCATATCAAAGACAAAGTGCATTATAACATGAAAAATGGAAAATATTTCTGCAGTATTGATTTTAATGAAATGATTTTATTTTGTTTTTTTACAGGAAGTCATGGTTCTTATAAAGGTCTTTTATAAAGAATTAGTAACGGATTTGATTAAAAAGTGAATCAAACAAACTTATAACCACAATAACCAATATTTTATAACTGCTTTCGTAGCCAAGTTACTGTAAAATATTTTTATTCCCAATTGGTCAAAAAATGAAAAAGAAGGAAACTAGCTTAAAAAAACTTGGGTGCACAAGTTTAATTGCATTGAAAAATTACCTTTAATTGGCCTTACATTTAGCTCATTGAAATCAGCTTTACCCTTTTTTTAGCTCGAGCATATAAATGTGAATTCTGATTAAAGCTAGATATTTATTGTTTTGTTAAATTACAGGTAGTTTTGATTGCCTTATTAATAGTTGGGTTTTTTGTAACTGTTTGGCCCTCTGAAACAGAGAAAATCCTTAATATGACCCTCGTGGTAACCCAAGTTGGCCATCCCTGCTATAGGGTCTTCATATCACTTTTGTCACTGGAATAAAAATAGCAAAAATCCAGCATTACCAGGGTCTCATCAGCTGAGAATCACGGGAGTTGACAACATCAAAACTGGTCTACTGACTTGTTCAGCTTGTTAAGACAGTGAGATATTTTTATCACCACAACATCAGCTACAAATAAACTGATATCAGAGGGTCTCAGACTGTTTGCACACATTTAAATTTATATGAATTTCAGCTTGATTAAACTGGACTTTAAGAATGCATATAGCTAAATGAGTCCATCTTATATTGCCCTCGTTGAATTTGTTGAGGTCAGACCAACATATCTAGATAATGGCATTAATGATAATCTCCTGCATATACATTCTTTAATCAGACCAGACCGGCCTGGACCTGGCACCCTGCTCATTCTTTACTGCTAAAACTAGTGTGAGACCAGACAGGGCCACTATCAGAACAATGCAATTAAAACTAATCAGCATTTTTTCGTCCGAGGACAGAGACTGAATTGGATTTTAAGTCCATGTGAACACATCGGTGTACATTTTGATCAGATTTAGTAACTCCTCACAGTGGTCATTTTGGGTGAATATAGATTGTCAGCCTCCCTTGAGACGCTCCAACACTCACACAGTTTTATGACCTTGCTTCAGAGCATCACTGCATTGCTTTCCTGTTCTCCCTGTGCTTCAGCACTTGTGTCGTTGTAGGAATGAGACAAAATTAATGATTTCTGCAGGAAAGGACACATGATGCCAGAAAGCTTTCATGCACTAGACACTTTCTTTTTCCTTTTTCTCCAAATTAAATCAACTTAAAAGGAAGTCTCCTTGTAAAGAACCACAGCTCGGGCTTTCTCCCCATTGTGGAATGACAGCACGTTTAATCATGTTAATGGATTTCCTTTTAAACAAGATGCTGATTTTTTAAGACGCCCTCAGCTGATGGTGCAATTTTCCGCTGGTTTCATTTAAAATGTAGACAATATGTTTAAAGAAAGGGCCTATATTACATTGGTATAACCTTCTTACCTTTTGCATTACAGTATCTCCATCAGCCTTGTTGGTATTTTTAGTGTTCTTAGGTCTCCAGGGAATATCAGTCATTGAAATAGCCCAGCAGTAAAACGTGTCGCCCCCTTCAGATGTCTCATAGTAAACCTTTCTTTATGAGGGATGATAGAAATGCACACACATCATTACCATATTTCAATGCATAACACAAGTGTTTTCATTTCCCCTCCCAGACACTTCCCCGGTAGCTGTTTGTAAATTACAAACTTTGCATGAGAGTATCACATTCATCCTTCTCCCTCGGCCTCGTCACCACCTCCTCTAATCCTCTGTGAATTATTTAATTCATAAACAGAGACTTTTTCACCTCCCGCTTGTGTAAACTTTTCCTTCATGTTCAATAATGGAGAGACTTACTTGTGACTTATGTGTTGTGAAGGTGTATTTTTCATCAGAGCAGGTTATAACATTTAAAGTTTTGTAATAGACTCTGTTAAATTCTGACCGAAAATCTATGCAAAATGTTGTTTACACTGGAAACCAGTTTAAATGCTCAAGCACTGAAGTGTACAAAATGGTTTTAATACCAGCACCATAAATTTTTGTATGTGTTGTAGCAGGAATTGGCAGCTTTGGTTACCAAGAGGGCCACATTCATTCTTATTGCCAGAGGGTCAAGTTGCCACAAATTGTAGGTACTCTTGGTTAGACTTATTGCTACTTACATGTGTTGCAGTTGTCCGTTGATCCGTAAATATGCAGATAATGCCTTCACTGTCGAACACAAAGAAGTGTTTTTTGTTTTTTTTTTAATAATACTTTTTGCCATATGGAAGTGACTTATTTTGCCCGTATTACAACATCCAGTATTCATCATGCATTTGGAGAATTGCCAATAGGAGAACAAGTCTAATTTGCATAGCAGCAAATAAATTAAACTGCTGGCCAGGAACAGGAGTAGCATGTCTTGTAAAATATTTTATTTAAGGGACAAATAAATGGCTTGAAAGTCACACGCCTACAGTGTTGCAGCTAATCTTTTTTGTTATAAATGCTGTCCAACTTTTGACACAAGGATCACATAATTCATCCATTTCTAACAGCTTACTTCCAGGAGTCCCTAAAATGCATATTTTTAAAGTCTCTTGCCTATAAATCCACTCAGAATTTGGATTTTGGTATCCCTGTAAACCCCTCTGTTTCAGCCCTGGTCGGAACAGACTGTTTCAGTGTTCATTCTCCACTATGTCTCCCTCAAAGAGCCCATGCTATGCCTTATGGATTTTATGCCCTTCAGTGTTTTTAACATGTTTCCTATGGTGATTGAGCTCTTCTATGATTTAGACCAACAGTCAGGTTTATCAGGACTTCTCATTCTCCCCCTCTTGCTACCTAAAACAGTATGCTCCCCCAGCCCCCCAAGTAGATCAACCAGTGTGATGTCCCACCATTGTTTCTTTGTCAATTTAAGAAAAATTGCCTCGTGGTACGGTACCAGCGGAGAGCAGAGATGGTAGAATGAATACAGAGTTGTTGACAATATGTCACTAGTTGGCCTTTCAACCAATCAGAGCAGTCTGGGCCCATGTGAGGGAAAGGGGGTTAAAGAGGCATGAGCTCTACAGAGCATTTCAGACAGACTGAGAATATAGTTTGACCTGGGTTTGTGAAAATTATTTCTTTTTTAACATTATTGATTGTGAACATACTCTTAACAGTCACTAAAATTGTACATATAAACCTGAGTTAAGGCAAAATGTGGGCTCCAGCTTAATTAATGACAGCAATATGTTTATATTTACTGATATTTTGCAAAAAAAACCCCAAAAAATTACTTGTTTTCATATCACCAATTATCTAAGTATTGCTAAAATCCACATTAGCACTTGCAGAAAAACCCTGAAGTAATCCTTAATTTTCCTAGGTGAGCTGGATGTGTGAATCCTAACAGCAAGGTTTTTCACCCGGAGTATTTCCCCTCCCCCACCCATCCATTGACTGAGAGGCAAACTGTTGGTAAACTCCTGTGAGGGCCAAGTGTAAACAGCAGTGTCTGGTATTATCTTGAAAACAGCAGGGTTGCTGGTGTGGAAGGGGACTAATTTTTATGCATTAATGTTTTCTGCCTTTGTGCTTGATGTTGTTCTGTTTTAGGCTGTGTTTACACAACAACATTTTCGGCTGAAAACTGAGAGTTGTCATTGCTTTTTCGCCTCCTGTTTACACGAGAATGGTGCCCGGAGTGCTGAATTTGCAGACTTTTGAAACCAGGGTCCAGAGTGGAGAGTTTTGAGAACGTATCGGTGTCTGGCTCCATGTAGATGGGATTCAGCGTTTCAGGATGAAACACTGACGTCACCCCATGCACAGTACTCTTTCACATGAAGGCTGCACACGCATACCAGGAACATCAACAGCTTTGCCCGTCTACCGAGCAACATGTGTGCTGTTTGCTGTGCTCGGTTCGTTATCCAGACAAAACTATCCAGACAGATTTGTTGTCCAGACAAGAAACTCCTGCATCTTCGTGCGTCCACTCGCCATTGTATTCGCGAAAAGTTTGTCGTCTTCGTACGTATGTTGTAACACCACTGTTTCTCAACGAACCTACATCGCCATCTACTGGCCTGGCATGCACGCTACAGTGTTTTCAGTCGTTCTCGCGTCTTCATGTGGACGCAGATCGTTTTTGAAAACGCAAAGGGAAAGCCTTTCCGTTTCTGGTGAAAACACTGTCGTGTAAATAGGGCCTTAGATTGAAATCAACCATGGCATGTATTTTTTCATGTTAATTAGTTCTGTACAGATTTTCAGACATTCAGGCCATGGCAAGCCAAAGCTTGATCCAGAAGGGGAGAGTGGACTTGAGGACATTTTTCCTCTCTTCTGAAAGCTTCTTCAACCCTAAAAGGACCTAAAAGGGATAGTTTAGTATTTTTTAAGTTTGGTTGTATCAGTTGTATTTGAAAAACAGTCATTGAGGTGGCTAAAAAGGCTCCCAGCAGATCTGCCCCTTTCAGGAGAATGAGCTGAGGCTAACAGTAAGGTACGCTGCTGTTGACGCGTAGTTATCTCACAAAATGGCACTTTTTACGATGCAGCAATGACCATGTGTTCTTCCGCCTATGCCCATGGATTCCACTGATCTGCTGTTTCACTCTATGAACTCAGGGAGACACAACTACGGCAGAGGAAATTCGTACTGAACTAATTATGAGTGATTTTGACTCAGGTGTTGATGATGTTCCTTTTACTGTGATTGCACAGGGTTATCTGTATAAACAGGAGTGAATAAGAAATTCTTCAGAATGAGATTCAGCAGGCTGATAGAGAGAGGTGACCATCTTCTGTGAAATCATTGTGCACAGGCGGAAGAATACATAGCCACTTGTTACATCGTAAAACAGTGCCAACCACAGAGACTTCCTGTGGGGAAAAAAGAGCACGCTGAATTTTTTTTTGGCCCAATGTACATTTGACCCAAAAAAGTTTTGGCTCTCATTTTTGCTTAAAACTCACACAATTATGTAGAAAAAATTGTGCCCGCCAGGTGCAGCACTGCTGGGATCTGTTTCAGCCACTTCACTGACTGTTGTCAAGTACCTGATAGAAGCCACCTTTAAAATTACTGAAATATACAACATACAGAGTATTGAAAAGATCTGAGGCACTCAGAGGGGTTAATAGTAAAAATCCTTTCTTTCATCAGAGCTAAAGACTGAAAATCATTCCAGGGCAGCAAAATTTCACATTTTTTTCACAATTGCCCCCTTTAGTAGAAGCTTCAGTCACATTTTTGACACTGAAATGTCCTTTAAAAAAGCTGTTGGTTATGTTAAGAATTGATCTTGAAGTTGATGTGAGCCTTTATTTGATTGTAGGACAGTGATAGGACAGTGGATCGAGTGATAAACTGGAAAGAGAGAGTGGAGGAAGACATGTGTGTGAGAGGCCTGGGGCTTGATATGAACCCGCGCTGCCTGAAACAAGGACAGCATCCTCTGTACGTGGAGAATGTGGACAAAAGGATGCAACTGCACCTAGTATTCTCTATTTCGAGCATAAAAAACAACAGTAAAGCATCTCTCTTTCATTCATTAAATCCAAACTGATGTATGTTTAGTTTTAGCTCCTAAACAAGCTCCTCCCTTCATTCCTTAAATTGTCAGGAGCCACACATTTATCCAGCAGAGAGTGTTTTTCTACCCTCTTTGATCCAAACTCCTCTGACAGCCAAGTCAATACCTGAGACATTTTTCACCTTAGATGGCTCCCTCCACAGACTTAAGAAATTTCCTCTTTTGCTGACCTAGAAAACTTTATCAGGGCAATTGTTTTCCTCTGAGTTGATTACTGTGATGCACTTTTTCACCACATATACCCTTTCCATGCTGATTTATGTTCAGCTCATTCACAGCCCCGAGCCTTTCAGTGAATAAGAAACCTCGCGTCACTGCAGTCTTACTCACTGCCTTTTTACTTTGTGCGAGTTGATTTTGAGGTCTGTTTGCTAATTCATCAAGTCCCTTTGGAACAAACTATCAGCCACTTCCTGTAAACTGACTCCGTCTGACTATTTAAATGCAGTTTCAAGTGTTTATACTTCAACTTCCACCGCACCAGCTGCTCCTTTCCTTCCCTGCCTGAGGGGCTTTTGTGCCTGTCGTTGCTAGACTGTCATTACTCGGTTCTTGGAGACTGACATATGTGCCTGCACTCACACTCTCCCACATACACACACGTAGACAGATTAATTCTACATCTATCGTGCTAATGACACCACATGTACACACAGGGGCTCTGGGTGTGAGGGCTTTTTTCCCTCTCCTCTGTGAGGCTGTTATTCATGCTCGATAAAGATGGCACTTGGTCCTTTTGTGTGAATTGTTAATACGGTTTTTCTTCTCTCTTGTTTGTACGATTCTCAACCTTTGAAAGACACCTGAAAAGACTTGATACCGTATGTCCCTCTTCCATGTATAGTCTGGTGCCTTTCCCACAATTGATCTATCAATCTATCTTTTCTCTTATAGAACCTATGCATGAAAGTAGGATAGACTGAGATGCAGAAAGAGAGAGACAGGTTGGGATAAACAAAAAGGGCAACAGTAGTAAAAACAACTAAAACTTAAAAGGTAGATTTACAGCTATTCAGCCCATAATTCAACAGCATCAGAAATGTAATGCTAGTAGCTTCTAATGTAGCCTTTCAAAGCTAGCTCCAAGCAGATATAAACAACAACCTAAAGAGATCTGACTTGCTTAATTCTTTCAAATTCCACATCTACAGGTGTACTTACACTTGTGCCCTCTGGTCTGATATATTCTGGCTTAAGTGACTTCCCCTGGACTATGTGAAGCTGGTTTTCAGACTCTGTAAATCTCTTTCTGGGATCACAACAAGTTTTATATTGTAAGGAGAAAATGTGACTTTATTTTACTCTATTACGAATTGTTAAACCGCTGCAACTTTATTTATGTTGTCTTATAAACCTCATGACGTTTGGACACTGTGTGCGCATGAAACGTAAATAAAGAAAAATCTTCAGATACATATTTTATGTATGTTACTGTACCTGAAAGACATGTAAACCAATTTCACCAACTTAAACTTAACTTACAGCAGTTCTGTAAGAGGTTGAGTAAAATGCAAGTACCATCTTATGTTTCCTTGTATAACAACAACTAGAAGTGCTCTGAGAGCAAGGACTTCCACCAAGGCATTTCTGACACTGTTAGCAGAGTTAATATAAAAAATGTGGATAACTACCCTATGCTTTGAAAAATTCCTGGATCCACATATGGATTTGAATCACCACTTAATGTAATTACTTCACCCTTTTGTCATGACCTAACCTGATACACCAGATGGATCACTCAACATATTTCACCAGACTATCTGCATAACAGCCCATAGAAAATGTTTGTGAACGGGCAGAACCTTTCAAAAGCATATCCGGCAGGTTATTGACACTCATTCTGTCAATCACATCAATTATGGGCCTATCAGAAAATGTAGTAGGCAGGCGCTACTGCTGCAGTGTAAAGTACAAAATGTGAGACACTTCGTAAAACAAATTCTGGACAAAAAATGTCGGAAGTGGAAAAAAAATATCCTTTCTATCAAGGTATGCTTTCACTGTTATTTGTTTTCATTTGATTAAGAAATGTGGTCCAGATCTGATAAAACTGCTACTGAAGCTGTTAGCATCGATGCTAATCTCTGTACGAGCACTCACTTCCTGTTGTCTCACTCATAGCTCGCACCTCCTCATGCTCTAAAAGATGCTGATTGGGCTGTTCTACTTCAGTCTGAAGACAAACGTTGTAAATTGAAGCTTTGCAAGAAGGACCTGTCTGATTACAGACATTGAATCAGGCGGATCCAGCTGCTCTGTAATGTTGGCCATGACAACACTACCTGAAAATGTCATCAAAATCAGTTGAGACGTGTCCTTTCTGTGTGGAGTTTACATGTTCTCCCTGTACATGGATGTATTTTCTTCAAAGTACACCACTTTCCCTCCGGCAGACCAAAAAATGCTGTTTAGGTTGATTGGTAACTCTAAATTGCCGTCTGGTGTGAGTGTATATGTGAAGTTTTGTCTTTACATTTCAGCCCTACAACTGGCTGACAACCAGTTGACATTGTGCCCCACCTCTATCTTAATGTCAGCAGGCTCTAGCTCCCCGCCTTCCCAAAAGTAATCTGCAGTGTAGATAGTAGATAGATGAAATAAATAAGAGGACAAAAAAATTAGAAAGATACAACAAAGACAAAAAAGCAATGAAAAACAACATCAAGTAATTACAAAGAACAGCAACAAATAAAATAATTAAAACAAACACACTGTATTAATATTTAACACAGTTACAAGAAACATATGTTGGTGTAATTTTGAATATGGTGTTGTGTTATCTGATTAATTATTGTTTTTCCTATTTTGTGATTTGTTGTTGTGTTCTTTATTTTTTATTTTTAAGCTGTTGCGTTCTTTAATCGGTTGTTTTGTTTGTATTTTTTTATTGTTCTACTTTCTAATTATTTTAATGTGTTTGGCACTTCAGGGCCACCATAGCCAAAACAATGGGTGTACATTTTTCTACGGAATTAGAAAACATGTATTTTTTTTAATTGACATGCTAAAGGTTTCCAGATTTGCAGCCCTCAGTTAAAAAAGAGACAATAGTAGGAAACACCCAAAAACACTCACAAACCTGCTAAAATATCAGGCAGGCTTTATATGGTTAGAAAACCTTGAAAGTATTTTGTATAGACATTTTTAGAAGATTCAAATCCTCATGACTTTGCCATTATGCTGTGTACTCCTTTTCCCGGCGTCTCTGAAACTCTTTTCTTCTGCCTCTTATTAGGAGCAAAAATAGCATATACTGAAAGCATTCATAGAAATGTAACAGGGATTCTAAAGTGCAATGGTTTTCTTTCTTCTTTATTTACTTTGTTATTGTCCATCACTGGCCCGTTAAGTGTCTTTTGTGAGAAAGTGCTCTTTCCTTGTGTAAAGTTTGGCTCCTGCAGTGAAACAGATTATGCATTCACTTCCACATGTACACACAGAGGCCTGTCAGATGTAGAGCATAAGTCAGAATGATGAAATATTTTCCACCACTTCTCGCCCCTTAAAACTGATTTACTTGTCAGGCTCGGCGAAGACTGTGCCCTCTCAATTTTTTATTGGATGTAACAACAGAAAGTTTTGACAACTGCAAACTCCAAAGGTCAGGTCAGACAGGGTGGTTGTGGGACGCCAGCTGTTGAGTGTTTAAGATACATGTGCTGCGATGTGTGACCTACTGAGCCGAGTACAGCAAGAGACATGTTCCGCCAAATGTCCTCAGATTTGTTTTAACAATCTACAATTAAGAGAGGTACTTTAATGTCTAATCCTGCTTTGGATATATGACGCTGTTTCACTTTATACTTCTCCTTTAAGTCTTATCAGCCTGATTCAGGCCCAATGATGTCTTTTGTTGACAGCTGGCGTTATGCCCGAGTAATTTTTAGACTTTTTAGTTGGGTTGAGTTTGCTGTGTTGGCAGGCAGCTACTTACCGTACAGAACAAAAGAAAATGGAGAGGTTAGAGTGTGTAGCTGCCTCATGACTTTGATTTGTCATTGTTGAAGACGAGCTGCAACTTCTCACTGTTCTCCCTGTGAAGTCTGTTGATGAGTTCACCTTTTTCTAAAACAGTCAGAAAATGGCATTTACTTGAAAGTTTTTCCCTCCTCTCACATCAAAAAATCTTTGCTGAGGGGCGTCTGTGTTAAGGCTGTGTCGAACCTCGTGATGACAGTTCTGGTGAGTTTTCTTGAAGAGTGAGTGTTATTCTGCTCCTCTGCCAGCAAAAAATGAGCCCCTAACTTCTTCCCAGTGTGATGCACTTAACGTGAAAGTGTTACCTAACTTTCCCATCATGTGGGCAAAGCCATCCTGCCCGTAGGAGCTTATGCTTTGACTCTCCTAATAGGCAGTTTTGTGCTGTGCTCACTTCGTTCTTACTTGGCCTTGTGGTGATAGTCGTCCTTGGCAAACACACTCAGTTGTTGGTTGTCCAGATCAGGAAGTTGCATCATAAACCTGTAGCATGGTGTTGTGTCAAAAGACCCCAAAATGTTAAAACAATCTGTCAATGTCTCTGAAGTTTTGGATTTGTCCTGCGGACCTGTTAGTGTACATCCCTTGACTGATGACAGATGAAGCTAAAGAAGCTAATGAGTCAAATACAACATGCCCCACAGTGTGTGACATACGTAGTTCACCCTAGTGTTTCCAAGCCAGAGATGGGAAACTTTGGTCGTCTATAGGACGACTTCATTTCTGAATTCGTTGCCAAGCGGCCAAATTGTTGCAATAAGAAGGACAGTCTTAAATAAACAACATCATCTACTTTTATTTTAGCAACAGGAAAATGTTGTAACTGTCATACAGAGTTTTTTAATCGATGTGCATTTATCTTAACTCAAATGCAAGAAGTCATACCCAATAAAAATGAGCAAAACAGAGAATTTTACCCAGTTTCAGCTACTTTTTCAACCAAGTAAAGACTATTCCTGGTTATTTAAGTATATTTTACCTACATTTTGTTTGTTTTTCAAGAATGCATTCAGTAATGCATAAACAGGAGTTTTACAGAAACAATGACATTAGATTATTCCTCCATATTTTTTATATATTGCTATTTTAGAGGACAGGGGTTTTTTTTATGTTTTTTTTATTTATACATCTTTTGATCATTCAAATTGACTGGTGGGTAGCACTGAAAAAGTGGGGTGGCCACATCTGGCCTGTGGGCACTTGAAGACACTTCCTAAAATCTTCTTAAAGCTTTATCATAACAGTAACTTCAGTCCAAGACTGCTCTATTCAGCTGAAAATGTAAGCATATAGTTTGTCAGCAGTATTATTAATAAGTTTGTGTCTGAAGCTTGACACAAAGTATTTAAATTTATTGATAGAAATATGCATACAGACTGCCCTCCAAGGCTGAAAGCTTGTTACCGCAGTTGTTAAAAGTTTTCTATTTGCTGAGGTAAGCCAATAGAGGGTAGGTAAGAGACATGTGATGACAGCTTTTATCAACCTTGTAAAGCACCTGAATTTGCCAGATTTCATGTCTTTCATCAGGGAGATTCATCTTGCAATATTTCAAGCTGATACGCTTTTCCATGCCAGAAAATAATTTCAGCAATCAGCCTCAATTCTAGGAAAAGAAGAGCTACAGGCACAGTTTGGTTGTGCCAACAAAGAAAAGCCACTGTAAGCCTGAACTGAATGTTTCAATCACCTTCAGAGACTTTATCTGAGAGGTTTTTACCCCCCCAAACCCTGTCTATGGGATGTGGCTCAGATGGACTAGTGAACAGTATCCAATGGACATGAAACAGTCAGTCTGGCAGAGTAAACTTTACTTCGTGCAGAGCTCAACAGTTACCATCAACATTTTTTTAATGTTTACTTCAGCTGTAGCAGCTGATAGCCAGGAGTCATGGGTTACGACAGTCTCCTTCTATCAGACATTTAGCTGTGACACTGTCACTGTAAGATTGTGGGAAGAAAAGCTCTGCTGCCTGAAATTGCAAAAAAATCCAAAACAAAACATGTTTTTCCTAAAATGGGGTTGTTAATATTTGATAATGGTTGATGATATATGGATATAATTTGTGTCTTCGACACAAGGGACATTTTATTACCTAATTAAACCTGTTTTCCAGAAATACAGTAAAATATAACAGAGGAAGCTGTGTGAAGAAGTTCAGAGGTTTAAGTCAACTCCAGTGATCAGAGACGTCCCTGAGACATTCTAGGATTGGGGCGAGTGGACTCATCGTACTGTGCAAATAAACCATGATTCTCTTCAAATGTGGTGTACAATATCGGCCTTTTGCCTTCCTCAGGACCATTTACCACAATTTAATCCTCTGTAGATAAAAAAAGAAAAGACAGGAAAATTCAGCCGCAGCAAATGAATACAGGTGACTCTGCTAATCATAGATGTTATAAAGGCGTTTAAAGGGATAGTTCAGGTTTATGAAGAAGGGTTACTAGAGGCTCATGGCACTAGTAAATATTAATGTCAGTACAGCAACCTACCATCCCTCCCCCTGAGGGAAGATAGCAGGTAAATGACAGCAGTCGATACATAGCAGTCTCGGTGCCACAGAAAGCCTTGTAATTAGCCCAACTGTAGGATGAAACTACACAACAGAACTACTGTATGTTGACCCAACTAGACCCTACAGTGAGATTTTTTTTGTAGCTTTTCACTTTTTATTGACAAAACCCCTGTGTTTGGAACTATTTCATGACCCAACATATGGGCTATGCATCCATCCCCCGACCACTCTTAGATTTTGGTGTTGATTCCAATCCAGATGGGGATCTAGGAATTTCTTCTATGATTTCTTAACATTGCAAGATGGGGTGGTTTTCCACATTTTTGATAATCACTCAATAATTTTTTGATGACATTTTTAGGGAATGTTGGTCATGGCACATGGCACACTGATTAGATTTTGGTGGTGATCAGAATCAAGGATTTGTTAACAATGTAAGTTAGGGCAGTTTTCCACATTTTTTGACAATAACTTGCTCAAAAATGTTGGAAATGCCTTGGGAGAGGTTTGTGTTCTCATGCACTTCTAGTTAGTTATGTTTTTGTCTTGATAGCTACTATGGCCTGCTGTCACGAAAGGCTTTTATCCTTTCACATATCTTTTTTTCTTTCTTTTGGGTGGTGATGGTGGGTTATGCTTTTGCTGGCTTTTGTTAGTTTCTTTTTTAGATTGTGAAAAGGATAAGGCAGAAAGTTATGAATGGATTTTGATGACATTTTCGGGGACTTGTTAGACATGGAACAAGGGACAACTCATCACATTTTAGTGGTGATCCGAATACAAATGTGGATCCAGGAGCTCTTCAAATAATTTGTTAACACTGCAATGTCACATGGAAGAAGTGATTAGATTTTGGTGGTGATCAGAACCCGGATGCGGATCCAAGATTGATGTAAAGGAATTCATTACAGTGCCAGATTTCTTCATATTTGACAATAACTCGCATGACAATATTTGGAAATGCCTGATTAAGGTTTGTGTTCTCAGAGCACTTCTAGTTTAGCTGGCTGTTAAGAAGTATGCAGGACAAAGTCATTTGTAATGTCAGTAAACTCCATTGAGGTTAAGATGAATGTGGACAACTTATTTATCTACATATTATACTCAATACGTCTGTACATAGTTTGATGATACAATCTGCATGCTGGCAGAGTCTCAACTATCAGTTTCCTTCATCCTCATTGATTCCCCACTGTTCCTTAGTTTTTTTTTCCCCCCATGACTGAAAACAACCTATGATCAAAACTACAAAAGCAGCACACTGTATGATGCCGTGGCTGATGGGGACAGCACAAAGGAGTGAATAGGTGTTTCTCCTTCTTTCCCCTTGCAGCCTTGAGGCATGTTTTGGAAACTTCGGGTTAGATACACCTCAGCTATAACTTTGATGTTTAGTAACTCAAAAAGAAAGCAAAAATACTTCTGGGAGGCGGAACCATCTTTGATGTGTACTTTTTGTGATGGAAGTCAGCACTGATGTTTCACAGTCATGCAGCGTTACCTTTTTTAATCTGCAGAAAAGATAAAATAACAACACATCCCAAACCGTGCCAGCAACATTCTGCCAAAGTCAGAGTTGGCTCCCTCTTGTCAGCCCGCCCCTGGGTGGTGCGTATGTGTCAGAGATATGGTGTAACTGCAGGAGACACTCTGCATTTCTCACAGTGAAATCTGCCCTCTACCTGAGACTCCAGACAAGAGTCAGATAACCAGTGCTGGCTGGTGACTTCAGTGTTTTCACTGAATGAACAGGCTTTCAAGGACAGAACACTCAGCCTCCCAAAGAGTTGAGAATCCTCAAAATTATTTATTCATGTTTTCAGTAAATTGCGCTCTGCATGTGACCTCAAATGTGCAGATGGTTTGAGACTTTTTTTGTGCAAGTTGGCTGCAGCAGCAACTCTTAAAGAATAAGATTTATTTGAGCTTTTACTTTAGTGGAGAGAGGATTTACTTTGCTTGAATAGAAGAATTTAAATGCAAATGTGAGACTTAATTTCTGAAACAAAAGCAAACTGAAACTGCAACGGCTTCAGATTTACTCCACAAAGTGGCCTCTTAGTGGCTCGCTTTGATATCATAAATAAAGCATTGCATTAATGCCTAATTGGCCTAAACCTCTCAACCTAATTCACTAATGAGATTGAGCGATTTCATTCTCACTGACAAGATATATGTTCCCATCTCCACATTACACAGATTAAATATTGAGCTGGACTCCATTAGTTATATTGAACGTAGCGAAACCAGTAACCAACCCAGCTAGCATCGCAGGTGAGCTCCTCTGGGACTGCACCGCTGTAGGCGCAGGATGATCACAGGACATGTTTTTTGCCGTTATCTCGAAACCTGACATGAATGAAAGTTCTCCATAATGAGAGAGGGGGCTGCAGTCTTTGTGTTTGGAGAGACCATTGAAAAACAGGCTGAATGTCAGAGAGGAGTCGGTGTGGGCTGGTTTGTTCACATTCTGAAAGGTCTCTCAGATCTGTGGCAGACATACCTCGTTAGGCAGATAGATTTACTTTGATTATGTCTTTGTCTTTGTTTTTCAACTTTTTTAGATCATGGGGGTTATTGTGGCTAAAAGGAAATGTTGCCACTAAATTTTATCCATTGTAGTTGCGCACCATAAGTGGTGATACATCAGCTGGTTCATCATTTCGGTTCAGAGCAAGCTTAATAATAGGGAAGGATTTCTGTGAGCCCTGTTGGTAGGGCATTCTCTTATTTTACTCTAACACAGTGGTTCTCAATTTCTTTTGTGTCTCAAAGTCTCACAAAGTCACTAAAAGGGTTTGCAAATTGTAGTTTTTCAAGAAAGTATTATAGTGAGATCACAGAGCACAAAATTCATAGGTTTTGTTTGCCTTTTTATTTCCAGTCATTATATTTACAAACACAGCATTACATACATTATTGGGTGCAAATGATCAATAATCTGTAAAAATAAATGTTGTTTAATGTTTCTTGCCATGTGAATTAAAGGCTTTTTATAGTTTTCAAGCCATTTTGAGTGCCTGGACCCACATTTTTTGTGCCCACTTTCTGCGTTCAAAGTTTTCCTTGAAATGTTTCCCTTCCCTGAGCACATTGGTTTGAGGAAAACCAGAAGCACTTGCTCTTTCTTCTAATTACATTAATTATTGTTTATATTCTATATTCCTGTCCAGGCTGAAAAAAGTAGGCCCATGCGGACGAGCCATTGCCTGTAGTACCCAGTGTGTCCACTTGAGGCTGGCCACAGAAACCTGACACCCAAATGATTGTGTGCGGTAAACAGGTGGTTTTTGCGGTCTAAATAAACATGTTTACAGCCTGGTTCAAGAAAAAACATCCTCAGTTTAAACATATAATACATCTACCTGCTCTCACTGTATTGGGAGTGAATTTTTTATATCCCACCCTTTTTAATGAGGATTTCCTGTTTTGGAAATGGGGACACGATTGACATGGCTGCATGTCCAGGTGGAGTTGCTAATGATCAGATGACCTTAAGTCCTTCGTCAACACAGCCTCTCTGTCTGCGAGTAGGTTGAGCTAATGTTCAGTTGAGATGACATGCAGTATGTCAGCGTCCATTGCAAGCCCACCACAACATTTCAGAAACCCCTTTTATTATTAAATGGCTGACATCATATAGCCTCATCCAGTTCTTTTACAGTCTATGTGGTTTGTTTAAGTAAACTAAGATAGCTAGAAAAAAAATCAGGCTCTAAACAAATGTGGGCCCCTCACAGTGTCTTTTACTTCAGAAGAATGCTATACTGAACAAAAATATAAACACCCCATGGCAGATATTGATGCCACATGGAGTTAACAACTCTAAGTAAACATATGCTGACTTTTACTTGTACAATAGGGATATTTCTCTTGATTTGTGTACCATTTTTTAATCCAACTCTGTCAGTAAGCATTTGCTCAGTGATAGAGCGATTTCAATCAGTACATGGATGTGGGATTTCCAGACAGTGTTCAAACAGAATAAGCAGCATCCAAAAACTCCTTATACTGTGGACAATAAAAGGCCACCCCAAAATGTCAAATTCTGTCAAAGTCATCATGCCTCAGATGTCTCAGGTCATGCAGAACGTGCCATTGGCATGCTGGATGCAGGGATGTCCACCAGAGCAGTCGCTGTGCAGCTGAATGTTCACTATCGGACGATAGTGCTCGAGCTCGTCCACCAGCGGTTTATTTCAATATCAAGATGTAATGGACGGTGATCTGAAGATTAGTCATTAACAAAAATAAATTTTGATTTGTTTCATTTGTTGCATAACCCTAATTTCAATAAAAACTCAAAAGTTTGACATGGGGCGTTTATATTTTTGTTCAGTATATTAAACCATTATTTTGGCTATTTAGCAAAGACTTTATTATTTATTTGTTTTAAATGGACATAGAGTTACATTGATCTTAACATTTTTTCAGCGTATGAACCCCAGATGCACTGCTCTCAGTGTGATTGTGTACGTCTATTAAAATTGTAGGATTTGTTAGTTTTTCATTAGACTGTAAACTCAAATATCGTTGAGCTGAGTGCCAGTGGAAAGTCCAAAATGTATTTAACCTTTGTAAATATGTTTACTGTGCTTGAGTTTCACTGAACTGCAAATTTCTTCCACTAGAAAATCTGAATTATTTGTCAGCCCCCCTGTAACTAATTCCAAATGTTTTGTCTCATCACAGCTGCCTGTCTTAATGCCTCAGTCTCAGTACCGCCCTTTATTATATTTTGATGTGATTTAAAAAGCAGATTTTATGTGTTTTCCTTTGCTCAAGTAGTTTCCTCCACCTCTCAGTCATAACTGTCTGTTCTGCTACTGGCATGGAATATTTGATGCTTGGAGTTAAAGGGCCCTTGAGTATTGTATTTCAGGTCATCCATTACCATAATTGCTTTTACCAACCAAGTAGGTTTTCCTTATGCAACCTACGTGTAAATCTTTAATTACATTGTTTTGAGGCAACAAACTTTGTAACTGCTTCTGACAGGTCGGGTTTGTTGTTTGAAATGTAAAATAAAACGCTTCTTGTGCTGTGTGCAAACAATAGATTTAGCTGCTTTCAGAGGCATGGTTCTGTAAGTAAGACGCCGTGGCGGAGTGGACTCACAGCTTGTGTTTCCGTGTCTACATTACACTCTGTTGGAAAGGCCGAACAAGGCAAGCTGTGGTTAGAGTTACACACTTCTCTGACAGATGTCCGTTTGTTCATGGAGCTCAGTGTCACTCATTTGATATGAACAACTGCCTCTGAAAATTTAATTCATGTGTTTTCTGTGTTTGGAGGGGACTTTGATTGTAGCTTTTAAATAAATATGAATGAGCTGCAGAGGCATTGTGGGACGCTTGTAAGGTTTGTTCGGGGACATGCGTTGGTACCTGCTGCTTCAGTTTTTGCTGTAATGAGCCAGTTTTCTCACCATTTACACTTCCTACACAGCAGCTTTCTGGCCTATAATTAGCTCAGAGGCTATAATTAGTATGTGTTTACTGTTGTGGGTTCACAGTGTCAAAATTAAGCTAGCGGCTGTGGCTTCAAAGGGCCTTCAAAGCTGTCAAGCCGTTCGAGGAGCACTCATGTATGCTTGTGAGAAAAGTGTCAGCGCACAGCGTTATTGATTTTTCAAAGTGTCTTCTTTGTCCTTGAACATGACAAAAAAGGCCCCTTTCCTCTGTGCGAGAAATATGACTATTTCAGCAATTTAATTTTATGTAAGGTATCACTGCTAAATTTACAATCTGGGTCACTGATCCCATTAGCCCTGCAGGATTGGGACACTCTTTTAACTTCTTTAATGAGAAATTCCAAATTAAACTAAATGGAGAGTTGTTGGCACTGTGCCGAGTCGTGATGTGGGCCTCCAGCATGTGTTAAATACTGTGGAAGTTTTATTTGTCAAAGATTTAATACGGCTGTTTTCACACATCAGTCAACATGTTCAGTAAAATCCAAACAAAAAGGATCTGTGTAAACATTCTCAAGTTCACAGAGGGGGCTGAACTCGTGTTTGATCCTGGTGAAATTGAAGACAAAATCATGATCAACATTATTTATGATGCAATCTTTCAACAAAGCTTTATAGTGCCAACTACAAGCAGGAGATGAAATGTTATTAAGGCTGTAAGGGAATAAGCAAAGGAGGGAGCAGTCAGCAGCTTAAAGTGGCCTCAGGATGGATCACTTCAACTTCCTTGTTATTAAGCCTGGTTTTTGTGTAAAATCATTTCATCATAGTTCCACTCTGCATGATGCATTGAACTGGACTGAGAGCTGTGTATGCCGTGATGTATGAGGTATGAAATAAGTACAAGAGTTGTTTTCCACTAGAAATTAGAAAATAGGCTGATTATGTTTTCAGTTTAGGTAGTGTTTGCTATGGTTTTGTGAAAAAAATCAGTGTCAGTATCTTAATCATTACTGTTAATGTCTGCTATTGGTTTTTGTATCAGTTTTGCGGTTATTATGTTATCAGAATTGTTATATTTTTTGTAAGTGGTAACATTATTGGTGTCATTTTTGAATTAGAAGGTATTGGTATCAATACTGGCATCAGTCTGTTCTTTGTATCATAGGTGGTACCATTGACAGGATTGTTATTGTATCTGTTTCGTTTTCAGCTTTGGCATTGGTATCATTATTATTATTATAGTTAGTTATAATAATGATATCAGTAATATAACTGTTACCTCTGCCAAGATTGTTTTTGCTGTCATGTGTTAACTAATGAATGGATTTGGATGCAGTTTTTTTAGGAATGTTGGCCATAACACAAGACAGAAGTATTTTTATTTTGGTGATGATCTGAACCCAGACGCTTATCCAGGAATTATGTTAAGGGTTTCTTAACATTGCGTGACCATGCAGTTTTCCACATTTTCACTAATAACACATTAAATTCTTTGTGATTTTTTAAAGATATTTTCATGGAATTTATTAAATTTAATTTGTGCCTTCATGGCACAAGAAACAAGTGGTTAGATCTTGGTGGTGATCCGAATCCAGATGTGGATCCAGGGTTTTTTAGTCAGGCAGTTTTCCACATTTTTGACAATAACTCCCTTGATGATGTTGGAAATGCCTTGGTCGAGGTTTGTGCTCCCAGATTGTTATTGTTTTGTTAATGGCAATAGTGTAAGTATTATCATCACATTAGGTATCTTAAGAGGTACTGGTGTTGGTGTCTGTGTCAGGATCTCTGTATTTTTTATTGTACCAGTATTGTAGCCATTATTGGAATCTTATCTTATATGTTATTGGCATCAGTGTAAGTACAGTATCTAAATTGGCATCATTATCAGTATTGTGATTATTTTTATTTGTGCTGCTTCTGGTGCCAGAATCTGTATCATTATCATTGTTGACATTTTATGGGCTTTGTTAGTTGAATCATTATCTGTGTTGCTGTTTCGTTATCCATATTGATTCAGAATTTGCACTGGAATTGGCATCAGCGATGGTATCATTTTGTTATTGTTTCTGTCATCTATATCAATGTTGTTGTTGTATTTTGTTATCAGTAACATCATTGATGTTATTATCTAATCTGTTGTTGTTCTTGGTCTCAGTGCCAGCATCATTTTCATTATTATATTGCTTTCTTTAACAGCACCTCAATCAATGTGTCATTATTAGTATATATTGTTAGTTATTGTATTGGCATTGTAAGAGTTGTCAAAGGTATCATTATTGGTATCTTAATCAAAATGTTATAAATCAGTATCAGTATTATCAATGCTCTTGTTGTTGTATCTACATTGCTGTCATTTGTGGTATCTTAATGAATATGTTATTGATTTTGGCATCAATATCATTATTGCTATTGTGTCTGTATTTTTGTATTTGTTAAACATATCATTGTGGTACCTTGATTGTTAGGTTATCAATGTTGGCATCATCATTGTTATTTCTATTTTATCAGTTTTTTAATCACAGTTGTTGTCTTGACTAATGTGTTATAAGTATGTTTATCGACACTATTGTTTTTATTGGTAGTGGGTTTGTCATCAGAGACACTTTTGGGAACGTAATTATTATTGATAACTATATTATTGTCATTATTGTTGCTGTTGTAAGCATTATCATAGATAATTTTATTGGTACCTTTGTATTTTATTTGTGTCTGTGTCAGTATGACTATCATTCTTCATTGATTTTTTGATAGTGTTGTCAGTATCTTTATTAATATCATTATCAGTATGGTAAGCAAGTTTCTGCATCAGTATTGGCCCTGATTTTTACACTCATATTATTATGAAAAAGGACCCATTTGTACTTACTGTAAAATCGTCATTTATTGTTTATTAAATCTCACACACTGACTCCTCTGGACATCTTCAATGTAATACCTTTTAAAGAGACACAATTTTAGTCTTCTGCATAATTTATAAAGCTTTTATAACCCCCTGCACACACACGGATACCATGTTACTGATGTTACTCTTCTGACGTACCCATTCAACCTTTTTTACAATTACTCCTGCAAAGATGATGACATTTATTTGAATTATGGACTTCCAATGAACAAAGAGTGCCCTCCTCTCAGCAAAAAGAAAAACATCCATAACCCTCGTCCTTTTCTGACCCCGCCTTCTCCTTTAATATTACTTTGTCATGGCCTAAACCTTAAATATATATGAAATTCTTCTTCATGCCTTCAGGTTGCTATGAAATGGGAACAAAGTGGATGAAAAATCCAAGCTGCACATTTTAAACATTTAAGCCAAGCTTAGATGAACCAACCTGTGCGCAGTCTGCAACGCTGTAAACGAAAACATTCCTCTGATTCCTCTGGATCTGCATATTTTCATTTAAGATCCCAGAGAATTCACTGGACATGCTGTAATTCATCACTAAGCACATAAAGGAGGGTTTCCCCACAAAATGTAATCATGTGCAGTTTTTCTTTCCTCTGCATCAGAGGGGGGGGTTCTGCTCTCGTAGCAAAAAAAAAAAAAAAAAAAAACAGCCGCCGGGAAACCTCGTCTGAAGTTGCTGACGGCAACATTTTGTGAGATATCTACTGTGGGTTGCGAAGGCTCATGCAAGGGCTGAGACAGACCTTGAGGTGATTGAGTGTTTCGAGCAGGAGCAGCTCTGGAGGAGTATCAGTGTGGCGAGTCAAAAAAGAGGAATTATTTGACAAATGCATCGGGAGCTAATACTGTTTGATAGTGTTAAGTCCTCAACCTGCAGCAGCAAATATGAAACCCTGTGAGAGGACAAAGATGGAGATTGTGAATCTAGGGCTATAAGCATGATGGGGGATCACAGTGACGGGGGTGGAGATGGCAGTCACGGGCTGAGCCATTAGTTCAGGGTGAATTCACAGAGCAGTGAATCTTCTGATAGCTGCAGATTGGAGTGAAAGTGATGGAGAGAGAGGAGGGGACGGACCTAAGGTGACCATGTGAAGAAGCGGCTCTTTATGATAGAGGACAGGGTGGAGAAGAGTGATGAGAGGTGTAGAAATCCACCCACGCTGTAGTCCCTAGAGGAGCGGCCTGCCTTCTGGTTGGGGTGACCAGGCGACCAGAACCTAATGCTAATGTGAAGGCGGCAGATGTTCCCATCAGCATAATGCTTTGAAGTTGAAAATGCTTGCTGCATGATGCTAATGTAACACTTATTTTTTGTTATTTTTGTGAATCTGAAGTGTTGAGGGAAACAAATTCAGGGGGAGATTTGTCGCAGTATTGAGTCGTGGTGCATTAGAGTCACATACAGTATGTCAACTGTATTACTAAAATAGATCTTTTAAGGCTGGTCATCGAAAAAAGGTGTTACTTTTAACCTAAATTCTCACCTTTACTCATTGATGCAACAAAAATACACATTTATTCATGGCTGCTTTAGTGAAATGTTGCCTGAATAACTAAATAAAAGGAGTATGAATGTCAGTCAGAGGCAGGTGCTGGTGTTAGTGAACCAGCATGCGTGGGGTTTATTATAAGTTCATGTCTTTGGGGCACCTTGACTCGGTCTTTAAGGGGCCTTGCCATTTCTTTGGGATGGCCCGGGGGCAGGTATTATTATAGTGACTCATTGTGATGTTTAAAGGAGCCTAGACACTAAGGAGATGGTCAGGTTTTATATTTTCAGACATGAAGTATATTCAAGGGTCGGGGATTGCTTATTTCTTATTTTATCTGTGGTTTAATACTTTAGATTCCCAAGGGTAATAGAAACATTCTGAAAAGTGTGTTAGCTTAGTTTGATGGAGGGAAAGGCATGTCACCCAAGCTCCACCTTCCCTGTCCTCTTCCTGAGCTCACTTTTTGGACTTTTTGGTCTCTCTATTTGCTTTTGTTTTATCCTTTTGGCTTTTGTGTGTAATGTTTGGCACCAGGAAACGCTGTCCTGTCTGTGGGTGGGGAAAGTCAGGGGCCATGGGCTAGGGTAGGTAGTATCAGCACCGCACTTTTATGTACCTGGACCCTGCATGTGAGGAGCCTGGGTCCATTGAAGGGGGTAATACTGTCTGGGCTTTGATGGCTATGTGATAGGAAAGGCCAGATAAAATAAGAGGTTGCAGTTTGACCAGTTGCAGTTATCTTGTGATAAAGTGGATTAAAAACATATGAATGTAGGTCCCTAAACAAGGTAATCCAGTAACATCTTGTCTCTTGCTGATCATTTCCCCTTTGGGGATCAATAAAGGACTATCTTATTTGTCAAAATGGTTTAGCTGGGGGCACATAAGGGGTCATGTTGCAAGGTAGGGGGTCCAGTATTGCTAGCTGTAAGAGGTTGGTTAACCAGCAGGACTTAGTTGTTTGACATGTTTATTTTATTCCACATCTTGTGAAGCTGTGTTTCACAGCGCGTCCTTGCTGTTGCTTGGTGTTAAGGTGTCAGGAGGGACCATGTTAACTTGTGGCTCTCAGCCAAATAGCAGATGTTGAAATCAGAAAGTTTCATCTTCCGCATACCTAAATAAATCTCTCTATAGTTAGGTATTCATTAAAACTGTATCATTGGTATGGCTGACCTTTTAAATGATAAGGTCAATGAGTGTTTTAAATGCCCCTAATAATGATGAAAATGAGGTTTACATTCTGCTGACTGTAAGCTATGTTAGCTTAATTGTCATCTGATAAATCTCTATAGAGATGTCCTGGACACGTCTTGTGTACTTTGAGGGTTTTTATTTTGTTGATGTTGTTGACTCTTTGCTGGGTTACCTTACAAATTACATGAAGATGTTCATCCACTGTAATTTTTTCTAAGTATCAGCTTGTCACTGTGGGATGTTTTGATTTCTTCAGACAAACTGTTTAAATGACCATGGATGGCATCCACCTGGTCCAGAACTCCATGATATGAAATAACCTTTGACTGTAAAACAATTCGACAAAGCCATGTGACGTTAGCAGTTTCGATTATCAAAGTAGCCTTTGGAACTTTTTGGATGCATGTCAAGGTGGGACTTAAGGCTGTCTGACCAGTAACGAC
The DNA here is from genome assembly GCA_037902135.1 of Cetoscarus ocellatus. Classification (NCBI taxonomy): domain Eukaryota; kingdom Metazoa; phylum Chordata; class Actinopteri; order Labriformes; family Labridae; genus Cetoscarus; species Cetoscarus ocellatus. The sequence goes on from JBAMNC010001417.1 coordinate 399,485, forward strand.
TCTGTGTTGACGTGCACCCATGTCAATCATGACCCTATTTCCAAAACTGGAAATTCTCATTAAAATGAAAATGGGCACAATATGAAAAAAATCACCCCTGTACAGTGTGAGCACATAGATGCACTATTTATTTAGAGTGAAGTTAATTTTTAAACCAGGCTGTACAGATGTGTATCAAGGCTAAGAAAACTGCCTATTTCCTGTGAACAATTATTTGAGTGTCAGGACTGCAGCCAGCCTTAAGTGAACACAACAGGTTTTAGTACTTCCGCATGAGCCTTCATTTTCAAACCCAAAGATTGCTGCTGAAAAATAACCTAAAGCTACTTCTTGCAAACTTTTCTGTCACTGGTAAGCCTCCAACTACAATTTACATCACCATTGTGTACAAACATGAAAATGTGCTGGTGTCAGAAAAAACCCTAGCAGTACCCAACCCTAGCAGTAATGTATTTCCTTGAAGGAACAGAAAAAAACTATGAATAGTATAAAACTAAAAACAGAGTTAGTTTGAGCTCAAATAAATGCATTAATCTCAATTATGCTCCCATGAAGAAACAGCTAACCATACTGCTCAAAATTAGTTGACAGTATATTAAGTTCAGTGGCACTCTTACAAAAGTACTAAGACAGGAAAATGAATATGTCTGTGGTTGTGTCTTTCATCAGATAACTCTTCACATAATAGTCATCCTCATTATAATAGATATTCAACATTTAACATTTCTTTGCCTGCAACTCTTTATTATCGGTCAATTTATTCAGTTGGAAATGGTCCATAAAAAGTGCTCATGACTGTAGAAAATTTGACTCAAAAATGTGATTTAATGACTGGAGGCCCTCTGTGACTTATTGTTTAATGGGCTTTAATGATTTCCTGTAGCGTTCTGTGTCACCATGATGAAAATGTTAGATGTCTTTCACCCTCGCTCGGCCTCACTGTGCCCTTTCTTTGCAGTTATTTATGGTGGACAACGCGGCCGATGACTGGAGGATAGCCATGACATATGAGCGCATCTTCTTCATCTGCCTGGAGATCCTAGTGTGTGCAATCCACCCCATCCCAGGGAACTACACCTTCACCTGGACAGCGCGCCTGGCCTACTCCTATGTTCCATCCAAGACAGATGCGGATGTGGACATCATCCTGTCCATCCCCATGTTCCTTCGGCTGTACCTCATCGCTCGTGTCATGCTGCTGCACAGCAAGCTCTTCACGGACGCCTCGTCTCGCAGCATTGGGGCGCTCAACAAGATTAACTTCAACACACGCTTTGTGATGAAGACTCTCATGACCATCTGTCCCGGCACAGTGCTGCTGGTGTTCACCATCTCGCTGTGGATCATCGCTGCATGGACTGTCAGAGCCTGCGAGAGGTGCCTGGATCACTTTCTCATGCTATGCTCCTCTCGGCTCTGCATGAAACATAGATAAGGCGTAAAAATAGATAATGTACACCAGTCTAAGCTCAATCTGTGTCTGAGCATTAAGGCAGAGAGATTTACAAGATTACAGCCCCGCAGTGTCCTGACAAATATTCAATTATACGCACAGCACTGTATTTGATTTACTTCTTTTTTTAAAAAAGGTGCAGCTTATGAGGTTTTACAGATGCATTAAAGCTGTCAACCTGTTGTATCTATTATTTATTGCAGGTATCATGACAACCAGGACATAACCAGCAACTTTCTAGGAGCCATGTGGTTGATCTCAATCACGTTTCTTACCATTGGATATGGGGATATGGTACCAAACACGTACTGCGGGAAAGGAGTCTGCCTCCTGACTGGCATCATGGTGAGAGATGTGATACAATATTATACAGCATTAAAGTGTGTTAAAATGCAATACAATACCTACAAAGCATAAAATGTCACCATATGATATGGGACAATATGATAAGTATGCTACAGTAGGTACAGTACAGTACAATATGACACATTATGACAGGAGTAGGCATCTATAGGGGCTACATATGGCCTCCTACCTTGCTTAATGTGGCCCTCAAGTAGATTACAAATATCAATAAATTAACATGAAAACAAGACTAAATTTGCCACAAAACATTGTAACTAGAGATATCTCTATAACAATCTATGATTATCAATGAATTTTAAGACATAGTTAAAAAACTGTTAAAGTGAAAAAGATTACAAAAATGCACATTTTTATTGCATTCAGAAAAGTATTTATTTGAAGCAGGGGTCATTTTGTCCACAGGCCAGTATTTTTCTTGACATACGTCACAGGCCCGAATTTCAGAATAAGGTTAAACAATACGCATATTTTGGTCTAATTAACATAATATCATTTACATTGTTACTATTTTACCGTTTTCCAGTTGGATATTTTGCTTAGCCTTTGTAGCGATATCAATCCCCATCACCCATGCTGCTGGCAGCCAAATAGAGGAATTGAGATATCCTGGCTACCTCTTTCTGTTTTCCGTCACTCAATATTGGCTAACAGGTTGCTTTCTGTCAAACCGATGAAACATGAGGTCATGCCTGAAAAAATGTTTCATTTACGATTGTTTTGTTACTTCTACAGAGCCCCATCAAAGAGAGAAAACCCAAATAAGGGAAAATAGTGGATCAATACTGTCAGATGCTCCATGTGTCTGCAGTGAAAAACAAAGAGTCAGAGATAACATGAGCAGGAAGCCTGTTTTTGAACACTGTTTCTCAAAGTGCAGCTAATGGCTTTCATGTGAGGTCACAGACATGTGGAGTGCTCTCCTTGTGGGCAAAAGATGCTTTCCTCTGCTTGAAAATATGGAATAATATTAAAAATACAGTGAATATAATGTCATCACTGATACTTTAACATACTACGATACAATTGTATTTCGTGATATCTGATTAACTGAGAAACATGAAATGTCCATAAACAGGTATTACATATTGGTTCCATCTTCACCTCTTATTACACTATAATGTTTTTCACTGATGCATTTATCAGTTTGGTAATGTAAAAATCTGCTTATATTACACTGTGAGGACTTATGACACAGTGGAAGGGTGAGTCAGATTATCAGGGAAATGTGTTCAGAGTGCCTTGTTTTCTTCTATTAAGTCATCAATATTTGGCACCAGCGATAACGTAATTGTAGAACAAGAGTCAAGATGATGATAAATTGCAGGATCAATATTTTGTCCCATTCATAATGTTCTGTTTCTGTTTCACGGTAGAAAAACAGTCAATATTTTAATACTGTAGAGATTACTTACAACTCTTCTTTGGACTGAGGATTTTGAATTATACATCTGATTTAAGACAACAGACTAGTTATGAGAGAGCAAGAATCATCTGAAGATATTTTTGCATAAATTTCAAAAGATGTGAAGGTATCATGAAATCTCAAACCTATTAAAAAAAAGGGAGAATCTGCTGGACATCAGATAATTAACATTACACAAATAAGAATATACACCAGTGAAACATTCATCCAGAGCAGTGTTTGTTCTAGAATTAAAGAATGGTAAATGTGTGATTATTTTGATGACCTCCTGTTTCCTACTCCAGGTCAGAGACACTGTGATCAAAGCAGTAAAAATGGACATCGCTTATATTTTATCTATTCAACAGGGTGCTGGCTGCACTGCCTTGGTGGTGGCTGTCGTGGCAAAGAAACTGGAATTAACCAAAGCTGAAAAGCACGTCCACAATTTTATGATGGACACCCAGCTAACAAAAAGAGTGAGTGATGCCAGCCTTGTTGTATACATCACAGAGATCCATCTGTTCTGCATCTTTACCAGGTGTTCCCTTCTTTTATTGCTCTAAAGGTGAAAAACACCGCTGCGAATGTTCTCAGGGAGACGTGGCTCATCTATAAAAACACCAAACTGGTGAGGAAGATGGACCACGCCAAAGTCAGGAAGCACCAGAGGAAATTTCTCCAAGCCATTCACCAGTAGGTACCCCGTGGTTATAACCCTGACACACTTCAGTCTTATCTTTTTGTTATGCAGCAGTGTGCTGATTGATAAATGCAACCTGAAATCTGAATTGTTTGACACCTGTAGCAAAATATGTGCTGATTGTTGTGCATCATGACCTTGTTTTACCAAACTTAACAAACTTCAAATTTGCAGATGAGATATGGATTTGGTGTTGATTTTACATCATAGGAATTGAAAAATTGCAAGGGGGGCATGTATATGCAAGTGTGGCCTTTTATTTTTGTTCAATGCAAATTAACGTGTCATTTGAAAACTGACATTTTTACTCCATATAAAATCTTTATTTTCTTGAAAGGAAACAGTTTTTTCCTCCACAAAATGTAAGTATATTTTGGTAACTGTAAGCAATATAGCATCTGCATCTAAACAAAAGTGTTCTTGCAAACCTAAAAAGTTTTGCCTTGAGAGAATCCCAAGTTAAAGAATCAATTAATGCATAGTGCTGATGTAGATTCTGGCTGTGCAAAAAGAGTTAACACCTCCAAGCAGTGACACCTTTGATGATCACCCACAGAAATTATATTTTCATTGTAAAAGAGCCAGAACTATCACAAATAGTGAAATTCTCAATAAGACAATTAGATTACATGCATTTGGCTGGATTAACATAATTTAAGTAATCTTGTTAATTTTTACAAAGCGTAGAACAGAGAACACACTTGTTCTTTAAGTGCACTTTGCTTTCATATTTCCTCTGATTTATTTTATAATGCCTCATAACAGTGTTTCACAGGCAATAATAGCCTATTTAATCTGCCAATTTCTTGCAGATATCAAAACACACAATTGGTTTAGAGTACTATGTAAATCCTTCTAGTTTGTATGCACTAATGCAGTGGTAGACAACTGGCCTTGTTCCATCTCAATGCAGCCTTCAGGTCAGTTTTAATCATCAGTAATTTGTAAACATGAGCACATGACAAAATCTATAATGAAAGGTCTTAAATTGTTGTGCCATCGCAAAACCATGCACAGAGAGAAAATGCATTAAAACTTGAAAACAGAAATTTATTTGGTAAACTTTAAATACTGGATCACTGTTTATACTTTTTACAAAGAAGTTGACATTAAAGGGTGAATTCTTTCTGCAAAATCCTTTTGAGGCATAAGACATTACTCTGACAAGAGCCAGTGTCCACAGCAGCCAGTTTTTGCTCTGCAGACGCTCATCTTCAATACAAAACCATTGTAGCCCAGTACTGCAGCACTCAGCATCCTCAGTAGAAAACCTCCCTCAGTGTCTTTTTGTTATCACGCTAACAGTGCTAGCAGTGTAAAAACAGTTCAACTTTTGGAGCAGCACCACCCTCACTAATGTCACATCCTTCTCACAGACTAGTATCAATCAGTAAAGGGCAGCATTTTATGTTCGCTTTGTGGATATCAAAGGACATGCCCTTTTGATTTTGTTTTTATGTTGCCTGGGTGACATTTCTTCGCAAAGAAAAACATTAAGCACATGGAGTAATTTTGAACAGCCTGACAGAAGGTCTCAGGGAAGCAAAAGTTTGTGACAGAACAACTATAAGAACTTATGTGAAGTGCTTTGAAACTGGCATTTATAGCATTTCCAGAGCTTAAGAAAATGTCTGCTGTGGACACAGGCCCTAACTTTTACATATTCTGATCATTGCCATTAAAAAGCAGTTTTTATTACTCTCATTTTACATTTGTCTTATTTACATAATTATTACTATTTGCATTTTAACAGTCATAAATGTTGATAAAATACATTTTACTGAAAATGATATTTTCATTTTATTATAATCTTCCCCTTAATTACATAAGTTACATTTGGTTGATTAAAGTTGAATAATGCCAATGTGGCCCTCTTTGGGCCCAGAGTTGCCTATCTTTGCTTTACTGAATTTATTTTTGTATATGGTATTGTATCAGAATCTTAAGATGTCTCAAGACAGATTTGACACGGTTTCTTCATGTTTACAGTTGATCAGTATTCAATAATGACTCTGAAATGCATTGGGTTAGATCGACAGCTCAGTGTGGCTCTTGGACCACCAGTTACCCACCCTTGCACTGGAGTCTCTATCTATTTTTTGCTGTATTGAAAGCAGAGCTGGGCAATACATGTTTTTAAGGCATATGAATATATTTTCAAGTGCAAAATCGGCTAACACATAAGTTATTTATATGTCTATGGTTTTTGTTGATGTTGATTTAAAATTAGATGACAGGCATGAAGCTCAATCTATGGAGTGTTGCTGATGCTTTGTACAACTGAGGCAGTATTTGGCAGCTTGTCTACAATGTCTTGGAATTAAAACTGAAAATTTGCCCTATATTGAATGTCAAGGGCCACAGTTTTTATTTTGTGGTATCAAACAGGTACAAATATTGTCTGATTTTTACTAGGCTAATGTGATTATGTTATTTTGGCATTGCAACAATCTTTTTTATTTCTTTACAGTCAGAAAATCATGACTTATAAAGGTATATTGCCATTTAACTGAACAAATAGTCCAAAAACTATTTGGTCAGTATTGCCTAGTACTGATTAAAGGTCAAAACTGCCCTCCAAGAGAAAAAAATATTTTGTGGAAAAAGTTTGTTTCAGTAACCTTTACTGAGCAGAGATATTCCCTCCAAAAACATTAATTTGACCTCAAAACAATCTTCAGTTACAGTGGTGTGATATTGATCGGTCTTCCTCTTGCTCACCTTTATTTGTCAGATTTACTCTCGCGTATCTTTCCTGTACAAGTCGGCGTGCATGCTGACCTCATGGCTGACACATCTGGGTGTGCTTTTCCAGCTGGTCGGACACTCACCTGTCAGCCAGTCTTTTAGTGGGTCCCCGAGGACCCCTGAGTGCTATCTACCTCCAAAACAGTATCGATCTGAGCCTCACCTCACTCTTGTTTTTCTGTAACTTACAATGCTTACAGGCACATCCAGTCTGTGGCTTTTTATTCACAAACTAGCTTCACAGTCAGTGGTTTGAATACAAACTTCAATTCCAAAAGAGTTGGAACATTGTGTAAAATGTGAATAAAATCAGAAAACAGTGATTTGCATAGCCTTTTCAACCTATATTCAACTGAATACAGCACAAAGGCAAGACATCTAATGAATAATTATAAATGTTGTGTTTTTTTATGTACAGACAGACATTCTGAATTTGACGCCATCAACTTACTCCAAAAACAGCTGGGGCAGGAGCATGCTTACCACTGTGTTTCATCACCTTTTCTTCTAACAGCATGCTGTAAGCATCTGGAGACCTAAGACACTAATCGCTGAAGAAATGAAAGTAGATTTCCCTATTCTTGCTTGATTTACATCTTAATTGCTCAATAGTGTTAGGTTTCCAGTGCCATATTTTACAGAGCGATAGGACTACATGCAGGCCAGTCGTTTTTACAGTAAAGCTATGCTGTTATAACTTGTGCAGAATGTCAGTTGTTATTGTCTTGCTGACATTAAAAGGGCCGTGGGTACTTGAAAATTGCATCTGGGTGGAAGTACATGTTACACCAGACCTCTGTGAACCTGAAAGTATTTGTGATGCTTTTACAGATGTACAAGGTACCCATGCCATGGGTGTCAAAACAACCCTACACCCAAACAAACGCTGGCTCCAGAAGTGTGTTGATAACAGTCTGAATGGTGCTTTTCCTCTTTATCCCAGAAGACAAATGCAATTTAAAATGTAAACTCGTCATCTCACATCCACTGTATGTCAGTTCCTCTCAAATTAACTCAGCACGGAGAAACTGGCAGGGCCTCTGGATGGTCTTTCTCTTTGTCTTGGTAGATTCTTGTCTTAGATTTTTAAGTTTAGCAACATACTTCGTAACTGACAATGGTTTTTTGAAGTGCTCTTGTGCCTATGTTGCAATAGCATCACAGAGTGGTGCCAATTTGCAATGCAGTGCTGCCCAAGTGATTGAAGATCACTGGCATTCAGTGATAATTGCAATGCAGCAAATTCCCACTCTCCTGTATACATCAGAATCCTATGATGATATTTTTGACTGTGGAGGATGAAATCTCTAAATATCTGGCAATTGGTAGCTTTCAGTCACATGGCTAGCACCAACTTTCTAATTTTCATCTTTACATTATGATACATGTTTACATTCTATAAAACCCCAGGAAAACTGACATACTGGTGTTAGTCATACATTTTTGCCCCTTGGACCCTTATATAGAACACTATTTGAGGTCACTGTCACTTATAAAGTCTGGCTGACTCAGTTTAGTTCCTGGAAGAAGTTGCAATATTGTTGGCAATTTTCACTTGGTTTGGTTTTCTTTCTGTCTGTCCTGTGGCAGCCAGACCAAACCCTGTCAATTGCTGCATAATATAGCCACCCACTAATAAGTGGGGCTGTAGCTGCAGGCTTTATCCCTGCTATCCAGCCTATTGTTACACTATGAAATACACAACTGGCTCCAACTACATTGTTGAACTTGAAGCATTTCAGAAGTATTAAAATCAGCCTTCACTTAGACTGCGTGAGGAGGCACTTGCATATTGACTGGAGCAATGTAAAACCATATTCCACACAGGCTTATACACATTAACCCTTTAAGAGAAAATAGAATAGAATGGAATAGAATAAACCTTTATTCGTCCCACACGGGGAAATTTGCAGTGTTACAGCAGCAAAGGGGACAGCGTTGATAAAGAATAAGTATAAAAATGGTATAAAAAATAGCATGAAAAATAGTAGTATTTACATTATTCTACCAGTATAAATATAAAAAGGGCTTGAATACAGAAACTAAAAAGCAAATCATATAAGGATTATTTACACATTCACCAAGTAATTGCAGATGAATGTAAGTGATTGCACATGGATGAATTGCACATTGTCAGTAGAGATGCACAGTAATTGTACATTGTAATTGCACATTGTTCGATAATTGCTCAGTTTATGGTGACTGGGAGCAGTGCTGGTTGTAAAGTCTAACAGCAGCAGGCAGGAAAGACCTGCGGTAGCGCTCCTTCACGCACTTCGGGTGACGCAGCCTGTCACTGAAGGAGCTGCACAGGGCTGTCAGAGTGTCCTGCAGGGGGTGGGAGTCCCTCTCCAGCATGGATGCCAGCTTCACCAGCATCCTCCTTTCTCCCACCACCTGCACTGAGTCCAGGGGGCACCCCAGGACTGAGCTGGCCTTCCTGATCAGTCTGTCCAGTCTGTTCCTGTCTGCAACCGAGATGCTGCTGCGCCAGCAGACCACACCATAAAAGATGGCTGATGCCACCACAGAGTCAAAAAAGGTCCTCAGGAGAGCTCCCTGCACTCCAGAAGACCTCAGTGTCCTCAGCAGGTACAGTCTGCTCTGGCCCTTCCTGTAGAGAGCACTCGTGTGGTCAGACCAGTCCAGTCTATTGTTTAGGTGAACACCCAGGTATTTGTAGGAGTCCACAATCTCAATGTCCGAGCCCTGGATGTTCGCCGGTGTTGGGTGGGGGGGTCTACGCCTACGGAAGTCCACCACCAGTTCCTTGGTCTTCCTCGCTTTGATCTGGTTCCGTTGGCACCAGTCCACAAAGTCCTGGGTCAGTCCTCTGTACTCCCGGTCATCGTCCTCGGTGATGAGGCCGACAATCGCAGAGTCGTCAGAGAACTTCTGCAGGTGGCAGCTGTCTGACCTGTACATGAAGTCCGCCGTGTACAGGGTGAAGAGGAACGGAGCCAGCACTGTTCCCTGTGGGGCCCCTGTACTGCAGACCACCATGTCAGATACACAGCCCTGTGCCCTCACATACTGCGGTCGGTTTGTGAGGTAATCCTGGATCCAGCCCGATAGGTGGTGGTCCACCCCCGTGTGCTCCAGCTTGTCCCTCAGAAGAAGAGGCTGAATGGTGTTGAAAGCACTGGAGAAGTCAAAGAACATGATCCTCACAGTGCTCTCAGGCTTCTCCAGGTGAGACAGAGCTCTGTTCAGGAGGAAGATGACAGCATCATCCACCCCGATGTCAGGCTGGTAGGCAAACTGAAGCAGGTCCATTGATGAGTTCACCAGAGGCCGGAGGTGAGAAAGAACCAGCCTCTCCAAAAGGGGCCTGGCAGTGTGAGCAATGATAACATAGCAAAGTATGCTGGGTAATGTCAGTGAGCAAAATGAACTGGTCTTTGCTCTGTTTTGAAACAAACCAAGACCCCCTGTTTTCAAGCAGACCAGAGTTTGGTTCTTTGGTCTTCAGTTTGTTTGGTCTGGACCAAACATGTTGGGTGTGAAAGTGACCTGATTACTTTAAACCTCACAGTCTTACAGACCGTTTTAGTGACAAATCCTCCCCCTTACACCACATAAATGCCATTCTTGATGCATTGGATCAATAATTTAACAAAATGAGGAAAAGAAATTTTTAATAATCAAAGTATCATTGAGTAATAAGCTAACATTGGATTATTAATACCATTCATTCTTAGTGCAAGTTTCACTATTACTTGTCGTTTTAGTCAGTGGTTTGGGGCAGTAACTGTATTAATAGAAGTAATCTTATAATTAAGTTGACACAAAAATGTATGTTTACATTAGTAGAAAACTTGCAATACTGCATTCATCACTTACAGTTATAGTGAAGCATCTGGTAGCATTAATTCACTGTTCACTATTCCTTTTATACCCAGTTATGGTACTATTACCACTTATCAATCAGCCTAAACTGAGGACTGTTTTCAAGTCTTTTCTTTCACCTGTCCAGCTGCTTTTGAAGGTATTGCTGTCATCAAAGGCAGAACGTTGGTGTATTTCTAAAAGAACCATAATATTTATTGATTTAAACTTCAAATCTCTTGTCTTTGTGCTGTATTCAATCTAAACTAGGTTGCAAATAACTGTACTCTGCTTTTATTCACATTTTACACAACATCCCAATTCTTTTGGAATTGAGGACTGTCAAAAAAAGTGGCTAAATGTGTAACAATTGTCTTATTATGCTCCAGTGAATTGTCTGTTTTTTGTATGTTTGTGCGCTTCCTGTGGTTTTATGTACATGTGGTCTCCTGTGCTCAGCTTTGATTTGCCCATGACTCTTTTGAACATACATCTGTGTTTTGAAGGCATTTGGATGTTTGATTGCGAGGAAGAGAAGAACAAAAAAATCTGTCTGCTGCTGCAGCAACCTGCATTCAGATTTGTGCCGTGGTTTAATAGCCTTTTGTCATGGTTGCTTAGTCGAGTCATTACGTCCCCTGCTGTCGCATTCAGGCGATTTGCAGCAGCGATGACAGCGTCTCATGTCTGCTATTCTGTAGGACGGCCTAATAATGGAAATCCCCTCTGAGCTAAATCTATAAAAGAGGCAGATTCGGTCGGAGGAAAAGGCACGTCCTGCTCTGTTTGCAAGGACAACTGCCCAGCATGGTGTCAACATCCTCCTGTCGCACCTTTTTCTTACAGATCTGTTTTGAGTTTTGCCTGTAGCTAGTGTGCAGGATGTGATGCAGAAAGTCTGGACTGTGATGAAAACAGGACAGGAGGCGAGAAAATCACTTAAGTGTAGGGTTGGAAAAGGCCCACAGCCATCATTGACCTGTCATGAGGCAATAGTAAACACTGAATCAGATATCATTGTGCCTGTTTTCCTCGAGGTCAAAGCTGCAAGAAAAACTTTCTCTGAGGTCTGAATCAGTTACCAGAAAGGATGCAAGGTGCAAACTGTTGTTAAACGGAGCCACGGGGTGCTGGTGAATGTTTACCCAAGTTAGCTAGAAGGTTGTTTTGATTTACTCCGCTTCTGACAAACAGGACTAGAGTGAAAGAAAAGGGGATTAAAAAGCAGGCAGAGCTGCAGCTACGAACACAGAGAGATAACACACCACAGGTTGCAGGAAAGGAGGAAGTGAGGGATAAAAAGTCACCTCTGCTCAGAGCTAAGACGAGGGTTACAGCAGCCAGACATGAGCAAACACATTGTGCCATCTGAATATGTTTATCTGATGTAATAATTCATTTGTCTACCTCATGTTTCCTTTTTTTCCTGTTTGTGTCGACACAATGCAATAGAGCTCGAAAGTAAGTCTTCGCCTCACACGTAGATATACAGACCTTTTGTGTGCATGCTATCGACAGCTTGTCTTCAATCCAATAATGTGACTTAAAAAAATTACACTCCCTCATTTGATAAGTGAAATTCATGCCTTGAAACCAACACAATTTTTCCTTATGATGTTATTAAGCTGGTGCAAAGACAATTAAATACAGCTTAGTCTCACATTTTCTCAGCATTTTGTTGCAAACAGCTTTTAAGCGTCCTTTTATTGACACATGCTGCACACTCCCACTCTTGCATATAAAGTGAATTTCAATTATCGGTGATGGAGGGTGTTTTTCTTTCCATTTCTGCATGGGTGTGATGAGAATCTGATCTTTAATCAGAAAGCCACTGATTAAACTCCAACCAACTGTGCTTTCACGTACCGAAGGATGACGACTTGAGCCTCTCCAGGACACAGACCTGCAGTCGCAAAGTATTTAATCTTTAATATCCCTCAAGTCATGTTCTACAACTCAGCTGTCATGCTCATGCAGACTAGGGCTCAGGGTCATCTTTCGGCAGGTGGAACCATTGTTACGCCTGTTGCTACATTTGCAGCCACATTTTCTCCCCTACTTTTCTCTGTTGGATGACACAGGAGCAGAGATGCTGTTCCACTGTTATTGTACCCATTTAGGAGCATAGTAACATCAACATATAGCTGTCATGCCTCTGTGCTCTAAGACAAATTAGCAGGGTTAGCAGTTTAAACACCTTGAGGTCACGAGGATGGTGCGTTTTACCACAGCAGAGGCGTTATGTTACAGTGTGTAGCAGCTGTTAAGTCAGGCGTCTCAACACCAGCCCCCCCTCTGGGAACGCCGTCCCTTTACATCCGCAAGGTTGAAGTTGGAAACATGACAAGACTTGAGTGCTTCTTAGCTCAGAGATCAGAGAGGATTTGAGAAACAGGGAAGTCACCTGAGAAGAAGGTCAGAGTAAACAGCCCCCAAGCGAGACAGTTTGAGCCCAAGAGGTTTCAATTCAGAGACAGCAGGAAGCATAAAAGGAAAAACACAATGGCAGAGTGACCATTAAGGCTCCTGTGAGGAGTTTTTCATTGGTGATGAAACAGAATGAAATCAATATGATAAATTAAATAACATATTTAAAGTGATATCCCACACTTTTTGTACAATCCCCTGATGGGTAAGAAAGACTCTTCTCTCTGCTTTATGCTATGTTGAAGTTGTTGCCACCATATGTTGATTAACGGGAGTTACCAGGCCGTTAGTCTGTCCCTTAGATATGGTGCGCTCCACTTGCCTCTGAATTCTGAGTCTGCACTGTATAAAAATAAAACAAATGCTTTTTACTGATTGGACAAATGAAATATAGACATCATACCTGCAACCATGTTTTGCTTAGTTTGAAAGTTAAACTCTACTAGTTAAGATGAACCTTACATCTCTGTGGTGCAACCAAACTGAGGTACAACTTATGGTAGAACATAACTAGTTTCAACATAGCGTTAAATGTGGACCTTACAGCAGAACTAAAGATAGAACTTATGCATAGCTGGTGCGGCAGGCTGCAGGTGTTCCTTAGAAAGTCTTGTGTATATGTCAGTAGTGGATTAAACAAATCAAGAACATCAGCATACCAGATATTAAAGTTTTAAAAAACATCCAGCATCACTGGCATTAACAACCTAATACTATCTTATTATCTATAGATGTTCTGACAATAAAGAGTTTATTGTTCTCAACAGCAAAGAGACATTATCACTACTGCCGAACTTAAACACACCTGAAGTGAAACCCCTTGCAAAGACTGTGTAGTCTTTATTGATAAAAACTAATTCAAGGGTCCAAAGGACCTAAAACTTATTGTTTACACAAGTATGCTAATAGGATGTAAAAATGTCAGAGAGAAAACTTAAAAGCCTGTGCCACAGCTCCATTAAAGTGGTCAATTCTATAATGGACACTCTTATTGGCCTCTAACCTCTGATCATGTAACTAAAATGTATAATTGTTGTTTTGAAATGAGATTGAATAAAGTCCTTTGTTAAAAAACACAAATTACATGCAAAAGACCCAACAAGCAAGGAAATAAGAGGTAATGTGTTATTGACAGAGAAATGCCAAAAAAGTTCCCAATGGGAGATTTAAACTCAGGGTAAAGAAGCATTTTGTGAAGTTATCACACAAATGGACAAATAAAAAAGTCCAGAGGGTGAAAAATACAGCACAGCACTAACAGAGATTGGCCTTACTGATTTAGAGTGGTATTGAAAAGCTTAGCATAGTCTTTTTTCTCCCCTTGATGAATAGCGAGCAGATTTAGAGTGCCCATTCAAAGGAGAGCTGCCGGTGAGGAGTGACTGACAGAGGCACAGAGACACATGGACTCATTAAAGGCAGGGCCTTCTCATCCTGACCTCAAGCTGCCCTCTTCTTCCACCACCATATGACAGCTATTTGTCATCCAACAGTGAAATGTCGAAGTATAACAGGTCTTACATCAACTATAGACTCATGTAACATTGAATATCTGTTACTTTTCATCATTGTAGATAGACAACCTTCTTTCTTTCTTGTTTGAAAAGAATAAAAGTGCTACTTTTGCAACGTTTTCACTACCTGTGTTTGGATTTGCTCTGTATGAGGAGTTCGGGTCCTGTTAGGGCATCCTGCTTTCCTTTAGAGACTCCTGTGGCACCCTCTGTTGGCCTAGGCCGTCATCTTCCCTCCACATCTGCCTGTCATCAGGACACAGACAGGCGATGCTGCATTGCATGACAATTGGTGCATCTAAGCTAATTAGCTGATTCCCAAATGTCCCCCTCTTTAATCCTCCTCTGTCTTCATACAATAGTCTTTGGTTCACGCTTAGCCTGATGATCACCTCGCGCTTAAAGTACATCCATGGCTTGCTTAGTTATTATATATTTTTAAAATCCAACTCAACCTGACATCAAGTTGTTTTATGTTTTGCACCCACTTTAATTAGCAAAGCATGTGTGGGTGATTTAGATCATTTAAAAAACTCTTTAATATCTTCAAACCACGTGAGGTGGACACACTTTTTAAGCATGTCACACAGAGTAGGTGAGATAAAATTTACAGAGCTTACAAACGAAGAAAAATGTGCCAAATTGGAGGTTATTTCACACTCTCTGGCCACTTTATTATGTACACCTTGATACTACCTGGTTGGACCTCCTGTTGTTTTTAAAACTGTCACAAGTCTTCATGGCATAGATTCAACGTGATGCTGGAAATATTCAGTTAAGATTTTGGCCCTCCTGAAAATGAAAATATCAAGCAGTAGCTGCAGATTTGACAGCTGCACATCCATTATGACAATCATTATGGATCCATGCTTTATGTTGTTTACACCAAAGTTTGACCCTACCATCTGTGTTGTCCCTGGTATGGTCTACACGGGGAGCCCATATATTTTTTTTGATCTGTGCATTCAGAAATGGTCTTCTAATTATTGGTTGTCACAAGTGGTTATTTGAGATACTGACTTTCTATCATCTTGAACCACTATTCTCCTCTGAGCTCTGGCATCAACAAGGTGTTTTTACCCAGAGAACTGCCACTCACTGGATATTTTCTCTTTTTTGGATATTATACAGTAACCTGAGAGATGGTTGTATGTGAAAATCCCAGTAGATCAGCAGTTTCTAAAATACACAGTCCAGATCAACTGGCACCAACAATCATGCTACATTCAAAGTCATCCCAGTGCTGGTTTTGACCTTCAGCAGGTCGTCTTGACCATGTTTACATGCCGCACAGTGGTTTCACAGTGGATAATTGTGGCTGACGCACAGGCCTGTGCATGTGTGCTAGGTTGGTGCTGCGTCTCCCTGCTGTCAGAGCTCAATTTCTCAATAAATTTTACCCTAATAATATGCTTTTACATAAGTTTAAGAATAACCACAATTAATCTCCCCACATGTGAACTGATTGATTGGATAACTGACCTTGAGCGTTAAAGCTTCTGGGAACAT
Source organism: Cetoscarus ocellatus (assembly GCA_037902135.1). NCBI lineage: Eukaryota > Metazoa > Chordata > Actinopteri > Labriformes > Labridae > Cetoscarus > Cetoscarus ocellatus. Next base: position 415,435 of record JBAMNC010001417.1, read on the forward strand.
GACTTAATTTTTTTTTTTTTTTAATTTTGATAGAATATGAAAGGTATATGTGCCAATATGCATAATTGAAAACTTGAAAGAGAGAACCCATCTCTAAGTATTAGACAATCTTGTTCTAAAACTGCTTATTTTACAGTTTAGGTGATTTCTCAAGACTGTGAGGTGTGATTTCGCTTTAATGTGAAGAGGACAATAGAGTTGTGCAGGAATGAGTCCGAAAAGACTGAGCGAGTTAGCACTTAGCACTTCCTGGTTCCTAAAGGCCAAAAGTAAAGTGGATTATGAACACCAGTTTGAGATAAATGCCTGAAATAAGGTTTGTCATGACTTTAATGTTTAATCTGAAATAATAAGATGCATCTGATGTTGTCTGCTTTTGAATTTTAAAGTGTTGTTGTGTGTTTAAAAGACTGTTGCTAACGACCTGCTAGCCAGGACTACAAAAATGGCTGGGGCCATTGCAAGCATATTTGATTGTTTTTTAACACTCAATAATTTAAACTCTATTGCCAGAGCAATGAGGACCAACATGGCAGGCCATCCAATAAGGAGGAAATTCTCAAGCAAGAGGCAACAATAAGTCATCATACTTTGGAAAAATTGTAGTTGCTTCTAACTTGAGCTACCACATTGTAGTTCATGAGTAGCTCAATAGAAACTTTTTACTCTTATATAAGCTTAAAAAGCTGTGAAAAGTATATTTGTTAGTTATGATTAGATCTTTTCACCAAGAAAGGAACATGTAAGTTTGATATTTTTTTATTTTGACCTTATTATCGGCATTTATCCAAAACACATTGAAAAATCCCATGTAGGCTTTTAGTTGAGAGAACCATTATGCAAAACTTTCATGTTGACCTACAAAATAGTTCATCGACTCTATTGATTGAGCTAAAATAGTTTTGTTTCTTCTGGTGGTCAGGACTTGATGTTTATGTTTTTTATTGGCCAAGTTATTCGTTACGTAATAAAAGATTGTATAAAGCCCACCTAAGTTACTTTCAGTTTCTGAGAACCCTTAATAAACTTAACTATGGACATTCAAAAAGAACTTGCAAAGATCAGTACGTAGATTGCTGATAGTATGTATGAAATGTCATAAAAATCTTATGAAGAAAGTTTTTAGGATTTGTTCTCACAGGGGCTTTTTTGCCAAAATGAAAAAGCAATGCATCTGCTGTGAAATGGCCCTTACGCATTGAGTTGCTGCCATGTGCTGATTAGCTGTTTGTGTTAATAAGCAGCTGAATGGGTGTACCTGATAAAGTGGCTGATAAGTGTATATCATAATGTCACAATTAGAAAGAGAACAAGGCTGTTTTATCCCAGTGTGCAAGACCTACGGGATTTCTTCTGCCTTTTCTCACAGTGAGAAATGTTTGAATGGAGCATAGTGGTCTTACGCAAAGGTTAAACTTGAGCCGCTGTGTTTACATAAATTAATGTTTGATATCTGTGGCTTTTGACTGACTAAATTATTCATGAAGTGAGAAAAGGTTGAGTTAAACCAGAGAGAGAAATTTAAAGGTACACCGTTGACCTTTTTGGGCGTGTTGTAATCCCTCTGTCTTTTGTTTTAAGTAGGGACCCGCTGTGATGAACGATGTTAACATTTTATTTCTTAACCCTATTAGTATGACCAGGCCGACCGTATATAGAGCTGGTTTTCCCCCTTTGATGCCTCCTTTCCACTTGCATGCAGCTCAATCAAACAGACTGCCCCCCTCCTCCCTTGCATTTTTCTACACACATCCTGTGCATGTCCTATAGGAGTGTCTCTGCGTGTGTATGCCTCTGTGTGTGCACAAATTTTCAATAATACAGTCCTCATAGCGCTCATTCATTGGGTTCTGAATGGTCTTGTGTTCAGATTGAGAAGTGTTAAAATGGAGCAACGCAAGCTGAATGACCAAGCAAACTCACTAGTGGACCTTGCAAAGGTAAGCTAGTCTAACAACAGTCTCCTGCTGCATTGTACTGTAGGACAGAGCCTGATAAGTGTCTTCCTCTGTGTGATTGAATTCAATGCTTTTAGCTGTTTTCTACCAAAGTCTACAGGTGTCAAATAAACAGACAGGCTGTTAAAACGCAATCTGTGCCATGCCCACCTGAGATTCTGAAATAATGACTTCATTTTATCCCACAGTGTAATTCATCCTCCCCAGGACATGAGTTTGTGTGAAATTTACTGAATGAGAGCAACAATAAACCTCTATGAGGCTGCACCGTTTTTCACCTTATGCATTCTCCAGTGTTTGTCTCCAGATGCACTAAACAGGAGTTGACAAACCTTAGGGAAAGACCAGGCAGCACGCCAGCCTGACACAGCAGAAACAGTAACCTGGAAAGGGAGACACACTCTGATCTGATGATTCAGCCAGAAGTAAAAAGGCAGAGAAAAAAGGGAGCGGGGAGGGAGGAGGGAAAAGGGGCTTTGACATTCAAAAGTACACCACAGTCTAACTGGATTCAGGCCAGCGTGTCATGAAAGGTATCAGTTAATATCGTCCGGCTGCTTTGTGCTGTAAAACAGCAGCAAAGGGAGCTGGGATGTGACATTGGAGAAAGGTGGCCTGATGCCAGTGCAGCTCAGATGGAGCTTATGATGCTGTGATGTGAGTTTGAAGCCACAAGAGGGCAGTGTAGCTTCAGTCTCAGAGGTCTAACAAAGGGAAAGGAAATGTATCATTGGCAGCTGCATCGCCACTGCAGTGCAATGTGAAATTCCTCTGATCGCAGTGTAATCCCTGAGCTTGTTGTCTTCTCCAGTCAATTAGAGACTAAACAAATTTATTATTAGCATCATTATTACTATCAATGGGACAAATGTGATGTGCATGTAGTTTCAGGCTGGATGATGGCTGTTTTAAATATCACATGCAATCTTTTTTCACAGATAAACATTGAAAGGGTTAATCTGTAAGTCTGTTTCATCCATAAACATATCAGTACTTCATTTAACCTTTAATTTGTGATCTCCTGTAGTTTACCAGTGATGTCTCTCCCATTTGACACCAGCATAGTTTTATGTCCACAGCTGAGAGCTGGGGTTATTTCAGTCCAATTGTGGGCCTGGACATGAAGGAAAGTCATACAATAGCCATGCTCTTATTTACCCATAGGAATGTGGTTATGAAGCAGTACAAAATAAGAGGGAGTGCTGTTTAGCTGAGTCCAGTCATAAGGCTGGATTAGACGACACAAATTCAGACAGATCAGACGGACCCAATTTTTTACCCAATTTTGTTATTTTCATCCAACGCTAAGCACCAGATAGCAAATAGCAACAAAAGCTTTTGTAATGTAACCATTTTGGGCAGTAAGTTATACGTAATAAATTACTGTAATTATATTATTTTTTTAGTAACTAATAAAGTGAGGTATAAGGTTGTCATGATACCAGAATTGCAAACTTTGATACAGAACCTGTAAAGACAGTCAATATTCAATATCTTTTTCAGTACCACCATTTATGTATATATACTTTTTTAAAGTAAGTGTACACAAGGTTCCCTTGTTTTCAAACTAACACATTCTTTGTCATAAATGCTTCTCAAAAATGTTTTTCTTTTTTCAATCTAAGTATTGTTCCCCTAGTTAACAAAGCATAGTTGCAGCAATCATTTCCTGTTTACAAATAAAAGTAAAAAGAAATTAAAGAACATGAACTCAAATTTAGAAGATAAAAAATACTGCCACTACCACTGCAAAGTAATTGTAGTCTGTCATTTCAGTAAACTTCAAAACATTTAACAGTGGTTTCTGTATCAAATTGGTTTTAGTAGAGAAATCAACTTGTTGTGCTCCAAGAGCACAAACCTCCAGCAAGATATTTCTGACATTCTCTGCCAAGTCACCAGTGAAAAATGGGGAAAACTGCATAATGTTTAGAAATCTTTTTTAAAATTCCTGGATCGGCATCCATATTCAGATCACCACCCATTAAACCTCCTGACAATCATCTTTTGTTTGTAAGCTAGCAGTTGTAACAGGCATGTCCTGAATCATGCATAATTAATTTCCTCAGTAAAATCATTACGGACAGGTTATAGAAAATTCACTCCCTACACATAAAGCAGACAAAGAAAACAAAAAACACAAGCTTCCCACCAAAACCATGTCCTCAACCAGGCTTTGAACATCTTTATTTCTGCTGCGAAAATCAGCATTTTAACATGAGGTGTAAATATGACTTTGTGTTTTTGCAGCCAGCCTCTTGTGGACACTTGGAGAAATGCCTTTTTTAAATTAGACGTGCTTATTTTTCAGCACTAGAGGTTGCTCCTTTTATGTAGCATGGTCTTGCACAGTGCCAAAGCAATTGCAAAGTCTGATCTGGCTGTTAGACAAACACAAATGAGCTGATATTCAGTATAACAGAAAAGTTGAGTGTGTTACTACTTTGATTTAAATAGTACACAAACATTGTTTTATGTTAATTATGACTTCTTTGCCTTAGATAATGCATAAACAATTTTCTCAGCTCTTGATACTCTGTGAGTGTTTACATGCTGCTCTGTTATTTACATTAATCTTATGTTTCCATCTCCATGCAAGAGCCTGTAAACAGTATGTTCATTAATCTAGAAAAGATGACCCTTATTACAGTACAACATATTTATAAAATCAGTCCATTTGTCTAAGGCAGACTGAAGATCAACATTCAGGTCTCAGTGCTGTTATAAAATGTATCAGGACTCATGGATGTCTCTTTTCCATCAGATTAGTGATAGGGAACAATGAGTTTGGATTAAATATTTAAATTTGATTGAAGAAAACAAGGAGTTTATCAGTGTTTATTTTAAAAGTGAGCTTCTTGGTCCCACCAGCTGTCAGGTCCAGCAGTATCAGTGCTGCTTTACTCTCACTGATTCAAATAAACAGCCTATCCCATTATTGTTGCCTCGATCAGAACAGGACAAGGTAGGTGATGGATGGCATTGCCTTTAGGCTGCCAGGGATTATTAGTCCTCTGCTGAATAAACCTCAGAATCCGCCCTCCAGCAGCATCACTCCCACTCCCTGTCCCAAATGTGACACAGATTTCTTCCTCTGTTTGTTTTCTGAAGACTGATCTTCACGCCTTTAAAAACACGCTTTTGGGTTTATTTTTAAACGTCTTTGAAGAGATGGTTGATGCACCAAAGAAAAGAAAGCGTGACTGTAATGTCAGTAGGCATCTTTCATATCTCTCTTTTCAAGGTCATGGTGTAATGTCCCTGCAGGAGGTATGAACTGGAGTCTACTGTTCATATGAAATACAACCTTCTCTGTCAGAGAGCTGCTGGTCTTCAAGGTTGGAGGTGTTTAGCATTCAAATAGTTTTACCTGCTGGTTCCTACATTTACCATGAAACTTACTTTTCAGCTTCAACGCTTCTTCAAGATTTTAGGTAAACAGGAAAGTTAGAAATAGCCGCTGATCAAAAAGAGAACTCCCTGCTAGTTTCTAAATAAGTCTTTATTTAACTTGTAAAAATGTGTTGTTTCAGCTGTGCTTCATGTTGGTACCGGTTTTTAAATTACAATGAAGGTTTTTTATTCTATATTTATTTTCAAGCAAGGGTGGAGTCAGGGGTGACAGGTGTCACCCATTGATCGTACACTGTGATTTGCTGTTGGCCACGTCACTCTACATGCTGATTTTTGTATTTAAATGTACAGTGCATGCCTTTTGTACTTTATTGACCCTCTTGTAAAGCACTGCCCTCTGTTGCCCTCTTGTTACTGTTGCAAGGTTTGACAAAGGCTTCTTCCATTTGAAACAACTGGAAATGTCCAGGAATTTTACAGACCTTTATTGTAAATTAAAAGAAATGGTCAGGTTTATGAGGATATATGAAAATCTTTTTTTTTTTTTTTAAACTTGCTGCACGCCAGCCATGTCTGATAGTGGTGATGTTTGCTAACTGTAGCTGTCCTCAAGGAGCACATCAGCAAAATGCAATAAATGAAAAAATAAACTCCTCATAAAATTCTGTAAATGTTACTTGCGTTACTGTTCCATTACTTCTCCCCTTTTAATAATGCCAATTGGTATCGTACTGTATGTTGGAGAGCCTGGTTAGTCACCTTTACAACAAGGTACAACTTGTAAGGATTGTGCATTCATGGAATGAGCATCACAGCTAAACATGTGGGAAGTGCCCCCCAAAAAAGTGCCAAAATCCTCTCTTTTCTTGGCAGTTCCTTAGTAAAGCAACCAGTCTCAAAAGTTTGGAAATGATACCAGGGCTGAGACCAAATAATACTGCCAGTCTGTGTACCAGCTTCCAGTTGCAGGGGATTTTTGCACATTTTTTCAGGCACTATCCACATGTTTAGCTGTGTTGTGCATTCACAAATGCATGACCCTTGCAAGTTGAATCTTGATGTACAAGTGTCTAATTAGGCTTTCCAACAATATAAAGGAAAATCCCAGTGGGGTATTATTAAAGGGGAGAAATAATCAACCACAATGAAGTTTCAAAAAGTCATATCTGCCTTATTAGACCAGTTTTAACTCTCCTGCACCTCTTCAAAATACCTGTTTCCTCGCTTCTCCTTAGCTTTTATGCGTGCAACAGAGGGAAAATAGAGACAGGGCGTCGAGGCAAAAACTTTGCAACACATCGCACAGCATTGAACTTCGTCACTCATGAGCAGTGAGGACATTCAAATATGATTACATGTCATCAGCTGTTTTTGTCGCTGTCACTTTGCCTGTTCAGTTAGGGCACGTTGTCACTGACCACAAACTGAATGGGTACTGACTGGAAACTGGCCATCTGCTAGAAGGCAGCTGACTGTAAGGGGAAATTTGAGATGGCTGGAACTGTAATTTGAGGTTAATGCTAGTTAGCTACATTTTAGAAAAGCAATGTCAACATTATTTTATGGTAATGCTTCTTGAAAATATTTCTGTACATTTTATATTAAGTTACCTTATGAACTTTACCAGAAGCTCACACATTACAGTATTACAAATGTTTTCTCTTACCACCACACATACAGTGCATGAGTGATCTTTATGAAGAACTGCCGGTGAGTTCGTCCACAGAGTTAAATCTAAAGAGAGGCTTTTACGTTTAACCCTTTTGCTTAAGGCACACATTTTTCTTTAATACTATGAAGATATCTTAAGCTACTTTTGGAGAAACCATAAGCATGCCACTCAGTTATTCCTCAGTAACAAAACAGCAATCAAAGTTAACTAAATTGGCATGGGCAAAAGTTTGTCTGGTTGGAAGTAGCCTAGCAATGGCAGCTATCAGAGAGGGCTCTCTGATTGGGTGTTACAACAAAGTGGTCAGTGAGCTGGTCAAAGGGTCAGTTGTAAATTTGGATGTTCAGCCTCTTTTTAAGCCTGTTAGGAATCAATGCTGTCACTTAATACATGAAAAAATATGCTTGGTATTAAGATACATGGATACCTCAATATTTTACTTAAAATAAACAAAATATGAATGAATGTTTTTGTTAACCTTTGTGTTTGTGCTCTTACCATGACAGGCCACCCCCCACTACAGGGTGCACTCACACTAGGTCCGTGTTGCAGCATGCATCGTAGCTTCTCCTGAGTTTTTCTGTACAGATAAAGCCTCCTACACTCATTTAAAAATATAATCCACTGATTATATGTCACATTCTTGTTGCACATTTGTACCTCTTGTTATGATGCTGCATTGTCCCAGCTATGCAGTGCATTTTTTTTTGTGTAATGCATATTATGCTGAAGTATCACCAAATCTTCCCTGAATAAGTGCGATGTGACCGTGCCTATGGGGGTTGTGGATGTTTGATTACATGCTTACATGCAGTCTTTGTGTAGTATCCACTTTCTACAGGGAGTACCTAAATAGGAGCATACCAAAGTGTTTAACAAATTCAAAATCTAACATTAGAGCTGGGCAGTTAATCAAGTTTCAGGTTCAATTACAATTACTGCCCCCACCATTATAAAAACTGATGAATTAAGATTAAATAACTAATATTCCACATGACATTCTTCATGGTATGTGGCTTGTTTTGTCTTTTTTATCACCTCATCATTATAATCAGGTACTTGCATTTTTTCGCATATATTTTTATGTTTCTTGTTCTTCAGTGTTCAGAATGATAGAGTTAAGAGCATTTAAGTTATATAATTGTATTTGGCGCACATTGTAAAATCAGTGAGTAATCGTTTCGTTCATCATGATCTCAATATCTATCAAAAAATTGTGAATATGATTTTTGCCATAATTGAGCAGTCTTACTAAACACAGGGTCTCTCAAGCCTTTGTTGTTCAAGGGAAAAAATGTGCATTGTTCTATGATAGTGTGTTAAAAAAAAAAAACTCAGAATGCAAACTTGGTCTGTCAATGTCTCCAGTCTTGTGTCTCATGGCATCAACATGTGTCAGCTCCTTCACATCTCTACCCTGATAAACCATATGTGAGGCTAATAACAGCTGGTTAATCAAGTGTTTGACATCAGAGCTGCATCTCAACTCCTCACAGAACAACTGTGCTGTTTGATTTGAGAGGCTAACCCCAAATTAAGCTCTTAAGATAGTTGCATAACATTTATGATCATGTATAAACAACAGTACCGTGCTGAAGCACATATTCCAGCTGTGGCAGAGCCATGAAAAGTGTATTTTGTACATGCTAGTCGAACTCACTGGACTTTGGAGGTCAAACATGCTTCTACACGGTTTGCCTGAAGGACAAAGTCAGTGATTCAGCTGGCTTACCTCAAGTCTGGAACCACCACTAACATATAAAAATCAGTGAACATTGATTCAGTACCCACAGCACATGTGTGCACTTACATTTTCTATTCTGTTCATTCTTCCACAGCAATCCTGTTGAAGTGTTTCCCTGTGTTGTTTTTATCCTATTTGCTTCATTTTTTAGGACAAAATTCTCTTTTTGTTGAATTGCCTCTTCACTATTAGAATAAATACAGATTTGTCTCACCTAGATTGCTGCTTCTGTGTATGAGATTAAACAATGATCTCTTCCCTCACAGCAAAGAGAGGAAAACTGCAACATAAATGTTTTAAATGCTCATACGGGCTTGCAAGAAATGTTTCAAACATGCTTGAAAGGATTCAGTCAAGCTTAAAATTTTTGTGCTGACAATTTTGTACCATATGTTCGGTAAAAAGGGGATTCTCTGTCTATACTTTGGAAAAACAGAGCTGGAAAAACTGCAGAAAAGGCACATTAAAGTGCACATGAATTTTAGAATTAAAGAAGCCTTTGTTATTTTCTACAGTCTCTCTTTTTGTAGTGAATGTGTACAGCATTGTCCTTCAAAAGCATCCTCCACTTTTAAAAGGCTGATATTGACTGTGCTCCCTGTCCCCTGTTCCAGACTCAGAACATCATGTATGACATGATATCGGACTTAAACGAGCGAGGTGAGGACATGGAGAAGAGGATTGCTCTGCTGGAGACAAAGCTGGAGACTCTTCTAAGTAACTTGCAGGCTCTGCCAGGACTCATCAGCCAGGTGATCAGCCAGCAGCACAGGGACTTCCTGGAGGTGCAGCTCACGCCTTATGACAAACACAGCCCTGAGCGTTCACAGTCAGTGTCCCGGCGGAGGTCGTCCTCCACAGCACCACCCACATCCTCCGAGAGCAGCTAGAGTCCACCATGGGGAACGCCTCCACTGAAGACTTTTGCCATCATATGGCCAAGTTGCATTTATCGTAAAGCCTTATGGTTTCAATAAGTATTATCCAAAATTCTGATGACAGAATCCTAGATACTGGGGACGGTGCATTTTAAAGGATAATTCCATGCTGTTATTTGTTTTTTATTACCTCAAAAGGTGGTGTTATCCTTGCTCTGGTGACATGACCACAAATAATGGCGCTTCCCTCAGTACAAACTAAAAGGCCTATCGATGGGGGTTCGACCTGAGCTCTACTCCATCTCTATGCAGAGATAGCCAGTTTTAGGCGGCAAGGTGTGAAACTATTGCACTAAAATAGTGCTTCTCACAGACTTTGTGCTTCTGCTGGCTCGGTTCAGTTTTCTCAAAGCAAACTGAGAAACCACCAAGTAAATAAGTCAGGGAGCATGACAGTGACGTTGAAGATAAAAAAAAGTGCTGGGTTTGATGGACTGGAGTGAACTGACACCAGAGGGCAGATGAAAATCGCTCCGACACACCGTCACTCAGAGATAATTTAAAAAGCTTGAAATGAGGAAAAAAGCATATATCTTTTAGGTTAGAAACAGCATCAACTATAGCGGTTTTCTTTTGCAGGAGTGTCCCTATAAAATGACTATTTTTGGGGGCAATGTTGCAAATAATTTAATCCTCTAGTCAAAAATGAATGCATCAAAGTCTGTACTTGCACTTACTTTTTAATCAATGCACTTCAATGCTGACTGACGTATGATATAAAGATGCGTTGCTCATTAAAAGAAGAACATTTAAGATGTTTGGGCATGGGTTTATTATTGTCAATTCTCAAGTTGTGGCTAGTGTTGATGAACAAAGTCAAGCCCCTTTTTTCTGTGTTTCAAAAAGAGGCATTACTAAAATCCTGCAGACGCGAACAGAATTACAATGAGTGATCACGAACTCAGTATAGACCCCTTTGTCTGGCTGTGTCTCACCTCCTGTCCCTCCTTCCTGTGCTATTTATGCTTGCTGTCACCCAAGCTGGGCAAAAACACAATGCTGAACAACAACTTACTGAAACCGTATCTACCTTTTAAATGAAAAAGCCTATTTTTGTATACTTCGATGAGGACAAGCACACCTCCTACAACCACACAAATAAAGAGAACGTATAGAGTGACAGATTCAGCATATCCAGCATATGGTTTCACATTTCCTGGACTGGAGTTGAGGCACACACAAACAGTTGTTTATTTTGTTCTCTCCTGCACTCAACTAAGGACTATTTCAATAATGCATAATCCAACAGATTGCATTTATTTTTTACAGCAGTTACTTTAGAGGAAGCTGTTGGCTGAGCTGGAAGAGCAATATTCATGAGTATAACTGGTAAACCTACCTACAGTGGCTGGCATTTATTAGGTTTTAGATAATGGCAAAAATCAAATATTTGAATTTGAAGTATCCTGTCAAACTCCATATCGACTGTGTGAACGGCTCTAATGTGGCCAATATACCTTCTAGACATTAATACTCACTATATAAACATAGTTGTTAATGCAACCTCTAGCATAGCATGGGTCAGAAAACATCTGGTCAACTCAGCAGCACTGATTGCGTTCAACCAGCCCACCAACTAACCAGTAAGTCAATCAGAAAGTCAAAATGACGACAGATGTTCAGTCCACAAACTTCAGCAACATAGAAACCAATGAGAGATTATACTGTATGCGACTTAAACAATAAACAACTAAACAATAAAAATATATAAACTGACGAGCCTGTGTCTATCTTTGTTGTACTCGATTTTTAGTTGTGCTTAGCGTTAGTGTGTCTTGTGTTTGATCCACAGGTAAGACAACTGCAACAACAAAGCAGTGAATATAAACATTTCTGTGACCTTTTACTGATGTGTGTAGGAGTGCTTCAGTGCTTTTCTGAGGCCTGATAACTGCACTACCCCCACAAAATTTGTGCTACATAAGAGTAAAAATCTCACTTTTGAACAAAGAAACTACAAAAATATATTTATTTTATTAGTGTTTAAAATATTTTGCTATTGTAGCTGGCCACTAGTTACCCAGTTTTCACTACTGGGGTCACGGTCATGTCCAATAAAATACTAACTCACTGCAGTGTATTTGCACCACTTTTTTAAGCCAGATCTTTTGTCTCTACAAATTATTTCAAAACTCCTGTTGGAGGTTTTTTTTTGTCACATAGTCTGTAAAATGTATTTCTGTACACAATATATGTCAATGACCCATCTACAAACCCACCAACATATGGAAACATATGGAAATTGGCTTCCTGTGTTGCACCTCCTTCATAAAATGTGAACAAATGGTAGAAATTCTCCCTGAATGATACCATAAGGGAATATGCCACCTTCCCCACATCGAAGACCCTCCTCGAGCCATGTGTTTGTTTTTCCCACTATTGCCCCAGTGAAAAGAACATGTCCAGCCATGTCATTGTGCCTCAGTAAACATTAGAGAGCAGTGCTAGAAAGCTGAAGCCATATCCTCTTTTTTGGAGGGGTGATTTCAGACCCAGCTCATAAGGATTTACAGTGTGGGTGCTTTCAAATTGAGTGTCACAAGGATCCCAGTAAACTTGACATCACAGTCAAGTTAATTTTATAAGTGTGAATACAAATGTGCCATACCGTGACACTGTGCCCAAGTCCACATGTTGGGGAGGTCACAGTTTGAGTGCAGCTTGTATGAAATAGGAACCAATCATACTTGAGTATGGGGTACTTGCTGTACAGTCTATGGGAACTTGTCAGCATGTGGAGCTGTACAGGCATTTCTCAATGTCTTCTATATCTCACATACTGTTGTTTCCACACAGTATGGGCTCATTTCTTCCTGTGAGCAGCTGTGAGGGTGTTGTTGTTAGCCTCTCTGTAATAATTAAAACATAAGGAGCAGCACAGTAGAAGGAACATAAATGAGTGGCTGCCATATGATCCTTCTTCCTTATTTTTGGCAAGCTTGCACGGTGATGTGCATATTCTCATCTATATATTCAAGTGTGCCCTGAAATGGAACAATAATACTTGTCATTTGGGGAAATGGGGAAGCAGATATGCCAGACATGGAGCAGCTGAGGCTAGGGTGAAAGCTCCCCAAAACAGCATGTTCTGAGCAAGCTTGAAACAGAGGGGTCTATAATATGTGAAGGAGACATACTGTATACTGTGCCACTTCCCTCAATTCATACACTTTCTTAGGATCCAAATGAAATGTTTGTCATACTTTGATTAAATGTAATAGGTATTGATCTTTAAAGAATGTTTTCAGTCTCTCTAAACCAGATCAGGACAACCTTTTTTCAGAACACTTAGTTTTGATGCGTGTGATATGGTGATCAACAGAAATAGATCGGTGGCAATACCTGGGGAGGGCAAGACATATAAGCATTCAATGTGATGTCACGAGGAGCGCTGATTTAAAACAGACCATTAGATTTCATGCAGACACAAATGGACCTCAAAGAAAGGATTTGGTTGGATTTTTCATACACTGTAATTCCAAAGGTACCTGTACAATTTGTTTCTTCATGATGTGTTTAATTTAAGCTGTATAGTTTTAATAATTACTGTAATTTACAATGATGCATCTTTTTGACCAAGAAAAGCAAACAAGACCATCAGATTATTTTTATATTGTTATTTTAATCACTGAAACCTCTACAACAGGGTTTATATCAAATACAACTGCATATTGCCCGTGATTGCAGACTTCTACTGCAAAAAGATGGCCACCTAATTATGCACAAGACCAAATCAGCATGGAGAGATAATAGGCAAACCTTATGTTCACCTCAAGAGCTTTAATAATGAAATGCTTATAGACGGTAGATCAGATTAATGCAACTGTCAATAACCAAGCCTTCTTAGCCTTCTTAAAATAAAATAGTAATGATTAAATGAAGCACTACAAGAAACCAATACAAGACCTGAGGTCTGGGTTTCCCGTGTTTTTCAGCCTGTAATCCCTAGATATCAGTGAGACTGAGGACCTCTACTGTCCGGTGACTCCGTCACACAAATGTACCATCTGAAGTTACTTTTCTGTCATCATGAGGAAGAACAAAAAGTCATTCAAATTAAGAGTGCCCCCCAGTTTAATTTAATACGTTCAAACTTCACATATAATGTCATTACACTGGTGGTATCTTCTATATCTGTGATAATAATAATAATTTTCTTTACCAGTTTTTGTCCTGTCAGTCATCGCACCGGGCCCAGCACTCACAGTGACTACAGCCTCGCGAGATTGTCCGCGAAGAGGCACCCGGCGGCAGTTGCGTGGTACAGACCAGAGTGCATGCTAATAAAACACTTAAGTTAACAAATTCAATGTAAAGTCTCTCCAGTTCGGTTCTGTAAGACTGACTGTTCACAGGCTTCACAATGAGTATACTGGCGAAAATAGCGGAGATCGAAAATGAGGTAAGTTGTGATTTCACAGCTAGTTTGAGCCCCAGTATCAGACACGTTTCAGCTAAACGCTAGCATTCTTGTAGCCTAGCTCAAACAGCTGGGCCCTGATACTCTTAAATGAATCCTGACAGATAAAAAGATGAATTAAAATATATCATCTGTATACATTTCTGTGCCTTCCTCCCCTTCTTCAAATGAAGGTGGTAATATTTTAGTCAATAGGACGACGACACCGGCTGGTTCACAACATTTAGCACAGAAACATCGTTGACTTCAGATAAAGTTTGATGTACTGTCAGTTAAATCATCAGTTATATACAGTTTACACTTTATATGGCATTAGGGTCTGTTGTCATATCAAATGTCAGTTTTTGTCGGTCAGAATTTTCCTTATATCGACAAATATCGCCAGTGTTTGTAATATAACAGCAGGTTTTGTCCCCATTTATTATGTTATGTTATTATGTGTAATACGTTAAGCACATTCTTAGATGAAAACCAACGCCACATAAGAGAGCTGTTAAAAATATTCAGAATAGTCTTTCATTAAAGCCATTAAATCAAAGTTAGAGTTTATTTAAAGAACAACGGCAGAGATGACACGAAGTAAAGTCTACTAATGGCTCATAGCAGCAAAGGGGAAACGTCAGGGAAAATAGAAAGTCTGTCATTTGGAAACGATCTTAAGTTATTCTGACAAGTAAAGTCAATGTTATTGAAATACCACACTTCACACACAGGCTTTCACACCGTGCACCACATTCAATCTGTCAGTTACTCAATATAGTGCCATTTGGGGCTCGAAGATGTATACATTTTTTGACATATATCAGTATATTTTCATATCAGACATAAGTTTAGACCATCAGGTTTTTACTGACATCGCTGCTAATGTTAAAATATAACATACAGTCAGCAACCATAAATAACGCCAATGAGAATGACATGATTGGTGTCGAAAAACTTAGGCATGAAAACTGTTTAGCATATTTTCACAAAAGCTCCTTAAAGTGCAAAATAATGCCTATGGAAATTCTGAGCTGCGGCCCTATCAGGGGGAAATATAGAGATGTAGTATATATCAAATATGGTCTTTCAAATGTGTCAAGTTATAAATTTTGGTCAGCATCCACCAGCCCTACTCCCAATTTATAGTTTAGTCTTTAGACATTTGACTAAAAGAGCAGGTCTAGAGCCAGGATGGGCAACATTTTCCTTAAGGCTTGAAAATTGAGCATAGGGCCACAAACTTGACCACCAAACTCGTATATTATAGCTGAAGGTGTAAAACTCTTACTCTTGTCATAGTTTGTTTACAAGAGGAAGTTTTGAATATGCTTTTACTTTGGCACTTTTTTATGCACTGCTGTGCAGGCTGGTGATGAAACTTATAAAATAACCTGTTATATGTAATTGTAAACTTTGTTTAGCCAGAAAAACCTCATTGAGATTAAAAATCTTATTTGCATCAGTGTCCTGGTCAAAACAGGCAGCAGCGCATTTACAAAGTCACAGACATGAAACAATTACAATCCCAGATACTTACATATGAACCATACAATTCAGAGTCACAGAGCAGAAAATCATCAGTTGAAGCTTCTACAGCTGCTTCATCTTCCTCCAGTGCCTTAAACCTGTTCAGCCCCACCCTCTTTTTTAAGCCTTCTGATCAAAACCCATAAGGTCTATTTGAGTAATTTTGGTGTCATAATAAAAGTAACACTTGAGAGATTTGTCCAGATGTGTAATTATCAGTATATGTGTTCCTGGGACCGAGTAAATGAAGATAGAAGTCGGAATAATTTGAAAATTTCATCCTCGCCTAAAACAAAAACAGTTTTTTATTGTGAATATCTCTTAGAAATGATGCTGGAGTGGCTGTAAAACTCTAAAAATGAATAATAAAATATTTTTACATCATCTCTGTAAAGGATTATTGTTATAAAGTGGTGCAGAGAAAAATTAAAGAAGTTTCATAACAATATGGTCAGGCGAGGATGTTGAAACAGTGCATGTTGAGCCAAAGATAAAAAATATATGTATTTTGTCAAATAAAAGCCAACATGACTATAGTCTTAAAGGCACAGTTCACTGCTTTGTGCTGTCGTGTCGAGGAGCTTTTTTTCCTGAGCCCCAGCAGACCTAAAACTGGGTCCTATGGGGCTGAAGAGGTTAACCTGCACCTAAAAAGATTTAGAGACCATCTCCCTAAGACCCAGTTTTTCCTGCAGCGTATTCTGGTCTGCAGGAGCAGCATGTCTGAAACTTTGTTTATCCATTTCAAGGCAAATTTTGGGGACAGATAATGAAGAAAATTTGCAGTCAATTATAGCCTTGTAAATCAGGATATGCCAATGATTCAGTCTATGGGTGGTCAGAGAGACCCACCCAACTCACTCATACAGAGTACAATGATAAGTCAAGAGTCTTAAAATTTGTTATGAGCCTTAAAGCTCCATGATAAACAGTGGCCAGTGGTTTAGAGCATCAAGAAGATGCATGCAGATATAAAACATCACCATGATCAAGCAGAGGCATAAAAGTAGCAACAACAAGAAGCTTTTTAGCAGGAAAGAAAAACTTGTTTCTGAAATAAAATCCCAGTCACAGCTGTAACTTTTTGACATGTTGAATTTACAGCCTAAAAGACAATGAATAATCAGTTACAAACCCAAGGTATTTATAAGAAGATACAGAATCTATCACATGACCCTGAGCTGCAACAATAGAAGGCAGGTTCTGTATATATATATATGGACTATAGGCAGACGGTTACAAAATTTAGAATTTGTTTTTTCTGTCAGAGGACAGACTTGCAGTAATTAACACAGAAAATGTTCATATACACTGTCACTGAGATTTGGCTGTTTTCCTAAAATCAAATTTTTCCTATCTTCTCCTGACTATGTTTATTTGTGTGCTTGTTCCTGAATTAAAAACCAGATGTAAAACAGCCCTGCAGCAATAAATACAGAAAATAGGAAGCTTACAGTAACTTTTCATGAATACATAGCATTGACTTCTTTTCTGCTTTGTAATCAGTACTGTGACAAGTCTTTGAAATGCAGCCATAAATGCTGTACTTTTACTAATTATGACTTAAAAAGCAAATCCTGGCCCTGTTCATAAAATTTAACTCAATGAAAACATTGAGACAGTCACCTTCTGTATGGACTGTAAAAGTCGAGTGGAACTTCTAAAATACATTTGTTTTTAGCAATTTTCGAAATGATGCTGCAGGCCTGATTTAGATAGTCCTTGACTATTCTTTGGTCATCATATATTGATGGTGTAATACTATTATAGATGGATATGAAAATTCCTGTCATTTTTTTTTGCTGATATGTCAGCATTATATTTCAGCAGAATTTATGAATGCACCGCAGTGTTTCACCTCATAAAGTGAACTGATATAATATGAGAAATTTCAAGAAGA
Source organism: Cetoscarus ocellatus (assembly GCA_037902135.1). Classification (NCBI taxonomy): domain Eukaryota; kingdom Metazoa; phylum Chordata; class Actinopteri; order Labriformes; family Labridae; genus Cetoscarus; species Cetoscarus ocellatus. The sequence continues at coordinate 432,930 of JBAMNC010001417.1, forward strand.
ACTTTAGAGATTTATGTAAAAAATGATTTTTGGAGATGTCAACATATCATATATTCACAAAATCCATCATGTTGTAAGCACATCATTAGTCCACTGTAAGCCTAAGGAGCATCAAGAAAATATATTCTGGCAAGAAAAGAATCTAATGGCATTTAGTGAAAACATTTTGTCTGTCAAAATTTAGGTGAGGCAAGTTAAGTCTTTTCCACCAACCCAGTGTCTGAGCCTCCTGATCAATACTCTGTGCTCTGTAGTGTCAAATGCTGCAGTGAGGTCTAGCATGTTGATCGGTAAGAAGGTGTAGTAGAAGGTTTTTATAATTTATTCCCAATATTGTGACATTTTAATGAGTACTGGAGTTGTTTCTCACCATTATCAGTTCAAACGTCATATTGTTACTTATGTTTTTACCAACATCTGTTCTGTTGCTCTGAAGTAAATTTGTCCATACAAGTGATTTTGCCATTTAAATGTTTTTTCAAAAGTGAAGCTGGTCCTTTAATATTTCTCAAAGGGCAAGTTCACCTGTTGCCGCAACACAAAAGAGAATGGGCAAGAAATAAAAACAGGCTTTTGTTGCAATTCACATTTTTCTTAAGAGATATGTTGAACACGTTGGAGTTATCTAAGTCTGTCTTCTGCTGTTTTTTTTAATTTAAAGATTAGATAAAACGTAAGCCACAAACATGAGTGAAGGGCAGATTTTGCTTTCAAATTTATATGAAGTCTTTAAAGTATATCCCAGCAACAAGCTAAAGCAGAAATGTAATACCTCAAACTGACTGCCGGTCTGTCATAAAATGTTATTTATTACTCTACCCATACTGTTGTTGTAGTCTGGCTTTGAAAACATCAACAACCAAAGCCACAAACACTCATATAAAAATACATAGCATTGATCTTGTGCTGTGTTTGTTTCCTGTAACTGTAGATGGCCAGGACGCAGAGGAACAAGGCCACAGCTCACCACTTGGGTCTGCTCAAAGCACGTCTTGCAAAACTGAGAAGAGAACTCATCACACCAAAGGGAGGCAGTGGTGGAGCAACAGGGGAAGGTAAATTAAATATCAAGTATTAGGGCCTTTCCAGATGAAGATAAAAACGTTTTTGTATCTGAAAACATTCTCTGTAAAGATGGCATCATTTCAAGAAACGTGTCTGTCCACGCAAAAACTCTGAAGACGCTGTAGTTTATATGCCGGGGCTGCAAGTGGCGCTGTAATGCTGTTGCAGACATACACCAAAACCAGAGAAGGCAAGCAGCTGTCCAAACTGAGACGAATTCAAGCATATCCACACAAGTTTTAATTGTACAGGCGTTTCGTCCACACTGATACAGTGTTTTGGGTGCCCGAATTCACACTTTTTTGAAAACAGGTCCATGAGTGGATAAGTCTGGAAAACGCCAGCCTTGTGTTTCCATGCAAGATCGCTTTGGCTTTTGCAGCAAAATCTTCAGCATACAGCAGTGTTTGTTCACATTACTCATTATGTGTGCGTATGCTCCATGTTTTCAGTGTTTTCATGTGGGCGAACACATTTCCTGAAATGATGCTGTCTTTGCAACGAACGTTTTCAATACGAAAATGTTTTTGTCCCTGTGTGGACAGGGCCTTAAACACTCACGTTGGACCTTAATTTTGCACGGTTTAGAATAGAATAGAATAAACCTTTGTTCATCCTACACGGGGAAATTTGCAGTGTTAAAGCAGCAAAGGGGACAGCAATGATAAATAAAAAATAGACGTAAGTATAAAAAACAATATGTACATTATTATAAATATATAAAACTCTAGAAATATAAAAAAAACAGCACTGTAAGAATTATTTACACGCTCACAGAGTAATTGCTCATGGAAATATTGCACGTTGTTGGAGAATTGCACAGTTTATGGTGACTGAGAGCAGTGCTGGTTGTGCAGTCTAGCAGCAGCAGGCAGGAAGGACCTGCGGTAACGCTCCTTCACACTCTTTGGGTGACGCAGCCTGTCACTGAAGGAGCTGCACAGGGCTGTCAGAGTGTCCTGCAGGAGTGGGAGTCCCTCTCCAGCACGGATTCATTGAAACATATTCATTTTTCCAAGACTTAAATGCCATTTTCCTGATTCATGTAACAAATTTTTATTTGGTGTTTAGGTTTTGATGTTGCCAAAACGGGTGATGCTCGGATCGGCTTTGTCGGGTTTCCCTCAGTGGGAAAGTCAACACTGCTCAGTAACCTCGCAGGTGTTTACTCTGAGGTTGCAGCCTATGAGTTCACCACCCTCACAACAGTACCTGGTGTCATTCGCTACAAAGGTGCCAAAATCCAGGTGAGGGGATTTCTCATTTTCAAAGGATCTGAGAATGTGTTTTCAGTTCTATCTGATTTTCTTATGTTTGTGTCTTGCTTCCTTTAAAGCTCCTCGATCTCCCAGGAATCATTGAGGGGGCCAAGGATGGTAAAGGAAGAGGGCGACAGGTCATTGCAGGTAAGCCCCTTGGCATCAGAGCATAAAGACATGTTTTTTATCATTTTTTAATTTTATTTGAAGCTCCTTTTTTTAATACCTTGTGCTATTATGCGCCTCTAATGGCAGCAATAAAACTTAATAAAGAATGGAGGATGGTTTAGAGGATTTCTGTGTCTGCTGATCGGACAGAAACTAAAGTATCCTGCTTTGAAATGATGTCTGTTGTCCTATGGGCTTACAGTTAATGCTTTAGCAAACAAAGTGCGCTGTGACAAACACAAGCTTTTCCATAAGCCATTATGCTCTCATGGAAGTGGTCATGGATAAAAATAACACCTCATTGTTTTTCCCTCTTTGTAATCCATCTCCCTGTGTGATTCCACTCATAAACCAAAGTCCACTTTTATCTCCTTTTTCTGTTTTAGTGGCTCGAACCTGCAACCTAATCCTGATAGTGCTCGATGTTTTAAAGCCTCTGGGTCATAAGAAGCTGATCGAACACGAGTTAGAGGGCTTTGGCATCCGACTTAACAAGCAACCACCAAACATCGGCTTCAAGAAAAAAGACAAAGGAGGCATCAACTTCACAGCCACAGTACGTCTCACACTGAGGGACTGCATGATAAATCCACAAATAGAACTTATTAAAATGTTTCTCTTTTAGAGAAAGAACAAACAAAAATATTGAAGTGATAGGAGCTTGTCACAATAGCAGATTTGTCAATCATGTACACACAGTGCGGGTACAGAATTAAGGGCAGAGTCCTGAATTGGAACAATTTAACAAAACCAAATTTTTGTCCCATTACCTGCATTTATCCTTGTGTCAAATCTGAACACTTAACTCGACCTGTGTTTAAATTGAAAGGTCACATAGACTTTTGAACAGACTTAATCTTTTAACTCTGCACAATCAATCTGTCCTTATAGGAATAGCAGTGCTACACAGTCACTGACACACATGCCAGTGTGGGCACACAGATAAGCAGATACAGATACATCGGACATACAGATGCTCTCTCTCTTACAAATACAAACAAAAAGTTAAAGACCCTTTAAAGCAAAGTCTGAAATTTTACTCTGAAAACACAATAAATCAAGGAATAAAGTCTCTTTAAACATGTGAAAAGACTTTTAAAATTACACTGTAAGTGAGTTTATCCTTTTCAGCTCTAGGTTTTCCTGGGCAGGGTCAAATCAGGGACTCAATGAAGCAAGTTATGTCCCCCCACCCCCACCAAGCACACACTCTCAAACTCACACACACAACAATTTAGTGACTCTCGGAGCTTTAGTCATGTATGATTTCTTGTCAAGCTTGCCAACTCTACCATTATAGAGCATAGAACTAAAAATTGGCCACCAATTAAATGCTGGTGTTTAAGTGCATTATTGGTTGATTTTGTTCAATCTTCCAGCCACTGGGATCAGGGCTTTAACAAAGGAAACCTAACCGAGTTATTCCCTGGAGGAAAACAGCTTTGAATCCCAAATTACTGCCACTCTGCCTCTCTGATACAGAATGTTTTAATTATTTTACAGTCATATCAGGATATTAAGTCTGCATATCTCTATTTGCTTATAGCGCCATGCGCACTGCTTATCAACAGAAAAGGGTGGAAAGAGTGTCTGTCAAGCTGGATAGATTTAAAGTGAGAAGTCCAGGTGTGAAAAGATGGATGAAATCCTGGCCAAATTTAAAACATGTTGTATTCAATTAAATATGCTGCTTCATACCATGTTAACTGATACTCCAATTAAATGGCACCGTAAGAGTTCCTTGAATAAAATAGTGATGATGAGCTTTTCACAACAAGAATAATAATAATAGCTAGAGGTGCTCCAATAGCACAAACCTCTGCCAAGGCATTTCTGACACCATTTGCTGTATCTCGCAATGTCAAGAAATCCTTAAAAGTCCTGGATCTGCATGCAGATTTAGGATGCTTTCAAAATCAAATCACTTCTTCAAAAACAGAAGGGCCTTGGCAAAAGTAATACTGAAATTGGTGGCTTATTCTGAACGAATTATTAGATAATTAAATGTTAGGGAAAACAAACTACATACCATTTTAAATGTGTTTAGCTCTTTTGGCCTTCTTGTTCTTACCTGCTGCCCTCACATTTTTTTTTTCATTTGCTATTCGTAGCTGAACTTTTAATTTAAATTATAATATTCTTTAATATACAGACCATTTTTGCTATTTACCTGTTTGGTACCTGCTTAGTTTAGGACCATGTCTGAGCCCAACCAACTCATTAAAAATAGTCTTCGTGTAACAATAAGCCTAATGGGAAGTATTGGTCCATTTTTGCATTTTCCACAGCAGTTATCTACATTATACCAGTTGAAGGTTGTAGTTATGTCTGTACCTGTACAGACCTGGGGCCTCTGCCTGTATATTTCTGGTTTTCTCTCCCTGTTTGCTGAGCCTGTGACATTTTTGAGTCAGTCTTTGTGCCGCGCTGTTGGGATCACAGTTCACAAGTCACAGGTGGGACTAACTGAAAAAGGGCAGCTTAGGTGACAGCATTGTCACTTTCTTTGCTCTCTGCCCGACTGTCAGAAGGATAAACACTAAGTTAGCATCCTCAGGAGAAGCCAGGTGACTTTATTTTCTGACCTGTGAATAAAAATGGACCAGCTCTACTCTCTTTGTTGCTCATGGCACTTTTTGTTGAAAAAATGACCAAAAGTTTGAAGCTTTGTGAAACCTCAGTACGCTGATACTTTCAGTTGTTGAAGTAACAGTTTTACTCTTAGAACACATTGAAAGATTCAAGATCTTGAAAATGCTGAAAACCTGAAGTGTATTTAGTCTAGGGTTATGAGTACAGATTTTCTACTTGTCATTCAAACACTTGATGAGGTTGTAAGTGAGATTGTAACAAGAAGTCAGTTCAAAGGATGTGCTTGTGATTAAGGATTGTATGTGTCATGGATATTCTAACTAGATTGTCAGTTAATTTTGAAGATAAGAATTTTTCTGGCACTCTATTAGTCTCAGTAAATATGTCGAAGAATCAAGTTCTCTGTTTGTATGATGCTCAGGTGTCCTGGAAACCTGGAAAATGATTGACTAATTTTCCAGTCATGGAAAACGTATGGAAAATGAGGAAAAAAGTAAAATGTCCCAGAAAAGCTTGATTTGTCCTGGAAAATTGTTCATCTTCCTTCTACCTTGTTAGTGCACAAAAATCAAACATAGGAAATGAAGTAAAAATGTACTTGTTAACTAATGCACACTTAGCCATAAAATATGAGTAGATGAAATAATGCAAGTCCAGGAGTAAAATATAAAAATTCAAAACAATGGTGACAAAAAGAAACAAAAAAGGCAAAATTAAATTTAGGCTACTTAAATGGTAAATCAACAAAATATTTTTATAAAAAGCAGAGTAAATTAAGATTTAAAAAAGTATAAACCATACATTTATAATAGTAAGACACTACATAAAAGCCAGACTTAAAAGATAGCTAACAGACAATTTTCATGCCCGAAAATTAGAAATAAATACATTTTAATCTCAGTATGATACGGTTTAGCTAGCTAGAGATATTTGTCATCAACCTTTAATCTTGTTTTGTAGAAGGTTGGATTAACCTGAGAATTGCCCACACCAATACTGTAACTTCAGTTCGTTATGTGACACTGGAATCTGTGGCTGTCATTGTGCTATTCTATCCTAAATTTGTCATAATTTCTAAGAATGTCAGAGAATGTATTATACTTCATAGATTTGTTACAGCCATAGACTGCACATCTTGTAAATCAGACCTCTGGGGCAAAAGAGGCATAAATTTAGCAATCTGGTTAAATGTACAAAATGTAAGGTACTACTGTAGATGTAGTAGTGTAGTACCACTGTGTGTGTGTGTGTGTCGGGGGGTTGGGTGAAACATCCTGGAAAAGTCCTGGAAAATGATTTGTAGAAAAGAGTGGGAACCCTGATGCTGGTTTCTAATTGTTTAAGTTAATCTGCCTAATATTATGCAGAAACAGAGCACATGTTTACCTCCTACTGCTGTTCCAAACATGAAAAAGCAGTGACATACCGCCCTCTGGTGGAGATGAAGGGAAACAAAACTTGTCTCAAGCAGAATTTATATTTAGTTGGGCAAACACTGTAACTTCTTACTGTTTATTATTATTCACTAATTGAAAATTGCACTGGTTTTAATATAATGATACATTTGCACAATCTAAAACTACTTCCACATTTAGACATTTTAGTCTGTAAAATTAGTGTCTGTGTCTTATTTGACGTCCTACCTTTCTCTCTTTCTCCCCTTCAGTGTGCACAAAGTGAGCTGGACGCAGACACTGTAAAGACTATCTTAGCAGAGTACAAGATCCACAATGCCGACATCACTCTGCGTAGCGACTCTACTGCTGATGACCTCATCGATGTCGTGGAGGGAAATCGGTAAGCTGCTGAAGGGCCAGGATGGGCCCCTCCAAGTGGGTGTGGTCTTACATCCCACTGCATCCAATGCAGATAAAATATAAAATGCTGATTATGTGTCATACAGGGTCCTAGCCATACATGCATTTTTAGTCAGATTTTCATTCAGTTCATGTGTTTGTGTTGGGGCTGAACAGTACATCATTTCATTTTCACAATTGTAATGTCTCCATGAGCATTTACAGTATCAGTCATATGACTCAAAGCATGTCATGCTGCCACTTGTTTGTTCAATGGAAAGCAAAACCAACAGTTTTCTCAGCTCCTTGACTATCTACAATAAAATTTCATCTGATATAGCAATTAGCAGGCCTACTTGGAAAACAGAGTCTGGTGCAAGCAGAGTTTGTGTTCACTGCTGTTAACATGGACAAGCAGACACATGCCATTGTAGAAGATGGGAACTGGGACCTGCTCATGATATCACAGTTAAATAATTAGAAATGGTTAATAACATCTGCTTCAAGGAAACACATCTGGTAGCCATACGTTCATGTGTATTGTCAAGGATGAAATATGTTGCTGCATTTTCCTCTCAGTTTGTCTGTGTACATCACAGTTGCTGTCACAGGGCTGCAGTGAGTAATGGAGGAACAAGTGGGTTCATAGATAACATAACTTAAGATTAAATTGTTGCATATTAAAAGTCATCATTTATCTGGAAAGTTCCCAAAAATTTGCAATTTATATCACATGAGGAAAAAACGCTGCAATTCTGTTTTTTTCCCTGATCTCATTCAGCCCTATTGTATGTTTTTATTCAGGGTGATTAAAAAAATGTCACAAACTGTCAAAGCTAAATGCTACATAACATTCAAGTCAGCAGATTCATCCAAATCTCTGGTAAAGGGTATTTCGGGATGCATTGTGGGTCTAGCTTTGTGCTCTGGTGTCATAAATGGACCTTTGTTCGCAGAGCAGTCTTCCAGCATTTGATCACGCAGCAGCAAACATACAAGCACTATTTCCTCCCTGCTGCTGTTGTAGGTGGTGGGAAAACATTTATAGGATCTTGTTTGCACCAGTGGTTCCTGTACCATTAAACAGAAAAGGTTTATGTGCTGATATTACAAACCTCACAATAAGTAAGATTTTGGCAAAAGAGAATTATGAGCCACTATATTTTTTCAAATAAATATATAAACATGCAAACTACAATTGTATTCAAACAGAGCGTTAACATGGTCTGAGAGTTGCATTCTCCTTTTAGAGCATCCAAATTAAAAGAGCAAAGAACCTGTGCCAGGGGTAAAATCTGAAGGGTTTAGGGGGAACAAAGCTGATTTGAGACACAGAGTCACATTTGTAAACCAAACACTTCGAGCTTACTGTTAAGGCAAATCATATTCCCTGAGGCAAAAAATGTAGGATCATTTCATGAAAATGCATATTTAAGTTATATAAATTAACATAAGCCCAATGCACGGTGCCCACTTCAAGGTTCCACTATATTTACATCCAGAGACATTCACATTAATTCTGCGAGGCTGCAATTATCTGTGTTGGTTTACCCTGCAACACAGCTCGGATGTGCACGACACAGAGCGTGCCCCCACATACACACAAAGGCTCACCCTCAGCACTCCTGCCTCTCACTGAGTCTGCGCAACTCCTTCTCTCCGGTATCAGGCCTCTCTTACTACCTCGGGAGAAGGAACAAAGAGGGAGTCAACTCATCCCCACATTCTGTCTCCGGGTCATTCTCCATATTCATGCTTCTGCTGGCCCGGGTTCAAATCCAGCATGTGACCAGTTTGCAGAGTGTCCTCCTCCTACTCTCTTTCACCTGCTTTCACAAGTCTATCCTAAGAAATGGCAGTATGAACTGGGCTATAAATACAAATATTTAGCTTAAGCATTTTCTTAACTTTCCTGGAAATAATACATTTCAATGGGCTTTAAGTGTGTGTGGGTGTGTGTGGGTGTGTGTGTGTGTGTGTGTGGGTGGGTGTGTGTGTGTGTGTGTGTGTGTGTGTGTGTGTGGGGGGGGGGGGGGGGGGGGGGTTGCATAAGGTCATTTGACTTAATGATTGTTCTATTTCGCCCTTATCAGTCGCTGTACCTTGAGTGAACATCCCTGACAACAGACGTTAATAATCGAAGGTTCAGATAAGGGAACAGACAAAAGATCAAGCTTTAACATCTAAACTGTTAATTGTATTGTTTATTAATAATAAACGGTGGAACCAAATTAGAGATTTCTTGGACAAACACCAACTTTCAAAGAGCACGAAGGATGAAAGTGTACTTGAATTAGATCAGTCTGGCAAAAGAAATCAGTTGATTGTTCACTGTTCACTCCTGCACAATAACCGGTCTAGTTCAATCTCTAAAATACACGAGTCCTGCCAACACTGGAAAAACTGGGCACTGGCAGGAAAAAGTTTAATTTCCTGAGTGAGGCCACAAAATGCGCAATCAGAATGTGGGCAATAGTGCAATGCATTCAGGTGACTTTATTTGAACCTGCTGGTTATTTTTTATCAGACATCTATATTTATAATTTTTTAACAGTTGGTTGACTGTGTGTGTTTCTAATGTCTCTAATTTGTTCTACACTCATGGTAGACCGCTCAAACAAATTTCGTTGTATGTACAGCATGCAATGAGAATAAAGGCTAATCTGTTCAATTCTATTCTATTCTATTTACAGGCTTATAAATAATTCTGCTCAAACAGGTTGCTGGTATTTGTAGTTAAAAGTCAAAAAGTGACCATTTTCATTTGATTCTTTCTTCTTGATCAGTAAAAGAGACTTAACAACACATTGAGGCCAGCTGTTGTTGCAGCAGTGTTATGGATAGCACCCATTCTCTCTCTCTTTTCATGACAGGGTCTATATCCCATGCATATATGTGCTCAACAAAATTGATCAGATCTCCATTGAGGAGCTGGACATCATCTACAAGGTGCCGCACTGTGTGCCGATCTCCGCTCATCATCGCTGGAACTTTGACGACCTGCTGGAGAAGATGTGGGACTACCTGAAGCTTGTGCGCATGTAAGAAAAGTTCATCTTGTCTATGATGCCCTGAGGACTTCAATGATGCAGACTGAGTATTATGTTGTTTTGCAGATCCAGACTGCAGAATTTAAAGTCCTGACTGACATTTTGTGTAAATTTGCAGCTACACTAAACCCAAAGGCCAACTCCCTGATTACACGTCTCCCGTTGTTCTTCCTGATGGAAAAACTGCAGTTGAGGATTTCTGCTTAAAGATCCACAAAAACCTCATCAAAGAATTTAAGTAGTAAGTAATGATTACTTTTGATGATTATTTTCCATTTTAGAGGGAATTCTGTTTTGAACTGAAAAACATTTGATCAAAATAACATTGTTTTCACTCCTCTCACAAGTCTGGTTTTCACTCTGCGCAGTTGTTGATGTTTTTAATTCTTCATTTTTAATTGAAATGTTTGATCAAATCTTTTGTTCCTCAGCATCTTCCCATTTAAACAGTTAAAAATGCCAGAGATTTGATTTACTTATATTGTGTTTGGATTTGAGTCTTTTAAATGCTTTGCCTCAGTAAAAGAATAAAGTCAAAGAAGGTTAAATGATAATAACTTAAAATCTCTAAAGACTCAACAAAGTTGTCTAAAAAGTGACAAATGTCTGATAATAGTAATGACAGAAACATATGCAAAGTGCATCTGCCGTGATAGATGACCATCAGCACCATTGTTAAGCTGTTAGTTTGTGTTAATGCTGGTTGTCTTACTTTACAGATTTGCAACTTTAAGATCACATTTCCTGCTGCATTCACACATCAGCTCACCCAAACTAGGACCTAAAACCTTTTCACTGAGTTTGCAGAATGGGTTCTGATTAAAACTGGCTGATTGTGTGACACATGCAGCTCAACCCCCAAATTTGGGACATTTTTATAGATTTGTTGCATTTGTGAAGCGCTAGCAATAAAACATGAAAGGTTAATTTGTTTGATGAATGAGTAATGATCATGCAGTTTAAAAAGTCACGGTTGATTAACCCTGAGGCTCTCCAAAATGGTGTTTTACCCCGAACTCAAGACAGTTGAGCACCACACAACGAGTGCTCCAGCTTCATCCACAGACATGAACAAATAGACACAGTGTTCACCTTTTAAAACAGCAGCTGCAGTTAGTCGACGCTGCATAAGTAAATGTAAGCTGACAAGCTGGAAACTGTTGATTTTTAGGATTAAATGTGCCACTATGTATTTGTAATAAAACAGATTTTGATGAAACGTTGTATTAAACAATGGTTTAAGGTTAGCAAAGCTAAAGGTGAAGGCATTGAGTCTGCTTTCTTTCCTTTCTAAAGTGACATAAATATATAAGAAAATGATATAAAAATACGACTGACAATGAAAACATGACTTGACATTTTGAAGAAATGTGTGTATGTGTATATATGTATATATATATATGTATTTATATATATATATATATATACACACACACACACACACACATATATATGATATATCAGTACACATGGACCTTTTTTAAATAAAAATCACAGATATAAAAATACGACTGACAATGACAACATGACTTGACATTTTGAAGAAATGTGTGTATGTGTATATATATGTGTGTATGTGTATATATATGTGTGTATATACATATATATATACACACACACACACACACCCACACACACATATGATATATCAGTACACATGGACCTTTTTAAATAAAAATCACAGATATTAACATTAAATTGATTTTGATGGATTATTTGTTCAGTGGTATGGTTGATGATCACGTTAGCATTAATAATGATTATAATTGAGACACACAAAACAATCTAAGATTAAAATTGTTATACACTACAACCTGAAGTGAGTCTGCTGTATTTTCAGTGAGCATTAAATTGATAGATGCGCTCAATATCTAATATATCTAATATCAGATCATTCAAGTAAATTAAATGTTCTGGTTTAAAGTAAGTATATAAAAAGCTGCTCAATGACAGTAACATGAGTTGATGTAATTAGTGACTTATGGTATCTGCAGTGGTGAAAATGCTTTTGCCACAGCTGTTGAAGGAATATTGCAGGCATTAAATCTAGGATATTTGTATTTTCAAGACAATATAATAGTTAATCAGTTTTAACTTTAAATATCTTGTCTCTGTGCTGTATTCAATCGATTATGCGATTTGCAATTTGTTATTATTATTATTTTTTTACATTTTACATTGCGTCCCAACTCCTCTGGAGTAAGAATTCTTACTTTTTTTTTTTTTTTTTAATGCTTTTTAATATTGAGTCCTGTAACAATAATCTGCATTATTCCATGCTACAGTTCACTGTGACAAGTCTTTTAGGTGACAAGGTTTCCGTCTTAAATAAAGTTTAGAAGTGAAGTTGCAGCAGCTGAAGCAGTGGTCATTAAAAGCTTAAAACAACACAAGTCTCTTTAATCACAGCCTTTAGCCTCTTTATGGCACTGCTGGATAATCATTAATCTAAGAGTCTGTATAAAGATCTGTGATGTTGTGTTGCACCACCATCTCCAAAGTGGAGAGCTAAGATCATCAATCAGTCGATATATTAGTGCAGCTGAGCATTAGCTGTCCCCTGGGGAATTAATGGCTCCAACAGTGACACCAGTGATTAGAAAGCTTTTGTTAAGGGTGTCATTGCACCCTGGAGGTTATTTAAGTAGGCAGGGCTGAAGTAGCTGAAGCAAAGAGAGAAAAAAATCACACAGAAACATTGTTTTATGTTGTGATCAACATGTTTTTGTTTTTTGTTTGTTTTTGATTGGACCCCTCATTAACTTCTCCAAGGAAGTAATGATTTTGGCAGTATTTGTCTGTGTTTGAGCAAGATAACTCAAAAGTACTTCACAGATTTTTGAGAACTTTCATGCAGCATTTGTCATGACACAAGGAAGAAGTGATAAGATTTTGGTGATGATTCAAATCTGGATGCAGATTCAGGATTTTTTTTAAGGATTTGTTAACATTGTGAGATAGGGCAGTTTTTCACATTTGCGATCATAACTCTGCTGAGAATGTCAGAAATGCCTTGGCAGGGGTTTTTGCTCACTGAGCACGTGTAGTTCTGTTTTTTGTTTTTGTAATTTGTGCCTCATAATGCGTCAATGATGCATTTATATTTTTTTAGTCAGAGGGTTATCGTTTTTGTAAATGCATCCCCTTCAACTGTTGAGATATGATTCACAAAAAATTCTCCTGTTAGCCAATCTTAGCCAACATTCAATCAGGAAAATGAGTATAAATGAGCAGACCAGAGAGAAGCAGCCAAGATATCGCAGTTGTCCCTATCACTGATTATGCTGTCTGACAGCAGTTTGTGTGTGTGTGTGTGTGTGTGTGTGTGTGTATATATAATCCCTTATGGCATTTGTTAGGCATAAAATTGGCCCTTGTACAAATGTAAATGATGACCCCTGTGAAACCATAGAGTGACAATGTGCAGTATTCTGAGTGAAATGCCAGCACTCCCTTTGTGTGATTGAGTTCAGTCAAACTGGTGTTTATATCAATAAAAAAATAATAAAAAATGTATTTAATAATATTGTTTAAATGGCATTTAATTGGGTAAACATAGCTAATGACTTCATCTGACTCGACATTTTTAAACTGAAGCCTCTGGACTTGACTCAACTTGCCTGCTTTTACTTGAAGACTCTACTCGACTTTTCTGTCTCCAGACTCGACTTGACTCAAGACTCGAGGCCAAAGACTTGTGACTTACGTAAGACTTGCAAAACGATGACTTGGTCCCATAATTTGGTATTTATTGCCCAAGTACATTTACACGTACAAGGAATCAGACTTGGTAAATTGGTGCAACAACAATAAACAAATAGAGTAAAAATAAAGAATAAGGAGAGATAGAATAAAGTAGAAAAATAGGTAGAAAGAAAGTGCAAATTGAATAAGGTAAATCTAAAAATACACAATATAAACAATATTTATAAAAAAAAAAAAAAGAACAAAAACACAACCCACAGGTGTACATACAGAAGATGTAGTGACCTGTACAGATGAACAGTATAAACATAATAATGAAAACGGCGTTTGCCTTTGTCCATTCCCTTACCAGTGCCCTTCATTTACTTCTGCATTCCTTGCAAATCACCACCAATAATTACCTTCACCAAGGAGGTTGTTTTTGCCGGCGTGTGTTTGTCTGTTTGTGTGTTAGCAACATAATGCAAAAACTACTGGACAGATTTTACTGTGATTTTCAGGAGATGTTGGTAAAGACCCAACTTAAAAATGATCAGATTTTGGTGGTGATCCAAGTACCCGCCATTGGTGAATGATTGCTTTTGCTCAATAACTGTCTAACTAATAATGATATCAACATGATTCCAAGGGCTGGGTGTGGGTTTTCAGGGTCATGGAATCATGTTATGATGGTAACTTTATCATGCAACTATTGCTTATAGATGTAACAGCAACATGTGAGCTACCTTGGCGGAGGTTTGCACTCTTCAAGTGCTTTCTAGTTAGCTCTGTTATGATGTTACATAACTGTTTACTTTGTATATACTGAGAAAATATTCTTCTATTTTTAAGTATATCTATATTTTAATACTTTCTAACCATACTTTGCACTGTCTATGCTAATGCCACTTGTCCCTGTCTGTTTTTATGTCATGCTCCTACTCTATGTGCCTTCAAATGGCCCCTAGGGGACAGATAAAGTTTTCTGAATTAAATTGTATTGAAAACAAAAATGTCATTCTCTGGTGAGAGGTAGACAGCTCAAACTACAATAGAGGAGTCAAAGAAGTGATCGTGGATGACAGGATGCAGAGGCAGACCAAGTTGTGGCTTAACAAAAATGATGCCCCTCTAACACTCCATGTCCGTGTGATTTTCATTAAATGAGGGTTGAAGCACCAGCGACACGATAAACTGGTTGTCAATGCAGTGCAGCATTATTAATCAGGAATGTCCATGCGTTTGTTGATGCAGAAAATCCTGTAGACTAAATTTTCCACGCAGAAAAGAATTGGTTAGGCAGAATTGGTTGAATAAGCAGAACAATGGCATTGGCATTAATGAAATGTCGTCAAAAAGTCTTCCAGGAGAGCTGCAAATAATAATAATATACTAATTTCTGGTTTTATCATGTTAACTCCGAACCTTCTTACCTTTGGAACACTCCACTTGCTTTTTGAGCATTTCACAACTTTTCATTGTCTTTCAGGCATCAAATCCTTTTTTGTTTGTTTGTTTTTTTTGTGGCCTTTAAAAGACTCTAAATTGTATGAGTTTCAATATAATATTACATTTCTTTGTGTTCTATTAAGTTGAATAGAAATGAGTTCATGTTCTACTATTTGAGTTGTCCCAACCCTTTTATAATGAATATTTGTAGATCATTAAATTGATGTTTATGGAAATGTGCAATTTTAAATTGCCTAAAAAAATCTTCATTAACATTCATTTATTCTTTCTCTCCAAATAGTGCTCTTGTGTGGGGATCATCGGTGAAACACAACCCTCAGAAGGTGGGAAAAGACCACGTGTTGGAGGATGAAGATGTCATCCAGCTGGTGAAAAAATAAAAGAAGTCTTGGTGCTCTGCATGGCGTGTGTATCACAAAATGTTCAGTAAAATAAATCTGTAAATCATCATATTCATTAGAGCATATCAGTCATGTGGGTTTTATTTTCTGCTCGAAATGAGATGGATGTAAGTGTCACATCAGGAACTTTGAGTACTTAACACCATGAATAGTTCATATTGAATAGTGGTTAAGGCTTGCATTAAAATCTTCAAAAAATCTGTACAATAAAAGAATTAAGGGGTTCTGCTGTGTTCATTTAACCTTCATAAATGTAACCATGTTTGTCTTCTCATCAAAGTGTATGGTATGTATTTTAACCTGTTTTGGGTGTAATGCATATTACATTTTGAACTTCCAGATCCAAGAAGAGCACAAAGATAGGAAATACAAAAACAATAGTACAAAAAAATGTCAGTCAAGCATAATGAGATAACTTAATCAAAAACTAAAAATACAGAAAACTGATTATAAAATAAATAATAAATGAGGTATGAGTATTAAAGGGGGGCCTAATGCTGTAATACAATGTTACTGAATGTCTTTCTTCTTCAATCTCCTCCCCTCCTTCATCAACACTCAACCTCTGTTCTTTTCTTAACTTCTGACACAGATTCAAAAATATTTCTCTGAGCACTGATTTGATTTTTTGAAAGAAGGAAAAAGTCCCAGTGCCAGATCAGGTGAACAATGAGGGTGATCAAGTACTGGGATTTGTTTTTGGGCCAGAGGCTGCTTTAATGAGAGTGCAGACTGATCTGGCACACGGTCTTGATGAAGAATGAAGCCATTTTTGCACAGTTGTGGTCTCTTGTGTCTCTTCTGACTTTTTTCTTGCAGTTTTTCTTGAACCTGTTTGTAATAGTGTTGATTCACCATTGACCCTTCTGGAACCCACTCCTCCAAAAAGATACCCCTAAATGTCCGCATGGCCTTGAGTTTGGACTTATTTTGTTGTGCTTTTTTACCCTCTTTGGCAATGTTGTTTTCAAATTTATTAACTGCTGTTTAGTCTCAGGATCATATTAGAAGATCCAAATTTCAACACATGAAATCACTCCGTCTAAAGTGGGTGTCCTTCAGTCTGTTTCGAAATGTCTCTACTGATTGCTTGCATTTTTCCTTTTCATCAGGATTCAAACATTTTGGGGACACTTGGGCACACACTGTTGTCATGTTTAAATTTTTGTGCAAAATTAGCCGAACGTTGTCTTTTATCAATGAAGATCATTTCTGCTCTCATTCTTATACCGAGCCTTCGATCATTTGTAACGATTTGTTCAGTTTGTTGAATGTGTTCAGAAGTTTTTGATGTGCATGGGCACCTTAAATATCGTCAGCTTGGACATCCTGTTTGCCTACATCAGATGTTTTGTGACATTCAAACACACATGCACGCTCCCCTTACACCTCAGTTATCGTACAAGAAGATTCGACTGCTGTTTTGATCAGTTTCAACAAAAATTTCAAGTTAATATGTTGCTCAACTTTTAAGCTAATGATTTTCCGACAGCATTAACTTCAATCAGTAGGTTATTTGAAACTCACAGCTGTTGTGCATGAATGCCCAACTTTTAATTAAAAAAAAAAACACTGTGACTATGAACCACATGGTTTTATCCTTTTAAGTGCAGTCACATAGTTTGATGGCTATACCACGTACTAGGAGAGAAGTATACTGACAAGAAGAGTCTTCAGGGAGCTTTTTTTAAAGAGTAGTTTAAATTTAACAACAAGATAGGCTGTAGAGCTAATCCACTTAAAACCTTCTAAAATCAATAATTTAAAATCAGTCGTTAGGTATTTAGGAAGCCAATAAAGAGAGGCTAAAACTGCTTCATGCTTCCTCTTCTAGTATGGAGACAAGCAGCAGCATTTTCAACTCAAGTTTTATTGTGATTTGAGCCATATGCACGTATACAGTAAGGTGAGATTTGGTTCCTCAGATAGTTTTGGTACATAGATATGAAAGTAGTGAGGAAGAATTATTGGTAGTTATTGTCTTGCACAACATATTAGATAAATGTGCAAGACAAAGTTCGAAGTGTTAGAGGTAATGTATTTTACATGAGCTGCAGACACCACAAAGAAGAGTTATCTAACTCAGGATACGGAGAACAATAATGATCAGGTCTTGATGTTCTAAGACAAGGTAACTGTCAGTCTCCTTAACACCAAAATGAGGGGGCATCAAAGTAAAAATGATGCACGCTGCTCTCTATGACTAGCGTCGGTACATTTTCTCAGAGAAATTCCAGATAATTTTAAAAGTATAGTGATTTATTAGCAAAGAGGGTGACTGTCTTTTTACTGTATCTACATACATTGTATATTTCTGAAAAAAGGTTTGGAAATGTTAATTTGGTAAATTATTTCTCTCCTTAAAAATATCAATTGTTATTGTGCATTATAGTGTTGGAAAGTCCAATTTGTCACCTTTACAATGAAGTCCAACTTGTAAAGATCATCCATTTGTGTAATAAGCAACACAGCTAAATGTGCAGGTAGCACCCCCTCAAAAAAAAATCTGACAGAATCTGCAACTGGAAGTTGGTGTTTTGGATATGCAGGGTGGCAGCATTATTTCGGTGTCAGCCCTGGTACCGTATCCAAGCTCAGGACTAATTTCTGTGGGACTGGGTCCATGAAGTGGGGGTCCCAGGAACACAATACCTCAAGAAGACTGGTTCCTCACCCTTGTTTTACTGAGGAATGGTAGTGATTTTTTTTTTTTTTAGGGAAAGAGGGGATTTGGACACTTTTTTGGGGTGCTGCCCACACATTCACCTGTGTTGCCTATTCCATGAATGCACACTCCATACAAGTTGAATCTTGTTTTGGAAGTCCTTAGTGGCTTTCCTAAGGATGCACGGTTCCAACTAGTATTACTGAAGAGTGGCAATCATCTACCAAAATAACCTTTCCATTCTTTTTTGTGGAGTATAGACATTTTTATTTGAAGTGTATGCTGGTGGCAGTGGGGCCTTGAAAATGATTCTGACTGCCATCGGGGGGCCCACAGGAAAAGTCTTTGGGGGTCAACTCGTTCCTCCTATTTGACCTCTGCAATGTCCACAATAGAGTGGTGTAGGAATAAGTCCAAAAACTCCAAATGTGAGTAAACATTTCAACACATGTTCCCAAGGCTGAAAGTCTATGGGATTTCAGAGTAGTTTTTTTTTAAATATGGTTTGTGGTGAACACATGCGTATTAGATTTGAACGTTTCATTTAAAATGAATTGGCATTAGCCTGCTTTTGAAATTTGAAGTGTTATTTGGTTCTTAAAAGGATGGTTGCAGAGAAACTGCTAACAAGGACTATGAAAATAACAGGCTATGGTGTAATACATACACCGTAGCCAAAGCAGTGGGCACTAACTTGATCGGTTCATTTGATGTAGAGGAAATTCTTAAACAAGAGGTCACAACATGGCATTAAATGTAGGACGTGTGGCTGCTGCTTCAAAATTGTTGTAGATCCGTTATTGCCTAATAGGAGTTTTTTACCTTAGACAATTAATTTAAGGCTAAATACTCATGAAGGTTTGATCTGTTTGTGAATTTGATCATATTTGCTTCAGACCTTGTTATCAGCTATCCAAGAACACTGAAAAATCCAACAGACTTTTAGTTAAGGACACTAGTGTGATGCTAACCTGGCCTACAAGTATATGTCATCCCTTCGCCACTCTCTGGAGATGATTTATCACAGAGGCATAAATATAACAGCTTGAAGAGACTATGTGAATAGTGCTAGAGGCAATAAAACAGTATGTTTGATTTTTTATTTTGTACTGATGTCACCACCTCCCCCTAATGGGACACACTCCCTGTGCGAGGTGTTTGTTCAGTCCACAGCTGGCTTCAGTGGAAGAAAATTATCTAGGTATGCCTATGCAGCCACAGATAACATTAGAGCACAGTGCTAAAAATCTGATGTCACATCCACCACTTGAGATGGGTTAAGTCAGACACAGCTCATTAGTCTCTAACACAAAAAACATCCTATTCTGTGCAGGAGCAAAACAGAGAGGTTTTTAGCCATGCCCATATCTAATATCTTGGAGTGGTCAACAAAAAAAAAACAAAGGAAAAAGTATATTCTGAGGATGTCCTGGAGTGATGTTAACTTGTTCATAATAAAAAAAAAAAAATATGGGACTCAAGAAATTCAAGTTCATACAGATTTGATATCTTCTTGGCAGTTCAGCAACTGCTGCATTTAATCTGTGTTTAGATTTCACAGTCAGATCTGAATGTCATCTGCAAAGTGTCTATGCAAATGCCTATATAACGTAGGCATCTTTTGTTTTCCATGTCTTTTTATTGGGATTTTATAATTGAAGTAAAAAGTAAATGAACAGAGGAGACAGAGCAAGCAATAAGATAAACTATCACAATGAAAATTAAAAGGACATAACAGGTTGACGAATAGCTCCCCCCCAATGAAGACCTTGATAATAATTCAACAACTACACTGTGCATATTAGGAGGCGAGTTGTTAAGTTGTGTTTGTATTTGCAAGGCATAGTATAAGGGGTGTATTAGTTATATCCTCTAACCACATCTTAGATGTTGGTGCATTTACACTCTTCCATAATGTAAGGATCTGTTTCTTTGTTATTATGAGACTGTATGAGATAAAACATGGCTGTGCTGTGCTTAATTTCTTGAAAATTTCAGATACTCCTACTATAATGAGTAGAGGGTCTGGCTTGATCATAATCCCCATGACTTCAGACATTATGTTAAAAATGTCAGTCCAGAAAGAGTAAACCTTTGGGCACAGTACATAACTACGGAGATGGGTAGCAACAGAGATTTTGCATTTGTCACACAAAGATGATATTTCAGGATATATATTATGTAATTTTTGAATACGACAGTGTCTTGCACTGTGTAAACAAGTGCTGATATTCTCAAGGGCCCTGTCCCATAGATCATCCGTGATTGGTTTGCCAAATTCTTTCTCCCACTTGCATGTGTGTGGGCAGGAGGGGAACTTAAAGATAAGAAAGTGTTAGATGCGTGTTATCATCTTTGGTTCACTTGCCGGCAATTTCAAACAGTCATCTATCAATGAATTGGATTCAGTCACATAATCTTTCAAATGTTTACATATATAGTCCCTGATTTGTAAATACTGAAAGAAATTTTATTCCCCAATCTGAATTTGTGCTGTAGTTAAAAAAAGGGCACATATCCCTTGTATGTACAGATCTCCGACACACTTAATACCTTTCTGGTTCCACGCAGAGAAAGCCATACCCAAACCAGAGGGGGCAAAAGTGGGATTTCTATCTATGGGTAGTGCAGGGGATATAGATTTAGGGTTGAAACTGGATTTGATTTGTTTCCAGGTACGAGTCATATCATTAGTAATAGGATTGTTGTTATAATAGCCTACTGATCTTAGTTGGAGCCAATAGAATTGCAGCTATTGAATATGGATGGCAGTCCTCCTGTTCAACCAGTAGCCAATTAGGTGGGGGTTTGTGGTATTTAGTCAGAAAGTGAAAGTCTTTGTCGCTGAGACCCAGTAGTAAAACAAAAAATTCGGGAGTGCCAATCCACCAACAGGTTTTGGCCTGTAAAGATATTTCTTGCTTATTCTAGGGATTTTGATTCACACAAAGAGAGGATTATTAAAGAGTCCAGTTGTTTAAAAAATACTTTTTTAAGAAAGATTGGGATATTTTGGAACAGGTGTAATAACTGTGGAAGAAACACCATCTTAACAGCATTTATTCTTCCAATTAGCGAAATAGGGATAACGTAGGCATCTTTTGCATGGGTTAGATCACATAACATTACATTTGTATAAAAAATAATAATAATAAAAAAGAGGTTCTTCTGAATATTAAATAAAGCATATTAGTTTCGTTAATGCATTTTTCTGGATATCTGGATATCTGGATAATATCAAATAAAGATATCTGGGTCTTAAAAAAAAAAACAGGTTACAGAACAAGACAAAAGTATAATCAGCTCGAGTTTTAAAACTTTTAAATGGTTAAGGAGATTTGTGAGGACTCAAATGATAAATAAAAACATTTAAAATGCTTAAAACAGTCCAAATGCCATAAAGTTCTCTATAGTACATAGTTTAATTAACCTTTTATTCTATAATTTCAGCTGAAGAGTTTTTTCATTGCTGTTTGAAGCTTATTTGCTTCTTTAAAAAGGATAATTTGGCTGTAATTATTATAAGTGGTCCATTAGAAAATATATAAATCATCATATTTATTGATACATTTGCTTTACAGATGTTTGGTGTGAGAAACTGTGCAGAGTTGCTTTTTGGGGGATAGGGCCCAATCTGATTTCATTTCATGGGGCCCAAATTTTCTGTCAGCGCCCCTGAAGGTGATTGAAAGTGTTTGAAACTGTGAGTGTGCTGAGTGTCATTTGTAAAAAAAAAAAAAAAAAACTACATAGACCTAATCAGGCTTGAAAGGATGATAAGTCTATTTACATTGCATATTTTGAAGAATATTCATACATATATCTAGCTTCAGCATTTTTTAATTTAAGACAACAATTACAAAACATGATCTAGTAGTGTTTGCAGCATTGTGTATTCTGTTTTGATATGATAAGAAAGTAAATTAATCATTTTGAGTGTATATTTGTATCATTCACAGCTATAAAGAGCCGAGAGAAGCTTTGAAAACACCTCAAGATAGCTTAAAAAGAGCTTGAATCTGACCTTTGGAAAGTTGTGTAGACCTCGTAAATTAAGCCCAGGTTCCTTTTCCCTTTAATCCTGTTTGCTACAAAAGGGTGTCCTGAATGATGATATTACGTCAAAAATTGTTATAAATAAATAATGTAAATTCCAAAAACCTCAAGATTATATCACTTAAAATATTTAAACATAGATACAGATATTTAGATATAAACATGGACACTTTTGTTCATTACAGTCAAAAAACTTTGATTTATCCAGCTTGTGGTCTATTTCACCTCTCATCTCCTTTATCACAGCAACATGCTCTCCCTCAGAGACCCTCCCTCCCTGAGCAACAGTGTTACTGCAACCATTGCAGTCTGGTTCAGAGAAGAAAAAGAAGTCTCATCTGAAAGGCCTGCCCAGCAAAGTGATTTATGTGACATTGATGATGGAGGCAGTTATTGAGGCTGGTGGCCCTCCCTCTCTCTCTGGTTGGGACGGCCACTCAGGTTAATCAGTTCATTCACTCAGACGCAGTCTGGGGACATCATAAGCCAGCTGTTCACAACTTACAAGACTCCATGGAGCAAAATGAAGAGCATTTCATCAGAGCCAGGAGCTCTCCTGGAAGAGCGCATTATCTAATGTCAATATGCTGCAAGCGGAATGAAGTGTGCAGCCATTTTGTGTCTGAGCACCTGATGGTAGTCAGTGGAAGACGCCAGTGCACATGTAGGAATATAGACTGAAGAGTACAGAGATATAAGATATGATGGGACTGGAAGGTGGAAGGAAGATGACTCCACACTTTACATTTTATTTCTATTTAATCTCTGTTTAATGAGGAAAAACTACTGGGGCTTAAATGGGGTTTTTTTTTTAAATGTCCTAGCCACGACAGACATCAAATTACACAAAAGATACAAGTAAAAGATCATAATTTCAGCTGAGCTTCCTAAAAATCTTTAGGCTGTTGTTCAGCATATTAAGTATGCTGCTGCAGTGCCTGACGATTAAAGCTTTGGCTGGTTATAAAAAAATACCCAAATTTCCAGTAAACATTACAGCAAAGGAAATGACAGGCTTAAAATATATCAAATAAATGGCAAAAATAGATCTCATATATTGTTCTCCCCAAGTGGTCATAAAGATGGACTCTTTTGCTTAAGTGTGCCTTTGAATTGACACAATTTCCATCATTCTCATGCATTAATTTATTTATTGATGTATTTATTTAATAGGGACAGTGCACATTAATGAACATCTATTTGGAAAACAATAGATGTAAATATGCCAGATTATAGCACAAATGCCAATTTATATCCGCAGTCAATTATAAGTAAAACAAGTGTGTCTGATTCTGAAATCTGTCAGTCTGGGTGTTAAACAAGATTTTTTATGCAACAAGGTTGAAGTTAATAGATATGCAAAAAGGCCAACCTGCAGGAGAGACTACACGCGCTAAGGCACTTTAATGCTCAGTGAAGATTCCAGCGATAGTGTTTAAGGTTAAAGGCTCTTCTGCGAAAACGCCGCTTTTGTGGAAAAACTGCAGTGGTCCAGGGTACAGTCCCTCTGTCCCGCAGCAGCGGCAGGATCAACCCTCGTCAGACACCACCCCTCCCTGCCCCCACCCCTTTTACCCTGTAAATTATAGCAGCACTTTAGCTAATGAAAGAGTTGAAGACCGGGCACTAATAAAAGCCATTAAGTGAATAAAGCACTTCCCCCTCTAACAAAATTAAAGAATCTACCCATTTGGAAAGGGAGGACTCTGTATTAATATTTATGAAATGCGGAACCGTCAGGACCCCTCCTTCCCTCCTCCCTCAAAACTCCCCAACCCCACGTCCAATCCCAGCCTGACCAAGTCCTCGTTGCCAGTGCACCTATCCCAAGAGAACATCAGCAACCCCTCCTAGCTCGAAGGAGGGGCAGGAGATGGGGACTTGAAGGGTGCTGAGGACGCAGTCAGGACAGTCTGCCTCCAGTAGAGCAAGCTGGAAGACCCCAAGACAGAGCTCAGAGCGCCCGCTTAGACTCCTTCGCCACTCAGCAGCCACCTGAACCCAACACTGACATCAAGGCCAACAGATGGAAAGGAAAGGTTGGTTTTGTGGAAAGGCCAGATTGGTATACTTTGGTAAGTCCACCAGACTTTGGATGATGATGGTTAAATATGAACGGAGGTGCTGCTAGATTTTAAATTTGCAATGGCGAATTGAAGGTTATTGGGTTCATCATCTTGACCCTTAGCCTTGAGAGTTTTAGCATATTTTCATTTTAAATACTTTACATCTTTTAATGCTGAATTATTGAAAATGTTACACCTTTATAAATTAGATTTGGAGTTACATTCAGAGATTTAAAAGAATTCTGTTTTGAAGTCAACTTTTAAAGTCATAGAAAAGGTAAGCTAAGGACACCTAATTCTGTTTCACTATCATCTATGCCTAAAACCCATCAAACCATCCAATCAGCCGCTCTACATCCCTCTAAAACATCTTCATTATTCTCAAAAACAAAAGTTTGATTCACCACCACCACCACCGTCAACAACCACCAGCATTTTCACTCAAAGTACTTCCATTTCTGTGCCATCTGGTCCTCGCCACAACAGGGATTTTCTTTGGTGCATTTGTATGTATTACGGTGTAATTTCATCACACAAAGTGGTCCAGTTGCCAGACCTCTAAGTTAATTATTGTACCAAGCTGTTTCATTTTCGTAAGATGTCCCCGGGGAGTAGAAGGAGACACAGGAGAAGGTAACAAGATTGTCAAACCGTTTGGAGAAGCCGCTCTCTTAGCTTGATGGTATCACTGCACTTTGACAGTGCACTCAGGGACCGGTAACATAGTTAGGACTGAAAGGTCAGCAGTTCTGCCTTTAGAGGACGGTAAATGTCCTCAAATGGATAAAAGCAATAAGTGTCAGTCTTGAGTCCATTGGTATCCCTTTATTTTTTAGTAAATCATTGAGAAACAGGGCGCTGTGAGTATATGTGTATGTAACACGATCATCGGCGTATTGCCCTAACTCTGTTTTCATTGATTAGTTCAACCAATGTACTGATTGAGAGCTAATTCAGTTAAGTGGCAGTTCCACAGTGATGTATCTGATGAATATAAATTTGGACATTTGTACCACAAATTTGAACAGAAATTTTGGATTTTTTTAGTTGGGTCAGAAAAAGTTGGGTGCGAAAGATGGGAGGGTGGGGTTTGTCGCAGTTTGTGCGCAGGATGGGTGTAGCCCTTTTTTCCGCAGTGAGCGTGACCTATGACTAATCGTTTCTTTTTTTTTAATTCTGGAGATGTTCTCAGCTGCAACATTTAATTCGCTGATCATTATGTGAACTAATGGTTCATTTTTTATACAAGCAAGGATCTCCACCCTCATACCTTTTGGACTTTTTGGCACTTGGGCTGAACATACAAGATCAAGATGTTGGATTCCTTCTTCAGACCAAAGAGATTATTTTAACTGACGATGCTTTTCTTTTAGGAATTTGTTAACCTACCCATCAAGAATACGTGAGCCGCTAACCACAGAAATGGTTGTACCTTTTATTCCCTTTTACTTCCTTTTATATTTGAACTGAAGCTTTTCAGTTGCTTGGATGCCGTATATTGATTCAAATTCTCTATGAAGTGTGTTGAGGTTTTTCCATCTTTGCCCAGGACTCCATTGTGCTTGATCTAACCATGCAGTGTGTTGTCTGTCCATGGTTATGCCAAGCACCTTGGAGGCTTGTGAGCTCACTCTACTTTCTGTTTAAAATCACTTTGCATTTCTAAAAAAGCCTTGGAACTTGTGCATTTATGCATTTTTGGATTGTCAGTGAATGGTGACGGACAAAATCTTAAATATTGGAGCGAATTAGTAGAATGGGATGTACATGGACAGATAAATCAAAATCTGAGTGTTCTTTTTGTGACCCTTTCTTTATTCCAATTTCAACTTTAATTATGTTTTTTATATTTATAGTGTTTCATATGTTGTCATTTTTTTCACAAATAAAATTGATCTCTACATCTTGTGTATTTTATTCATGCCATTTTTTAAATAAAGGTAATAAAATATATAAGGGTTGAAAAAGAAGTACATAATATGCTCTTTTTGTATGACCTGGTTGATGTCAGTGTGGCAGATTTGTGGAAACAATCAATTACAGTAAGTGCTCAGTGGCTTTTAACTGAGGCTCATAATCTCAGCATGTGGAGGTCATACATTAACACATTGTGCAGCCTGATCAGACTGTGAATACGTCATCAAACCTGTAAATTACGCACCCAGATGCCCAAAAAAAGCGTGTGGACACAATGAGGTTTTTTTTTTTTTTTTACACAATAAAAATGAAACAGGTTTTGATTTGCAGAGGTGTCTGACTCAGTTTCCTCTTTTTCATGATTCAAACACAAGTTTAACATTTGACCAATAAAATGTGAACAAGTAAACCAGTCTCTTTCATTTTTTGACTCAGTTTAATACATTCAGTCCTGACCAACATTGAGCATAAAGAAAAGATTTGGTGATACAGAATATAAATGTCGAACTAAACAGAAGTTGATGGGACTTTGGGGTAAAACACTGCTAGAACAACCTCGACAGCAATTGAGTACATTCTCATCTAAAGTTGTAATTATTGAATCTCTTGACCTTGAAAAATATTTGTCAAAGTTAAAGCAAAGAAAAGTGTACCTCTAAAAATAAAGACTAATTCTGGCAGCAGTATTTGCCAGAAGTGCATTGGTTGTTATTGTCCCTGTTGCTCTCTCACTGATACAGTGGTGTATCTCCTGAAAGCAGTAAATCACTTTATTAAAAAATCCGTAAATTCTTTTCCCTGACAGATATTTATACTTGTGGATTTACAAATAGCAGAATACCATTAATGAAGTCCGTCATTTAACCTTAATATGATGTCACAGTGCAACAAGACATATTACACAATACTGATAATAATAACTGTGTCATATTTGATAGTGCCTTAAAAAAACAAATGAGAAAAAAATGACTGTTTTTTAGACTTGTGGTAACTTCAGCCACCTACGCAGAGCAACAACTTTAGAGAAATTAAGCTTATTACATCAAAATCAACAAGCAAGACATACACCTGTGGTTTTCAAACTGTTTTTCCCAAGGCACACCAAAAATCAAGCCAAAATCTCAAGGCACATCAAATTTGCTTCTTTGCAAGATGGACTCTTAAACATGTCTGTAGCTGTTTATTTTATCCACTAGTGCCTGATAAGATAAGCCAAACAGATCTATAGCTCGTGTCACAAAACTACTTGAAAACCTGTTTTATGCTTTATATTTGAACTTTTTCAACATTTCAGCAATATCTCAGCAATATTTAATGGGGCAGGACTAGATCAGCTTTTGGCTTCATTCTGTCCCTTACAAAACTGGGTTGTTGTGTTAAGATTCATGCAAATGTACATACATGTTTTTTGTTATTTATTTGATGGATCTGTACAGTTGTATGGTTTACAAATGTATTCTATTTTTGTTTAACCTTGTTTAATTTTTTTAAAAGTTTGAGATGAATAAAAAGTAAATTAATGAGGAAAGATTGGAGGGAAGAAGACTGAAAAGTCATAATTCCCCTCACTCACCAATTAATTCTGTTAAGTCTAACAGCAGGTCCTTTATATTTAAAACAAATCAGTAATGCACTGACATAAACTGAAAACTCATTTATTCTTGTTGTATATACGTAATATTTCATTGTGGTGACAAAATTCCAAGACACACCCAGACTTGTCCCAAGGTAAACCATTTGAGAACCACTGACAGATAGCACAGTCAGCTCAGTGAGGCCTTCTATGCCTTATCTCTATGAGAGATGATTTTTAATTTGTGAAAATGATGGTCAGTTCTAGATTCTATCGACAATCATGTACATATAGCACAACTTAGATATAGATTTATGAAGGTAGTGAAAATATAGCCCATGAGTTTTATGAATTTTACAGTTTCATTTCTTAAAATACAAAAATACACATCAAATGGAGCTGTCTATAAAAGCATATAGTTCAAAAAAGGCAGATGGTAAGATCATGCCGAGGTCTGTTAAATCTCGAGACAATATACTTCAGCCATTAGAGTACAGTGGGAGGGAGGAGAGAATATCTGAAGGAGAAATGTTCATTAATATTGTGACTCAATGGAAATGTAGCAGTTCACATAAATGAAAGGAGTTTTGTTGAAAATGTGATAAAGAATTTTACTGCACCCTCTTAGAAATGTCAAGGTAACAACTTCTCTGTTTGCTTAAGACAATGTGGAAACTAAAATGCAAAACATCACCAAATATTATGGGAAGGCCCTGCCATAAAAGGTTATCAGAAAAGAATACATGAAACCATACAATACGTCTTTACATGTGAAGTATTTTTGACTTTAATTATTACACCTCTTTTATCAAGGCCTTGCCTCGATAAAAGAGAAATATGTGTTGAATTTACTGCAGGGCTGTACGGTGGTGTAGAGGTTGGTGCTGGTGCCTACAGCAGTGTTGTGGGATGGGGCCCCTCTGTGTGGAGGTTGCGTGTTCTGTCCGTGCTTGTGTGGGTTTCTCTCCAAGCACAGCAAATTGAGAGGAGTTAAAATTCTGGTGTTGGTAACATTTCTGTGAGCGCAGGGTTATTTATACTCTGGATGGAGTCGAATCCCTGAAAATTTATTCTCAACAGAAAAAGTATGCATTATTCTGATTTAAATGAACCTGCATATATTGTTTCATATTGTTTAATGTTTCAGAATTTTTTCTTAATTATTGTTGTGGAAATGATTCAAACCTCATGTGTCATGATCAAACACAGTGTTTTCATTTAAGCTTGATCTTCCAATAAGTATAAAATAATTAATTACGACAATATTTACACCTTGCAGTATTAACCGGAGGTTTACACTTTGATAAAGACAGTACATTACTAACATCACGTAGAAGTGTTGGTCAAAAGCCGCGCTGTAAAGTGTTACAGCCATAAAATTTAACTCCAAAAATAATCAATAATTACACCTCGCTGGTGTTAATATACCAACTCTCTAAAAATAATTTAATCAGCTTTCTGTGGTGTGGACCAATAGCGGCACTTAACACATTAACTCTGGTAGCATATATTTGACTATGCAGATTTTGCTGTGAGTACTTCCACCCACAAACATCTCTACATGTCAGCCCTGTGATTGCACCACCTCCCATCTGATATCAGCTGGGAAAGGGTCCAGCCCCTGTGCCCCCAGAACAGAATAAGCAGTAAAGATAACGGATAGATCGATGAATGTACTACTGGTGGCGGGTAAAAGGGCTCCTATGATGATGCATGGATGGATATTAAACAAATGGATATTACCACCATTTGTCAATCATTTAAGGTGTGACTGTTAAGTAATGAGACTGCGCTTATGAGGATTAAACAACGTGGTTCACAGTCACACAAAGTGTCATATATTAAACATTTGGTATTCATGCACAACTGCTGTAAGTTTCCAACAAGTGACATCTTTAGTTCACTGTTAGCTACGGATTAGAAAAGTGTGTTTCAGCGTTGTCTCAAAACTTCAGACTCCTCATCAAGAGGAATAACACAAGCAAATTATATGAGACATTTTGAAACAAATTGCAGGAAACGCACATTTTTAGAGGTGGTGAATACAAAGTGTTTTGGGACGACTTTGGCACAAACTTTTATCATGTTTAAATTTCATGCAAAATTTTAAGAAATGTCTCTTTATCAATAGAAACCATTTTTGCTATGATACTTACACCGAGTCATCGGTTATTTTGCTGATTTGTTCAGTTTGTTTTTATAAGTTTTTGATGTGATTGGGTGCCACTGTCTTGGATATTGTCTCTGCCTTCATGAAATCATTTGTTCCATTCAAACACATGTGCACATAACATGCACCTCAGTTAATGTACAAAAATATTCAGCTGCTGTTTTGTTCAATTTCACCAAAAACTTGAAGTTAATGCACTGCTCAGCTTTAAAGCTAATCATTTCCAACACCTTAAAAAAAATATGTGCAGTTTCATCAGCTGCTGGCAGTGAAATAAAGGCGTCACTTACTGGAAACTTTGAGCAGTTGTGCATGAATACCAAACCTCTATATTTAACACTCAGTGTTATATCACTCTTTTACTATCACAAGCGCAGTCTCAATATTTAATATACAACTGGAAAAAATCTCTTATTGGGAAAAATGGATCAATGATTTTGATTTCAGAATTGGATAACTGTTTTAAGAAAACAAGATCACCCTGTTGTACATTTTTCTGTTTTTCATTCGTAAGCTCTTGGCCTGCACACACCTCTGTTATATACTACTTGAGACTTATAAAATATTTTTACTTGATAAGAAACTGGAGAGACTGTTTTCTGTTACATCTAGCACCAAAATATTTAAAAAGACACTAAGTCTAATTTGACACTATTCCAAAACATTTATTGTCAAATATGTTGTTTTGTGGTTAAGTTGGTAAGAACAATCTTGGAAAAAAAGGACATTTATTTTAAGAGACATTAGCACACAATGTCATATCTGTAGATCAGGGATGGGCCACTGGCAGCTCGGGGCCAAGAGTGACCCCTGTACTCCCTCAGTGTGCTAATATTTAAAAGGTACAAAAAGTTTATTTCTCACAATGAAATTAAATTGTGGCTCCAAGACAAACAAAACCAAAACCATCAGACATGGAGGAGTGCAGATGGTGCATTGATCAATCTCACAGCCTGAGGGAAGAAGCTGTTCAACAGTCTGGTGGTACAGCGGATACTTCTGTGTTTTCCTCCAGTATCCTCTGGGTTCTGCGTAGGCACCTCACCTCTCCGATATCACCGATGCTCAGTAGATGGGTAGCGATGATGTTTTGGGCAGTTTTGATCACTCTTTGCAGAGTCCTCATGTCGTCCTGGGCCAGTTTGTGATGTTTCCAGTCAGGATGCTTTCAATCACTCCTTTGTAAAAGTTGACAAGAACTTGGCATAGGAACTTTGCTTTCTTAAGTTTCCTTAAGAAATACAACCAAGTAAACCAATGTTTAAGAAATCTTTCAAAAACTTGTTTAAAAATGAAAATGTTTTTGTTATTGGACATACATCTTGAGCAGGAATAAGGAATTTCAAACTGAATCACCTTTTTATACCCAAAATTGAGCTAGCACACTGAGCACCTCTGAGAAGTCAAAATTTATTCAAGCATAACATTCAGCCACTAAAACTAATTGTTCTGTTCAGTGATGCAAGCAAATAACTATAATTTGACATATTAAAAAAAGTAATCATAATTTACTTTACTACATTTTCTCTTTTTGTAAAACAGTTCCAAAGCACTTTTAAAATTCATGTATAACAATAATAATCATATTTTAGCATTAAAAATATCATTTCTGTTAAAGAGCTTTTATACTGGTGCATCAACTATTACAGAATAAAAAAGATTTTGATGATTACTAATGCTGTTCATTTAAGGCAACTGTGGCATAAACCTTACATGCTGTGGTGGTCCAATCCATTTGTTAAGCACTATGTAATGACATCTGCCAGGACAAAAAAAAAATAGCAATGTTCCCACAAAAGTACAGCTGTATTGTTTCTGCAGTACTTACACAAGCATCACAAAATGCATTTGCAAGGGACAATATACTTAAATAACCAATAAGATATCGTATTAATTTACATCAATTAGAAAAGTAGCTGAATCCAGCCTGAATTCTGTGCTCATTAGCTTAATAGATTAAGTCCTGTAGTTCCATTTGAGTAAAAAGATATAATCTTGACATAATACCTTCTAATTGGGGCATTTTTGTCCCTCTTGTTGGACTTTAAGTTACTACTATTGTGAATGAGAGCATCATATAACTGAAATAAATCAGCCCTCTGGCAACAAGTATTGTGGCCCTGCTGATTGGCAAAGATGCCCATCCCATTGTAGATTGTATGCCCAGAAGTAACAATAAAACAGAATAAAACAGCATTGTGATACTGACACTGCAATAATGGAGGATAAAAATAGAATTAATCTCTGAGTCACTGCCAGAGCAGAGCTGATGTTCTCAGCTGACCAGCAGAGTGAGGAGTGCTTTAGGTTCACAGTGAACCCTCTGCAGTCTGTCGCTGACCTTACACCCAGACAGGGAATAAAGGGTTTACAGATTATCCCATTTACTCTGGACACTGGCACCCGCTTTGTATCGGCACTGTGGGACACAAAGACAATCATCCTGTTCTCTGTAAAGACAAGGTCACCACCAACAAAACACTGCAATGAAACAGCTGAGCTCAGTGACACACATGGAGATCTGTTTATTTGATCTGATTAGTAGCCTTTTCATTTTAATTTTTCTTGCAATCACAGTGTAACAAGTGCACCGGCTCATGTTCACACATTAATTCTCCTGTTCAAAAAAAAAAAAAATCACATGTAATCACAACAAATGTTTTACTGCCTGCTGAAGGAAAACATAACCGCCTGTGACAACCATAACTCTAAGTCAGCGCAGGTGGCACAAATATGGCAAAGCCTTTACATGTTACATTTGCAAGCTCAACATTAACAGTAATGCATATGTTAAATTGGAATTTGATCTTTAATATGGTCATACAGCAGTTTTCACACATGCAACCCTGAAACTTTCTACAAAATTCCAAGAGAAACCTAGTAAGAGAAGGGTCCATCTTGCTTGTTCACATTTGTCCTTTACAGCAGGGGGACTTCCCGCAAGTAAACCATTTTACAAAAAATCCTGCAAGTGTCCTGTATTTGTATGAATAAGCTGCACGTGTGAATGCAAACAACAGGGTCTTTAACAAAACGTTGACCTGGAATTTCCCTGTTCATATCAATGGACACTTTGGGGGGTGTGCGTGAATAGGGTTTAAATGCAAGACTTGGGAAAGGTCAAAAGTACTAAGGGGTCAGCAGGGTAATTACCTCAGCTAAGGAGGTTATGTTTTTGTTTGTCTGTCTGCAAGGCAACTTGAAAAGTTAAGAATGGAATTTCATGAAATTTTGTGAAAACGGTCATGGCACAAGAAAGAAGTAATTCAATTTTTGTAGTGGGATTCAATAACATTACAAGATAGGGCAGTTTTTCATATTGTCACTAATAGCTAAAAAAAAGTTCTCGACTGAATTCGGCAAAATTTTTTGAAAATGTTTGTAATGGCACAAGCAATTAGTGATTTGATTTTGATAGTGATCTGGATCCATTACGAATATGGCAGTTTTCCACATTTTCCTTAACAACTCCGCCAAGAATGTCAGAAAGTCTTGGTGGTGGTTTGTGCTCTAGGAGCTTTTCTTGTTTAAGGGTGTTGTCACTTTTTTGTCTATGTGTAAATGTGGTTTTAGTCAATGAAGGTATAGAGATGGAAAAAATACCAGGAGGCCAACAGGAAAATCCCAGGGTAGAGTCTGGGTGAAATGTACTGTCATTTGCATTCACATGTACAGCTCACACAGGATCATTTGGGAATTTTTTATTTTTGTTCATGTGCATTTATGATTTTATGATAGAGTGGGGGAGTAAAAAACCTAACAGAGCAATTTCTAGATGCAATTGTGATTAAAAAAAAAACAAAAAAACAACAACAAAAAAAAACACACTGTTTGCATTTCAGCAGAAAGCTCACCTTGGTAAATTCTAAAAATTTTCAAGGTGTTGGTGCATGTGTGAATAACGTTTGCAAATCTAGCTTAAAATATTATTTGTATAAACACATACAGCTCCCAAAGGAAAACTGAGGAAATTTTCAGGTTTTATGCATGTGTGAAATGGGTTTATTTGAAATACAAATACAAGCATTCCTGTTTCACATTTAAATTCTTTCTTGTACATCTCATATGGGCGTTTTTTTTTAAACCTATAAACGGATATCTGTACTACAGTTAATTTTACATACAGTTGAGTTATATATTAACACTCACACATATAGAAAAAATCTTGACAAAAGTGAATCCCATCACACTGCTTTATCTTGAGCTGCTCTTACACTCAAACATACCATTATATCCTTAACATTTTAGTATATGATGAGATGTTTTAACACAAATTTCAAGATAATGGCGCCAGATTGTCAGGCTGTAAACAGTGTACTTTATTACACAGCACGTGGTGCTTTTGTACATTCATAACACCCAGTTAATAACAAAAGCAACAAGGGTGATTTTATTGGAAGGATAAAGTATCAGTAGGACCCACAGTAATAACAAAAAACTGGAGAACCACAATACGGGAAAGCTTGTTTGACTCCTAAAAACAAGAATTTCCAGTATTCAGAAAACGGTTTTGTGAGTGTACAAGACAGTAACACAAAGAAAAAACAAACACCATATC
Source organism: Cetoscarus ocellatus (assembly GCA_037902135.1). Taxonomy (NCBI): domain Eukaryota; kingdom Metazoa; phylum Chordata; class Actinopteri; order Labriformes; family Labridae; genus Cetoscarus; species Cetoscarus ocellatus. The sequence goes on from JBAMNC010001417.1 coordinate 467,420, forward strand.
TCCATTGGTGCTCACATGAGTTATGTTTGCTACACTGGGATAAGAATGGGACAGTTCATTTTGTTGGACTTATGAAATGTTAACGGATCAGGATGTCAGACAAGTGCTCCCTATTCCTAGAAGGACATCTGTTCACTCAAAGGTGTTGGTTTAGGGCTTCCTGGTTTAGCTAAACTGAAGCGCTTTAGTACCATTTCATCTGAGGATTTCTGTTGTTATTATAAGACACTATGCCCCTAATGCTGAAGGACTGGTTTATCTGCAGAAGGCTGTTTTGTCAATGCTGACAGTTTCCTACAAACACAGCAAGATTGACAGCTTGAAAACCCGACTGCACCAGAGAAACACGATCATGCTGAAAAACAAAAAAAGCCCTAAATTTCATTTTCCCTTGTTGACACATTTGCTGATAATGGCATCATTTATTTTGAGTCTTTTTAATCCATCCAGTCCAGCCTTGTGAAGCTAAGTCCACCTCACAGGACAGCAGTTGATTTAGATCCAAAGAAACATGTCAGAAAGCTTTCACTGCTTTTCCTTTGTTTTATCAGTGCAGAGATCAGGATCATAGTTTTCACGTGTCAGTATAAACCAGGAGACAGTCACAGTAACCGTTCCACATCCAACACTGAAAAATCGTTCTCAAAACATCTTGGTGACATCACACAAAAGTGGTGTTGCTGCCGGTGGTGTAAGCAACTTTAAGAGTTTAGCCTTGCTGAACGATGGGAGAACAGATAACGGATGTTAGACATGACAGAAAACAGTGCTTTGGCAAAAGCATCTGAACAGAAAGGAATTTTGGCTCGACCTTTTTAACACTTCAACAACAAATGTCACGACAGGTGGAGGCAAAAAGGCCATGAGGCATTGTTTGGCTAGGCAAAGTGAACGCTAATGCCAACAGTCTGGGTGACAAGTTCCATGGCAACATTCCCTCCAAAAGGTTGTTGTGCTGTCATGATACAGTTCATTTCTCTTGTATCATATCATTTAGCAACAACAAAACCAGGTCTATGGATGGACACTAGATTAGTCTTTCATACAGGCTTAAACTTAATTTGCAATTCAAACAATGCACAGTCCTCAAAGAGACAGGTTTGGAGGGTTTTAGTCAAGTTTAAGTGCAAGTGAAAACACACCAATGTCACCCTCAGTCAGTGAGATATTCATCTTAAGCGTAGATCTGTCCAGGACCACCTGTGTGAGGGCTTTCCCCACTTAGGCGCTCCTGACTTGCCTGGCTTGGCTGGCGGTTTGTGTCACTGGATTTAATGACTCCTGCGTAGTCATGGATCCCAACCTCCAAATTTTTGGCCCGTAAGGCAGCAGCATGAAGCTTCTCAAGAAAATCCGGCATTCCTGCAAGGAGCAAAGAAAAAGTCTCCTCATTATAAAAGTAAAATAAACAACAGAAAATATGAACCGTTTGTCCACCCATCAAAGGATTTCATACGAAGAGGTCGGTTAGAAGAGGGGAAAAAAAGACAAATTTGCTCTAGGAGCTTTTCAAATTTTGCATATCTTTATATGCAGCCTTGATCAAATGCAGTAAGAGAAAAAGAACTCACCACTTGACACCATCCAGCTCACACAGTAACGTGGAAACACAGTCTGAGGGTTGTCGCTGTAGGTGAGCAGATAATCAAATCCATTCTGCAAAGATTAAACAGAATAACTGAAATACAGCTACAACATGAATAGTGACCTAAGTGCAAGATGACTTTGAAGCAAAACATTGATAAGAAACCTCATCAAAGGACTTGTGGGGGCGGATGACCATCTTTGACTGGTATGTTTGGACTCTGACAAATTCTTGGGACTCTGGCACTTTGGGATGCTCCACAGCTCTAAACAGGGGTACAAATGGGAATGTTAAAAGATATGCACAGTTTGAGTGAGTATTATTGTATCACATATACCGTTTCTAAAGACTCACCTGGATACCAGGACCATCAAGTTGTTCTCTACATCAACATCATAGCGGCGCACATAGACATAGTCCCTCGAGTACATGGGATACTGTGAGAAAGAATAAACAAGACAAAATCACAGCTGACAGTCTCAACACTTATGAATACACTTCAGCTTTACAAGCAGTTAGAGCTGGGCAATATGGACCAAATGAATGAGTACATCTTTAACTACACAAATATATTGGAAACTGTTAAATTTACAACTGGTGCATCAACTGGGCAGGGATGGTTTAGCAGTAACTTGGCCACTGAATGAGACATGAATGAAGAAAAGCATGGCATAATTTGAAACAAATGTGCAATGTCTGTGGCTGTGTGATATCAAAGGTGGAACACAAGCAACATGCTGAAACATTTGTTTAACCCAGCACAGTTAAGACATTGTTGACACAGTAAACCCATGTAGGCCGACTTTTTTCAGCACAGAAAATCCAAAAGAACTCATGAAGGAAATGACAGAGTGGGATCAAGCAAAAGAGATAAAGCAGAACTGGTAACAGCATCAGTATCAACAAAATCGAATTAATTCCCATCCTTAGTAATCTTGATCTCCATTGAAAATAATAAGATAAATACCGAAAATCTGGAATATTGCCAAGCCTCATTAGCAGTTCCTTTTGTTACACTTTACTTGTGTAACAAAGAGGATAAAATCTGACCTATGTGCACATATTTTTCAAACAAATCTCTTCCACAGTTGAGCTGCAATAAGAACACAAACTCACAGGGAAGTGTGTGGCCCAGTGTACAACCTCAGAGCCTGTGTTGACATCTCTGTCCACCACTTCAAGTTTGATAACCAGAGAATCCCACTTCTTCCTGTACTCTGTGTCCAACTAAGGGAAAGGAGAAAGTACATGTCAAGGGTAAGGCGCTTCATATAGCACAGTGATGCATAGTTCGTGACATGTTTGTGTTGTGCACATGCAGTGTATACATGTTGGTTGTGCAAGAGTATATGTAATAAAAATACAAGACAAGCTACAATTGATATACTTTACTTTGAAGACAGTCTATAATAGGAGACAGCCCAAGCTTGAAATGTCTAACCTTTAACTAAATTACCTAAGTTACAAAACACATCCACTTAGATAATTGTAATCTATTTAAGCTATTCAAAGATTTTCCATGAGTCATTAGTTTCCCTTCAAGAGTAAGGAGATTGAACTATGATGAGGGATGAAGAGCAATTCCCTCTCCTTGTCGGTCATACCTGCACATTGAAAAACTGTCTTGGGGTGACGTCAGTGTACGAGCCCAACACTGAAAGTCAAACATAAAAGATGTGCTTAGTCTTGAAAGAAACAACACCATAATCGTCACAACCAAAGGACAAAATTAAAGATCACGAGGTCTTACCTCTGTATTCATACAAGTGACTGTTAGGAAGAGGGCGCTTCCACACTTTGAAGTCCTTCTTCTCCATCACGACTTCCCAGCCAGGCTCCAGCTGTCCTGCTGCTGTTCCTGCACTTGTTTTTAGACTTTTTGCAGTCTCCAGGGCCTGCAGCTCAAATCCACACCTTGAGAAAGGATGTAAACAATGTGACAGGTTATTGGGCAAACTGCAGATACGAGGTGTTACATTAGACATATAGATCGATAACAAAGAAGTTGCACTCAAGTGTTTCTACAAGCCTTTCAAGCTTTACTAGAACTTGTGTGGTCATCCCATGATGTAGGCAAGAGGACTGATTTACAAAACCATGTAACACAGTTAATTTTATTGTCCACCAAATGTCCCACCAGAGCATTAGTAGGAGTTTGCTGGACTGAAAACAAGAAATCACTACATATTTGGTGTTGGGAACTTCTGTTCTTGTTGAAGTGGTTTCTAAACAAGTGTTGATATTTTTTTTATGGGTGTAACCCCCAATTTCCACACAGTTCACCTGAGCAATGATCCGTAAACCCTGTGGCAAATCCCCCCAAGTCTCATCAATCCATCAGTTTTCATTTGTGTAGTGTGCCAGTATCACACCTCAATATGCAGCGAGTCTATTTTCAGCAGGAAAACCAGTACTCAAGGGTTCCTGGGTCATGTTAACATAGTGAAAATAGTGAAAGTAATGTTGATGCATTCAAAAAATAAATGTCAGGCAGGAAATATAACACGTTGTTTACATGTTGCACTTCCTGTTTTCTCATAAACTCACAGTTACCCTTTGAAATTGTGATTCTCTCATGATTTGACACTTTGCAGGCAGACTATGTGGAAATCCAGGTTATGGACGCACCTGTGTGACTTCTTTCAGATTAAGTATTGAATAGAATAGAATAGAATAAACCTTTATTCGTCCCACACGGGGAAAGTACATCTGAAGTACATCTATACATTTGAGTACTTAAAAATCCCAAGTACAAACACCAGTATTTATTATAACAGTATACTCTTTTAAAATTATTTAGAAACATACGGTGCTTATCTTATTTCTTGTCAATATAGCAGTGAGGAGTTTGCATTAATTATCCTCATTTCTGTTCTAATATTAAATAACATCTTATATAATCCAACATCACTGACCTGCTCATATGGTATGGTGCCAGCATGCTGTATTAATATATAAAGAATCTTATCAGCAATGCTTTACGATCATGGTACTTAGTCTTGGTATTGGCATCACTTCTGCTGTCAGTCCATCCTTAACTTGTGTCGTATCAGTTCCTGGCTATAAGACAGTGCTAATCCAGATTAATCTACTTTATCCATGATGATGTATATATTTCAGCATGAGAAAGATGTCATACCTGCGGATTTCTTCATCATTGATCTTCTCGTTCTCCCACATGAACACACCTGCCAGGGCCGCAAACAGTCTCCCATTATGAGCGTGTTTGCTCTGAAATCTGCGCCATATGTTTCCGACCAGGGTCCATCTTGTTCTCTCGGAGTACAAGTTGGAGTAAAGCTCTCCCACCTGACAGGCCCGCCGGAGCCTCTGTCCGGTCACGAAGCCACAGTGGTCCGCAAATATGGACAGCAAGCCCTTCCTCTTTTGGCCGGAGCCCGCGGCCTCACCGGCCCCCACACCTGCCCTCTGGATCCAGGACAGCAGCAGGCCCATGCTCCTGCCCAGCCATGGGAGCTGTCCTCTGCCCTCCTCCGCGGCCTGCCTGAATGACCTGCTGCTATGAATCCTCATTGTGTTTAGGCCGACCTCACAGATGGGACGTCGGGGGACGGAGTGAAACATGACAGCTGTGACCGTGACGAGCTCCCAAAGACAAAATAACCAAAGTTCAGCAGCTAGCTAGCTGTGGTAGCTAACGATAACTGCAGCCAAAACCGCCAGTCTGCGGAAATGCACCATGCGTCACCTTTAAACAGAGAAAAACCTGATCTGTCTGAAAGCAGAAGTCACATTAACGCTCAGTTCGTGTGGTTTCCAAGGCATTTACGGACACACGACATGCAAAGTTAGCACTGACTGTTAGCTAACACTACCCGTGTCGCCTTTAGCGCGACCGTAACAACACCACGCCGCTACCCAATAAAACCGCACGTATGCCAACTATCTGTCAAAACGCACTGCTTTAGAGATACTCATCTTATTTATCTGCAACACTCATGTCTTCTACCTGTCTCCTCTTGAGACAGCATCACGTTTTTCAAAGTGCTTTTGACCTCCTCTTCCTCCTGCTCCTCGCACACCCACTCGGAAGTCCCGCCTTACAAATAGCAAAAACAAGCAGTGATTGGACGTTTTATTCTTTAAGGCAAATTTGATTGGTCAGAGCAGAAGCTTATCAAACTTTGAGGCGCTCTGAACACCAGCATGTGCGACTGTCATGGTTCATGTCCTTACCAATGCTCTGTGGGCTCTTCAATGATCTGGGATCAGAGTTGTGCCCTCGCTGCGGAAGTTGGCTTGTTGAGGTTAACGAGTGTGTACATGTCGTACCTCGTCCAGGATCAGTTCCTGTACAAGACTTATCATGCTGGAAAAAGAAAGTCAGAGTCGCCCCCGAGTGGCGTTGCAGGGTGTCGACCGTGTTAAGCAACAACCCACCACGTGTGTTTCATCGTAAAGGATCGAACAGAATAGAATAATATTGAATTGGTATTTTTAGAAACTTACATATATCTTGAGAATACACAGTTGCATCAATTTGAGAAGAATTCGAGTAATCAGACTGCCCACAAAGCTCTTCGCAGAATCACCTTCAGACAAAGACATGGAGGCTCCTGACAGTCACTAATGTATATCACTGACTTACGTAGTTGTTTCGTGTTTTAGTTTTTTGTATGTTAAATGTTGATTTGAAAATAAAATAAAATTCAAGTTCAAAACAAAGAATAGGTGTTTTGAATGATTAAACCCAAAGGGTGTACAAGTACTGAAATGAACTACAGAAAAACTAGAGTTCAGGTGAAATTAGATTTAGACAGCTTCAGAAAACAGCACAGGATTACTGCCAGGGGTGAAAACAGTAGGCCACATAAATATTGTAATCAAGTAAAAGTACAGTTACTTGAATAAATTTATGCTTAAGTACAAGTAAAAGTAACATGAATCTAGGCAGGTAAAAGTAAAAAGGGCATCATCTAAAGTGTACTTAAGCGTGCAGAGTACTTAAAAGGATACTGATGGGATGTGAAGAATCAACCTGCTAGTTGTGTACTGTATGCTGACATTTGACCCGAGTAATAACCATAGAACAGCAAATTGTCCCAATGAGTTTGTAATAAGGTATCAAAAATTAGGGGATGCGTGATATTGGATTTTTGCCAGTATTTCCAATACCATACCATTGCCAATATAAATACTTCTTGGCAAGAGTAGGAGGCATCTCCTTTAGCAAAACGGACCTGTTCCTGTCATTGTGACAGCGCATTGGCATTAGACATGGATGTGGACCAAGGAAAACAACATTTCATTCTCTAAGAGGAAACACTATCGTTTTTTAGAATGTAAATGTTATAGTGAGCTACATTCATACATTTTGTGTGTAATGCAGCCAATATATGTTATATGTACGGCCAAAATATCACAGGTAAATATCTGCAGATTTTTTTATATCTGTCAATGCTTATATTCTACTTTTTTAAGATAATATCTGCCAGTACCGATATAGTGCAGATGATATTGTACATCCCTATTAAAGATATTAGCAAAAATGTATTTTCTTTTCTTGTGAACAGCAGTTTTATATAAGCACATCATTTTTGACCAAATAAATATAGGATGCCCACTATATTAAGGAAAATTAATAATTTGCCTGTATATAATGACAAATAGCCTAATTGTTAACATATTTTTACACTAAGTCTTTTTGATTGTCTGTTTAAAAGTAAGTAATTACAAAGTGCTTTACATAAATGAAGCAATAAAATAAAGTCCCAGGGAGGGAAACACAAAACAAATCAACAAGAACAAACAAAGCTTTAAAAATTACATGAGGGCTTGCCTGTACAGGTGAGTTTTAGAAATGTTTTTTGAAGTTTTCAAAGACTGCAGATTTGATGGATGATGGGGGGGGGGGGTTATTCCAGAGGATGGGAGCTAAATAAGCAATAGTACGGTCACCTTTGGTTCTGTGTTTAAATTGTGGGACAGAGAGAAGGCCAAGATAAGATGATCTGTTTGCGGAATAGGAATAGGTTGAAATGTAACTGGGACAGTTGCTATACAGTGCTTTATAAGTAATTTTTATGCTTTTCTAGTTTATTCTGAATTTTATGGAGATCCAGTGTGAGCCACTCTTGTGAACTTCCTTTTTCTGCCCCATTATTGTGTATAATACATATAGTATTACACAATGTATAAGTAAATAAAATACAGAATTTAACCCGTATCATTTCAGATTAAAATATAATTTCAGTGTCAAGTATTGTGATGCTTACCTTGGGATCAGAACTGAAGTCAAAACTTTGGTATTGTGACACTACGGAAAACCTTCATCTGTAGCTTTTCATCCCATTTTTTAAAATCAGAAATCACATGGTATGAGAAATGCAACCAAGACCAATCCATACCCAAAAAAACTTAAGTAAAAGGTAAAGTACTGTGTTAAAAATCTGCTCATAAAAGTGCACTTACACAGAAAGTAACTCAATCACAGGAACTTGAGTAAATGTTACTTTCCACCCCTGATAAACAAGTACAGGTATAAGGACTTGGTGGTGAAACTTCCATAACTGTTCAAATGAAGAAACAAGATAGTTTTGTGACAACACCTGCAAGAGTGTTGCTAGTATCAAGCATAATGGTTACCCTACAATACGAGGGTATCATTTCTAAATCCAGTATAAATTTTAGATATGAATTATTTATAAAGATGTTTGATGTTTCCTAATGAACTGATTTTCTTCACTCGGTGTGCTAATGTGTTTTTTGTTTTGTTTTGTTTTGTTTTATTTGTTAGCAAAATTAAGGCATCTTCTTAGAGTTAGCCATTTAGGATGGCATATTTCAAGTTGTCTGGAACAGTCCTTAAATGCAAATTAATCCATGTATGACGCTACATTTTCATCTAACCTAAATAGAGAACCCTAACATCTTTATCAGCACAGAATCACTGAGATGTAAACTGAAGCCTGATGATATATAAATCAGAGTTTACAAGGATTTTTGACTTAAAAATGTTAATCTCCCAACTTCATTATTGTGGTAGACCCTACAGTTAGTCAAATCAGCTCCCTCAGTGTGTGCTGTTTGAAAATAGAAAACAATAAACAACAAATTAAACAGAATCTGGTTTGATCAGTGCACAGGTAGTTGCATTTGATAAAGGAAACTGTATCAAACAGAGCAGCAATACCAGAGCCTGATTTTGTATTTATTTATAATGATTACTCCTTTCTAACCCAGGGTGAATCATTCATTCAGTCATTCATTTTCTGTAATGTTAACCTCTTTCAGGGTTGCCAGGGGCTGTCATTGGGCGAGAGGTGGGGTACATTATGAACCGGTTGCTGGTCGATCATAGGGCCACATAGAGAGACAGACAACCCAGATAGCAAAAGATGTTAATTCAATGTTGGATTTTGTTCAGATTGGTTAATTTTGGTTGAGGTTGAAAAGTCTACGTTTATTCAACGTTAAATTACAGTTAACATTTCAAAGTTTGAGGAACTGTCTTTGAGTCAATGTTGTATAGATGATGCAATTTAAATGTTGAAATGCTCTACAATGAATTGACATTGTTTCAATGGTGCTGATGGGAAAGACAACGTAAAATGTGATTTTGCGTTTAAATGATTGTGTTTTGTGTGTTATGCTTGTCTTTTGTGTTGCTGGTTTTGTTGGGTATATTTTGAGGGTTTTATGTGGATAAGGGATTGACTGTGTGGTGTTTATGTTGTGTTTTGCTTGCAGCTGTTCTGGCACCATGAGTTAGAGTGTGGAGGACTTTGGTGACTCCACGGGCCATGTCACTTATTTACATGTGCTGACTACTGTGGAACAATGTGTGAAGTGAAGGGGATACACCAAAATCTAAGACACTGACTACTGGGACAGTTCTCTGTGGAAATCAATTCTAAAAAAATTTATATCATTCATATCATATCAGTGGACCATAGGAGTAGGAATTATCCAATAGTGACATGATATTGATAGGGTGTGTCCTGAGCAACACCACCCAATTGTATGCCCCCGTATGCAGAGGACAATTGGCAAGTGATGAAATGGCCCTTTTAATGATGACATTGTTTTAATGTCTAATGCAATGCATATTTTTAGTCGAATCAATGTTGATACAATGAAACATTCTTTCAATGTCGATCATATCATAGTTGAATCAAGGTTGATTCATTGTCACAATTGGTTGGAAATTAAATGTTGTTTCAATGTTGATCATAGCGAGCACTTTCAACGTTTTTTTCAATATCTGACATCAATGTTGATTGCAGTCTTCAGCCTGACAAAATTTAAATGTTGATTCAATCACTTTTTGCTATCTGGGAACCATTCACGCTCACACTCATACCTAAGGGCAATTTGGAGTCACCAGTTAACCTAATGAGCAGGTTTTTGGTCTGTGGGAGGAAACTGGAATGCCCAAAGAGAACCCAGGCATGCACTGGAAGAACATGCAAATCTTCACACAGAAAGGCCCTGCCCAACCCTGGGATCAAACCACCGACCTTCTTGCTGTGAGGCACATGCATGAACTGCTGCGCAACTGTACTGCCCCAGGGTAAATCATTCATTAATAATAGCTTTAATGCTTATAATACAATAAACTTGCACCAGGACAGCATGCTGTGATCATTAATGGTCCAAAATTTAAAATGACAGTCATACTATATTGTTGTAATGACCTTTCAAGAGACTTTAGTGAGTAATGATATGTTAAAAGATGATATAAGGTAACACAAAATGTAAACAAGAGAAGAAAATTCTTGCAAAAAGTGTCATTAAAGATTACAGTGAGAATTTATGCAAATAAAACTGCATCCCAAAGTACAAACCATTCTGTCCAAAATTACCATATTAATCACCAAAAAACTAGCTTGTATCAACTGTGATCAATTTTTGAGTGGCATTTAAAATCATACACATTCTATTTCACCAAAAATGAGGAGCCATCCTGAGGAATTCATTCACTTGTTGGTATTTGCTTTAAAAAAATTACAAGAATATGACCGCAAGGCAGAATCCAAAAAAGTATATAATGCAAAACTATACCAAAGTGTGGTGTTACACCATGGTGTTACACAAAAACAAAATTTCAACACTGATACTGAAACTAAGTTAAGTATCAAAATACAAAGTATTGTTACCATACTTTTAAACTGACATACTGGTTTAATGTCCTGAAGGGTTAGTCACATTTTTCAAGTTTTTTTTTTTTATTTAATTTAATTTTATTCTATTTTATTTTTAGTAACATTAAGAATTTTTAAAAAATACATTTGCAGTAACGCTATTTAACATTTTTCTTTTAATTCTTGTCAGACCAAAGTCTTTGTTAAATGTGATCGGGGTCATAGCCTATGTAAAAGCAACATTCGGACTACAACAACATGCAGTAGTGTGCGTGAACATATTGCACTTTTATCACAAATAATATTTAGTCGGCCCGCATGTTCACGGGTTTAACATCCATTTTGGTATTAGACTGACCAAGAACTGTTCAATACTGTCTCTGAGCGTTGTCGCAAAAAGAACAGTTTGTCTCAAAGTTTGATCTGAGGTCACTCTCACTGTTAAATCATGATTGTCCGCCAGGCGTCGCTGTTTTACCTGCAGAGAGCAAGAAGTGCTGCGTCTGATAAACAATAAAAGTGTTAGGCTGTTTGGAAGAAATCCACATCAGATCTACAAAAATGACCTCTGGCTTTGAACAACTGAGATACAGCAGGAAATGTTCTAAGCATTATAAACATCGTAACAGTATTATAGCAGTCATTAAACCAACGGACTTTGTACTTAACGGCCATTTGTCCCATTTCTTCGTGCCAATCGTCTGGAACATTCTGTCAAAGTTTGGGTTATAAAGTTACTGGATCATGTCATAGTTCCACGTATATGCTGTGTAATTACTCTTTTGTTATGACCTTTAGACACCTGAACTAGGAGCCTAAAGGCGTTTGAATCGATGGCCTGGTCTTCATGGGCCTTTCCTACCATTTACACATTTTTAGTCATATGTTGCATTGATGGGAAGTTGGGACTTCATCATAAGATCATGGGACATCATGTAGCTATTTGTTTACCAAGTATCCATGTAAAACCATCACATGATTTATTCTCAATGTACTTGTCAGAGTATTCCTGCTCTAGGTTGCAGAGGGTGTTGGTTTTATTGAAGTAGGCTGAGCTTTTTATTGAGTAAGTGTTATTCTTATATTATTTTACAATTAACCATATAAAATTTGCAACTTGTCATTATTTTGGAGTGCGGGTGAACTGGGTTTCTTTTACATTTTGTTCTTGTCCATTGAGGTTAAAGTATCCTCAAAACAAGGCAAGTAAATATTATTTCCAGTTTGTGATGATAGTTTTAGTGCCATTATCTCATCTGTTATTTTGCAGAAGTTTGATCACGGGGCTGTATTTATATTTGAGTGACTCCGGTGTCTTTGGCTACTCATGATGAAACTTTAAGGGGAACGCGAACTAAAGCATCCGAAATAAGACGAGAGTTCTGGAAAATTTGGAGGGTACAGCCGCCCCGTGGAGCGGTTTTGAACCGCTGCACCCCCCCCACTCCTTCCTTTGTGCAGTGATGCCTTCAGGAACCACGGCAGGAATCGTGATTACGAGTGATGAAAGGCAAAAGATTGCGCAACAGCTCAAATTTGGGAAAGGGGGAATTTTCCATTACCCTACAGATGTGACGTCAGGATAGAGAGACAACAGAGAGGTCGTGATAAAATAATAATTATGTAAGCTGTAATTTCAGCGTTGTCCCGAGTAAATGACTATTTTACACGGTGGTTAAGTGATTTCTCACTGTTTTCCTCGGGGCTGTTCTATAATTATGTTTTTAACCAAACACATGTTTCCATGCTCACTGAGGACGTCCTCCACTGACTGTGTGTTTCCTGAACATAATAAACCACTGGTCCACAATGAAAACGACTTAAGTTGGAAGAATTGAAGGATTGCTGTATCATTTCTGGTCTGTTGCACTCGAATGAAGGACAAGTCTTCAGCAGTGAGGACAAATCACTACCACCGGATGTTTTCCTAGACTGCTTTCACATAACACTGTCCTGATAGAACAACAGTGGTTACTAGGAATAATTATGGTTTATGCCTTTTTCATGCATGTTATACCTCGAACATTGTGTTTTGGGTCACAGGAAAGTTGTATTTCTTGACGTAATGAGTCAGCAGCAATACAATTATAATACGATTTTAAGTAAAAAGAAAAAGATAAAAAACTTTTTTTTTTTTTTTTTAATTTAGGCTACGCTAACGACCCAGTAAAAGTCACAATAGGTGGTGTATTTCCAAAACACTAGGATCTTTCAATCAATCAAACATCAGTTATCAATTAAAAAGGAAGATGCACATATTCACAATTTCACCCAGAATAGTAACTGTGAAACTGGACTTCCTAAAATCTATCCAGGGCCTTAAAGTAGGGGGCCAGTACAAAATAATACACACATACAATATATGATTTTTCTTAAACCCAAACCATTGTATAAACCTAAAAATCTAAAATTTTCTAATTTACTTAAAGGTCCTTGTGTTCACACATACAATACATGCAGGCAATGGCACATAGCAAAAGGATGATAAAGGTAATTAAGTTTTCACATTTCAATAATAATGTTATTTAAATTTCACTTTAAATCCTCAGCCACAGGGTTTTCTGAATGTACATGTTTTAGTCACAGTTTTTCCTAAAAGCTCTTATTAAAAGTCAGATAATCAGAAATTACAAATTGGCTCGAATACAGCATTCTAGACATTTTTATGTAGTTTCCAACACATTTGAAATAGCATAAAGGAAAGTGAATTAAGTAGTCAACACAGGACAGTTTAGGACATTAAAGGCTCAAAGTTAAAGTGACATGATGATCAAAAGTGACAGGTTGCAGTTAACTGTACATTATTATAAGAGAAAATGAGCAATATAATATTTCAACATGGAATAGTACAAAGAAATTCTACATGATAGGAGGGTTGGGTGATAATTATAGCAAGGTGAAAGTAAAGTAGAACACACACAAGTAAACAGTGATATATATTATTAAATATCAGTTCTTGGAGAATAATAGATGTGCAGATGTGAAATAGTTTGGTGACAAAGCGTTTGAATGACCTGTCTGGGACTTTAATGGTAGCCTATTTTCATGTTAATTTGAATTATTCATTAATTACACTTGAATTGGCTGTAATTGTGTGTATGCATTCAATTACACAAGTCCATGGTATTTATTGATAAAAAAAATATATATATATATCCCTGTATTTAAACTGACTCATTTAACCACTTTATTTGCAGTGCAATAGCTTTGCAAGTAGTATCTCTTTGTTTCCAACACTGATTCCTGAATTTGCACATTATTAGCTGGCAGTGATAAATAACTGTGGCTCAGTAATGAAATCTTGTGTGCTATCAGTGTTCATCATTTTGCACATGTACCTGGCTATTGTATTTACAATTTATCTGTGCATGCAAGGCTTCATGGACTGTTGTATTTATATATTTTAGTTTTAGCCTTTACTTTGCATTTAAACCGTTTAAGACCCTCTTTAAACATTAGTATCAGCAGCATATTGCACGGATTTTTAAAGACTTCTTTACTTTTCATTTACAAAAACTTACCAAATTACCACATCCGTCATTTTTTTTTTAATTTAAAATGATTTTTCTGGTATTTATTAGATTGCAGTGGAATAACATTTCCAAACAAACAAAAAAAAAAGCGGCCTTTGAGAACACTTATTAACTTCTGCTGTTATGTTTTTGGCAGCATTTGTTAGTGTCTTTGTTTGTGAACAGGATTACATCAAAAACTAAAAACAGGTTTTTAAAGTGGCAGGTTATTGAGTGAGACAAATGTTAATCTGCAAAACTTTTAAATATTTTTAAGGGTTAAACGATCAGAGATTAATGAATACCAACTGAATATTCAAATTAAAAGATAAATGAATGAAATGAAGTTTAACACTTAAAGTGGTCCAAATGCCATAAAGTTTCTTGGTATAGAGGTTTTGATTAACATTTAGAATATGATTTTCAGCTGGGGAGTATTTTTTTTTTTCCTATCGATTGAAGCTGAAATCCTTTTAACAGAACAACCTGTTACTGTATCATTTATACAGTATGTGGCCCATTGATAAAAATCCATTGTGTTTATTTATTTATTTGCTTGGTAGATGCTTGATTAAAAAAAAATTCCTAAATTTCTGGTAGTGCCGCTGTGTATTGACAGGAAATTGGCAACTATTCCCATTGTAAGGGACTAAATGTTGATTTTCTCACTATGGAGTCAGGAGTGTTTATAGATTTGTTATTGTTGATAGATTTTTCACTCTTGGTATAACTAACTCTTACAGTGATAGAAACAGTGATTGTGTTTTGTAATGGATTATTTTGGTTTACAGATATATATACACATATATATATGAGCTGAGAGGATATACAGCGTATTATTAAGTATTTTATATTGCATTTCTTTTATCATATTTGGGATGGTGAAGTTGTAGCTAAAAAGCCATGTTTTTGCTAATGAATATCAGGGAAGTGGGAGATTCAGAAGTTTTTCACCAGAGCTTTTTTTCTGTTAATTATAAAATAAATTTTGTATGTGTTTATTAGTACATCTGTGACTTTTAATATATTTTTCTTTGCAACAACCCGGGTACAGCTGTAGATTTGGCAAATTCCTGAACCTCTCACTGATTGTAAAATTCCAACTGATCACAATAATACTGAGTTATTTATAAGTCATTGAAAAAATTGTTGAGGACAAACCATTCTTCCCGTTAATTCAGTTGTCTCTTTGTCTTTTCAATGAGCTAATGTTGTGGAATGATAAAAAGATAAAGAGAGCAGTTGCCAAATGGGACAGGCTTTTCCTTTTTTAAGATTCTTCATGAAGTGCGACCCTCTGACGTCATACTACCGTCCACTCGCTGAACGCATGATCAGTAGAAAAACAGTTGGTGACAGTGGGGGCGGGGCTTAGTGAAGGGCGTATCCAATAAAATAAGGAAGGTCTGCCGGCACGAGCAAGTTCTACACATGTGTTAGCGTGAGCTCTCATTCAAACTGAGACGGTTCTGGATCCAAAAAGGAGTCTTTTTCTTTCATCTTACCGGACAACTTTCTTATCAGAGTCTCTTTATCCTGCCTTGGGCTGCTTTAAGGGTGTTAAATTTCACAACTGGGGAATTTTTTTCGGTATTCCCGCGCGCGCTATCGTAACGTTCGGTCTGTGCGCGGGCTAAGTTAATTAGCTTACCAACTAGCAGCTCCATTCTCCACAGGACTGACATCTTCAACGTGTGGTAAGTCATTAAAATTTAACTTTGTCAGATTGATACAGCCTTTGTTCATTATTCATGTAAACCCTCATTAAAGATGACTCGCCGTATCTAGTTTGAGAGAGGCAAACGTTAATGCTACTGTTAGCTGGAGATGGGATCCGTTGTTAAATGCATGCGATACTAATGCTATAGCTATCTTCGTGATTCACGAAGCCACTCGTCATTGTTTAGGTTAAACGTCGATATGACTTTGTGTTATGATGGATCATGATTTCATTTGTGTTGCAAGTAAGTTCATGTGACGCTTGTCTTGATTCAAGGTTATCTTCCGATCGACCCCTTTCTTTACATTAATGTTGAGCTGCTGCAGCACTAAATACCATCTGTCACGTATATACTCAGCAGGTCATTAAAGTAGGAGCGTTGCCACATCTTGTGTGAGAAACAAGCAATCAAATCAATGAAAAAACAGGAACACAGCCAGAAATCGAGGGGCCTGTAGAAAACATATTGTGTTAAGGCTCCACCACCACTGCCCTAACCAACCCTACGCAATTTACACCAAGGTTTTCGAAAGTTTCAGCCCGCTACCTCAAAAACGGTATAACTTAGCATATGAAACCCTGGAGTTCAAGAAAAACCACATGAATTATTGAAAAAAATTGAATAACAGGTTTCATATAATTTTAATTTTGTGTTGTAAGGTCACTTTCAAACCTTTGTCAAAGTAACCTATAACTCATTTCACTCTTGACACGAAGGCAAAATAAATTAACATAGCTATTTTTATGTTCAGAGATGAGAAAAAACTGAAGATAGAATAGAATAAAATAGAATAGAATAATCCTTTAGTCGTCCCACACTGGGAAATTTGCATTGTTACAGCAGCAAAGGGGACAGCGTTGATAAAGAATAAGTATAAAATAGTAAAAAAAAAAAAAAATGGCATAAAAGACAAAAATGTAAATGAAGTCTAATGCCATTTAGTTGGAAACAAATAGACTTGGGTAGTCTGTTCCTACTCGTAATGTTATTTATATTCATCTATATTTAATATAACTATCTTTAAAATCTTTTAGCTGTACCAACGATGCCTGGATGATGCTTCAATGTCCTTTTGCTTATTATGGAAAAAGAGAAGAATGTAAAAATTCATTAAAAAAGAAAAATAAATAGTTTAGTTATAGAGTAATAGAGGAAAGTCCGCTCTCATGAGGGAAAAATAAGCAATTCAATGTAGAAAAGAAGCCTTCCTATTATTACGTAAAAGTCCAAATAAGGAAATGACAGCCATCACGGAGTTGAAAAAAAAATGAACGACATGAACTAAAGTTTGCCTTTGCACAAGTAACGAGCACCAATGAGCTGCATATGTTTTATATTTTAGTCTTATTTGATACTAAGGCCATGAAAACATGTTGCTCCCTTCTGTTTGTGTGTATTATGATAACACGGTAAACTGATGACTAACTCGTCAGATGAGTCAGACTTAACTCGTATGAATCTATGAACCGCTTGAGAAGATGTTTTCCCGTAACTCCTTTCACTTCTGACTGGCCCCAGAGTAAGTTATGTGGTTGTGCCATTGCCTCTTTACTGAGAGAGTTAGGAGAGAAAATGAGGGATTCCGAAATGGAGCAAAGCAGGGCCGCAATAGACAGAACCCGCGATTGATAGTATTGTGTAGTAATCAGTATTATTTGTGGGGGTGGGGGCTAAAATTGCTTACAATAAGCGGACCTGGCAACGCGGCTGTCCTCTCCGATGCCGCCTATGTTCCCTATGTTAAGTAACATCCGGTTGCGCCCCTTTTACGACTTACCACGTCGAATTTAACATAAAATAAGAGGTAGTGTTCAGTTTTATGAATGCTGTATATAAACTAAACAATCTTGATGTAAGTTTGATTTTTCACGGAGCTGCTTCCGTTCAGTGGCGTGAAGCCCTCGCTGTGTTCTATGAATGAATGACGACACGTGTGCACGCAGGAGATAATTCAGACAACTCCCATAGATAAAGCTCTGTTTATGTTTTAACTACCTTTAAGGTCCGCTATGGCAGCCGAAATAACTGTTAACTATACATTTATGAGCTGTCCTGTTAATGATCGAGGACATTGGTGATATATAACCCCGCTCTCTTCCTGCGACATTCTTTGAAAATGGCTTCCCCATCAGGTTTCCTCAAAGGCGACTGCTGGAGGTCCCTCTTCCGGTCTGAATACTACGAGCTGCTTTACACGCCTGTTCAGAGGATTTATGTTGCTCGGCTCACAAGAAGCGTGTCTAACCATAGGTTGCCCAAGCATTTGAGTTATACGATAAATGGATGAATATTCATGTAAGATATGAGGTGTGGTATGACTCGGTGTCGTTCATACTGACTAATGGAGTAGTAGCCTGACCCGATGCTTAGTTAAAATATGCTCTGTAATACAGAACAGTAATATGTAGAATGATATGTGATGAAAAGGTCAAATGATGCTTGTACTTGTTGGGTAACATGGACAAAAACTGAAATTAATAAAATCCTGCATAGGCGTTGTATTTCATATTACAAAATGCATGCAAACTCATTCACACTTTCTGACTTGCACAAATAAGTTATAGCTTTAAGTTAAAAGATGGCTTTCCCACATTCCTCACCAAACCTATCCACTTTTCTTATTGTTGCCAATTTATTTGCACAGTGACATCTCTGGTTAAAATATGGCTGAATAGTATTCAGTTTTAACCTTTGGCACCATTCATAGAAGTTTATTAATATTCTATATCTCTCTCTTTTATTAAGTTTTTAGTTGTTTTTTTTTTTTTTTACATCTTATACACTCTACATGTTTCCAGTATTTTTTTGAAACAAAGGCAACATGAAATTTGTCATGACCATGTATTTATTTATGGGGGAAAGGATATATATTGTGTTTTACCCTTCATCCAAGAAGAACTGCAATCAGGCTTCTTGTTTATAACACCAAACCTTAATTTACCTGTGAAACAAACAAAATCTAATTAACCTGTTTGTTACTGTGTTGTTTATGTCAACATGAGTGCAATTGAGAGAAGTTGTTACCAAAGAAGTTAATTAATTTTTTTCTGTTTTGTCTTTTCAGAATGTACCCCTGCTCCCCTGCAGTGACATTTGCACCATGGCAGTCTGCTCACTCTGCTTAATAGCCCAGCTCCAAAGCAAAATCAACAGATCTAGTATAATTACAGGATAGCAATAAGCCCACACTTTACCTCCGTTTACCATAGTTGTTTTCTGGTCTGTGCCAGGTAAAAACATTACAAGTTTGCACTGTTAAAATCCCTTACATCCTGTTAAAATAGGTGGGGAAAGTAAATTATTTATTTTACCATTTACCTCCTGATTTCACCAACTGCTGTTTAGTTTTAACATATCTATATTAACTACTTCAGGCATTTATTCCCTTTAAGATTGTGAAGTAATTTATCTATAGTCTACAATCATGGTTTCAGCAACTACAGCTGCAATAATACTCACTACCGCTGTTGTGACACAGACTCCCCTTGTAGAGTATACATGGCTGCTCGTTGTTGGCTTCATCATCGCCTTCATCTTAGCCTTTTCTGTGGGTGCAAATGATGTTGCCAACTCATTCGGCACAGCCGTGGGCTCTGGGGTGGTCACCTTGCGACAAGCATGCATTCTAGCCACAGTGTTCGAGACTTTGGGCTCAGTTCTTCTCGGGGCCAAAGTGAGTGAGACCATCCGCAAGGGTATCATCGATGTGAGCATGTACAATGGCACAGAGCAGGTGCTGATGGCTGGATCCATCAGCTCTATGTTTGGTGAGTATCATTAGCTTGTCTTGGAAGAAATTACACATGAATTATGAAACTCTATCAAAAAGATCATCCTTGTGGGAACAAGTTGAGGGGAAATGTCACAAGGGCGTAAATAAAATGAAATAGCAGTGTGAATTGGACCAATGTCTACAAATGACTTATTCTATATAAGTATGTTTCAGGCAATAACCAATTAGGGTCAAGGTATTTGAAATAATGTTTTGTTGTGATCACAGTTAGATTTTAATTTATAAACTGAATTGATTAAATTGTCGACTGTTTTTATAAAGCACACATGTACTGTAAAATCCAGTGTATGAGCTGTCCTTGTAACAATTATTTATTTTCTTTCTTTTAGGCTGCATGTCATGCTAATATGCGACTATTATACCAACACAAAATACTGAGAATGCAATGCCATGACCACAAGTGCAGCCATCACATGCACACATCAAATACAGGCTAATGCTACTGCAAATTTGTTCCCATACATTTTAGCTTATAAGTAGAGGCAGCATGGCTGCTTAAAACGAGTAGAAAGCAAGCAAGATGGAACTGGCCCAGGTAGACTAGACTGTTTGTCAGCATTTGTTACAGATGAAGTAACTCGCATATGAAATTAAAAATTGCTTATTAACAGCGGCAGATGATACCGAACGTTTTTCTTTGCACAGAACCCGCACGTTGTAAATATGTCTGAGCAAATGACAAATCATGAAATTTTCAGACAAAAGGAATTCCAAGTTGGCAGAGTGCCCTTTGCAAGCCTGCCAAATCTGAAAGTTTTGTAGAAAAGCAGAAGGAGTTCTGTTCTAATTCAATCACATTTTTTTTTTTAAATCTTTTTGTCATTAGGTTCTGCTGTATGGCAGCTGGTAGCCTCCTTCCTTAAGCTTCCCATCTCTGGTACACACTGCATTGTTGGTGCTACTATCGGATTCTCACTGGTTGCCAGAGGCCAGCAGGGAGTCCAGTGGCTCCAACTCCTCCGTATTGGTAAGTCACAGTGACAAGCTCACTGAAATATGGTCCTATGTGTTTGGTTGAAAACAGAATGTATGAATATGGAAGGTGATAGTGACTGAGAATGCAGCAGTATTACAGTCATTCAGCCCTAATTTTGTCAGTGTAGAGAAGCCTTTGTTAAAGGCATTCCTTAGTCGGGAACCCTTGACATGGTTGGTTTAAATCAAGCCTGTGCTCTCTTCTTCATATCTTGCTCACTGTCTTCTAAAGCTGTCTTGCATATCCAGTAAAGGTAGTAGTAGTTAGATGTTGTATGTGATGTAGAAGATTTATGATTGATTTCGTCATTTAGGCAAGATGGATGACGATATCAGTTGAGGTAAAAAGATGTGTCGGAAAAAGTATGAGAAAACTTGAGTCACAGCTTAACAGGAATACACAGTAGATGTTGGAAATTTCACAACTTCTTTCTAACTTCTGTTGCACCATACAGTAGTTTGAAGTTCATGTCCTGCACAAAAGCTGAAGGTAAAATCTGGGTTATTTGAAGACACTGTTAATTTAGTTGCATAATGGGATGAACAAGACCTGCCTGGCTTGTCAGAGGGACTGTTTGCCATGTTAATGAAAAGCCAAATAATACTCACCTTATCAGGGAAATGACCTGGCATGTCAGCCTTGTTTTTTTCACTCTAATTGCTTTCCTGGATTCCAAATTCCACATTTCCACTAATTTGCCATGCTCATGTTTCTTTAATTCACAGTTGGTTCCTGGTTCTTGAGCCCCCTCTTGTCTGGAATAATGTCAGGGATTGTTTTCTACTTTGTGCGCATGTTCATCTTACAGAAGGTAAGCTTTTTGTTTACAGGATGTAGATAGTGTCTTTTTTAGAAACCAGAGAACATCCTGAGTGAAGTTTAGTTCATTATTAAGAAAGAGGAAACGTAGTATGATAACAGTGGAGCTATTGTTCTCTGAAACAGTTCCTTATTCGTTTCATACAATACGGTTAAATTACCATGCTGCCCTTGTTATGTCATTGACTGTAATCAGACACACAAAATGGGACCAGTTTTGTTGAAATATTAGAATTTGGATATCTGAGTCTTGGTCCTCTTCTCCTGTAGAAAGACCCTGTGCCTAATGGATTGAAGGCCCTGCCTGTCTTCTACGCCATGACCATGGGAATCAACCTGTTCTCCATCATGTTCACAGGCGCTCCGAGTGAGTATCATTGTTAGTCATTTTGCCTTTGCATGACTGCCCACAGCTACAGTTTAAAATAATCTGCTCCCTCAGACAGCCGGATGCCCACATGTATTCCAGACTGAACCAGACTGTGTTTACCGTTTTCACAGAAGCTGTGTTTATTTTAACATGTTTTTTTGGGTCTCTCTGGCCTGTGGTTGTATGTGGGTCATAACTGGAATGAAGTTTTAGAGCGGAGCACAACAGGGACATGGAAATAAGATATCACTAACTCTTGACGTCACTGTCTGTGTCCTTCAGACATGAAGGAGAAAGAGAAGTAAAAAGGCTGTCTGTAGTTGTTTATGCTCAGAAATGTTGATAGTATTGCTGAATACTTGTTGGCTTTTTAATTACAGAATCTCTTTAATAAATGAGCACCTTTTGCTCCCTTTGTTTTCTTCTCTCTACAGGGCCTAACAGTTCAAGCTGGCCTGGGCCATTAAATGGCTACTACAGGCCAGAGTTTGACCAGATATGGTGCTCTGATGTGTGCATGCACATCAGCAGCACACTCAGAGAAGAGATCCAGCATAGCCCGTAACTCTGCTTAGTCAGGCACATTCTGTACAGTTGTGTGAAGTCTCTCAAACCACCAGGCACTGCACATGAGGACCTGTACTTTGGTCCCTCACTGTGAAAAAAGGTGCGAGGTTGCATTTTTTGACACAATGACAAATTCAGTCCATTGTCTAAAAATGGGATGCAATTTTTATTTTATCTTATCTTCACGTGGATATAAATTCCTTGTTCTGTGGACAAGGACAAATTATTGGCCAGAAATGGCAGTGGAGCCTGATTGACAATGGAATTTTCCCCAGTTCCTGCATAATCAATCACCAATAATATGCCAAAGCTCAAGACTCACATTCTTAAAAAAATACTGAAGCAAAAGTTTTTCTATTTACAAAGTCAGACACCCCATTATGTTTTATTATTCAGGCTTAGTTTTTGCACAGTGCACTAGACTGGTTCCAAGGATAACAATGGCTCACATTGCTGATATCTGCACTCTGCTGCAGCAGTCCTATCTGCCACCAACTGAGTACAGTATGTTTGGTCTCCTGTGATAGGACTCAGCGTTCCCCCCGTATCTAGGTCCCATCATAGTGGTGAGATTGGACACCAGGCATCCCACAGCACATTCCTATACTCAATATATACTCTAGTGCCAGAGACCTCAAGTCAGCATGTGCATGCAATTTTGGCCAAAGAATTTGAGGGTCAGCTGTCGGCCCTTTACAGATGAGGCTTGGTGTGACTTCTTGGCATGTCGTAAGTCCCCAGCTGCTGTCAATCCACTTTGGCCCTATCCCTTGTTAGACAGAAATCAGCCCACAGGTAGAATTGTGATACGTGTCGCACCTCCTAAATCCACTGCAAGTGTGAAAGCGCCTGATTATGATAACCGAGGGCCTCCCTAGCCAGATTAAAATTATGAACTCATGTCCCTAATTTCTGGCCTTAGGAGAGATTGATTAGGAAGTCCAAAAATGTTGTATTATTTAGCATACCCAGAGTTCCTGTAGATCCTTCAAGAATGTCCGATAAGGTCTTCAAATTAGATTTATTCTAAAAGGCCAGAGACAGTCCTGCTACTTAAGAGAGGTCATACATTGTAGATAAGACATTCACTTAGTCAATTAAGTCTAACCTTTTTTTATGGCAGCTTCGCAATAAACTAAAATAAAGAAGCCACATGCTGTGAAGCAGCACAAAGAAAGAGGGAACACTACAACCGTGCACATAGAGCGATAATGAGGGGGAATTATTTTTTTTTTAAAACTAAAATAACATTTGCTTGATATTGAAAGTTTTGCCTTATTTACAGCTAATATATCGGCAGTGATATCAGCAAAATACAAAAATGTACCATAATGCTTTACCTTATTATCCCTGCATGGATACACTCAAAAGTCAAAAATGTCATATTTTCCTATGTTTGACATCTGTCCCTCACACAAATATACTGTCTAATTGAAATCAATAAGTCAGTTTTAATTAAGTAAAGACATTGTGCTTTTGATGAAAATATTTGTCTGCAATAATGGCTTCAGAAATATCAGCATATTGGATATCTGCAAAAATCCAATATGTGAATCCATTTTCTAAAGTTAAACATGCTCAAGCTATTATGACTGGCTCTCATGGGAGACCAATGCTACTTGATTTGTTTTGGTTAAGTTAATATTTAGAACCTTGGTTTGTTACTTCATTGATGAATAATCCTACCTCATCAACTCAACATTCTCTCACATATTAGAGAAAAAATAAGAAGTTTGATGTACCATTCCCATGTTAATTGCTGTTGGCTATGCAGTGCAACAGTTGTCAGTTTTTCCTTATTTTGCGTGTTAAAAAAATCTTGAGTTCAATCACAAATGTGTGCAGGATACAAATTTTCTGCCTGGGTAACCCTCTGAAAACAAACACCAGTCGGCGTCCTTTGCTCTTGGGGACACAAAAAAATCGCTGATTAAACCACTAATCGTATGTCACTTTATCTGACACACTCAGCCTGAGCTTTTGTCCCAAAACAAAAAGTCAAATGTCCTCAAAGGCTGCTGTTGTCAAGGATAAACACTTATTGTGTGGAGTAAATGTTGGGTTTAGACATCGCCTCAGTGCGGATGCTTAATGAGGCTTCAAGTTAATCCTAATACTCTTGGTAAGTGCTTCACTGGGCCCTAGATGAATGGCATGACAATTAAGCAAAGGTCATTGTCTGAGTGACTCAGAAACTGCCACTTAAATGTCTAAGTAATTTAGGTTAGTGGCCAGCAGCATTTATAGAAATGGGAAAAAACAATAAACCATGTTGTTGTGTAATGTAGGCCATGGGATACTGAGGTTTCAGGGAGGGACCCAGAACGCAGCTGTGGTTAAACTCAATTTCCTGCTCAGTCCTGTTTGTCCCGCCGCATGGCTGTGGTGTAAACTCGCCCCTTTGTGTGGGAGTGTTTATCAGACCCAGGATACTTCTTTAAACCCTCTCTTCTATACTGTGTAGGAAGTTGCCCACAAACAAGTCACGGTGAGAAAGCGTGGTCATGTGAACACCGTAGGGCCCTATCGTCGTTTGTCATTGCTTTTTGTCCCTTGATTAAATTCTCTGACTTGCTCTGTCCTGCTGAGTCACACCTGTCTCTGGCTGTCTCGCTACATGTTAGTGCTCCCGTAAAAGACTCAGCTGTTACAGAGTTGCCTTCTCTTCTTTTCCTATTATACCTCTCCAGTCCTGAAGGGAGTCAGCTTCCATTGCATAACAAAATAAACATCAACGAGGTGCTCTGCAGTCTCATGCTGCAGCGTGACTCAGTGGAGAGGGTGCATCATGGACTCTGCCCTTAAATGAACATGGCGACCGAGACAGTTATCGAGTAGCCTTGGCCCTTTTTTCCTTCTCTTATCTTCAATTTCCTCAACAGTCCTAAGCTAGTGAAGAGTTATTTTGTTTTTAATTATTCAGGGCCAAGGTCACCTTTAGGAAGCTCATGAGCGACTATAGAAGCAAAAAGAGCAGCATGTTTTCTCCTTAACACACTTGCTGACTTGCATCCTCATTCTTTGACAAAGATGACTTCCTCCTCTGGGAAATGTAAATAAGTCTCTCTGCTGGCATGTGCTGCATTTTATCTACCTTTGCTGCACCAGCTCTACTGCAGTCTTGGCAAGAGAGTGTCGATATTGCTACAGCAAACACCCCCAAGGAACGACTCTCCCCTTGTCTTTCCTTTTCTCCTTCAGCAGTGTCGCCTTTTAAGGAGCTCTTTGTCCAGTTGCAGTGTTAGCAGAGCATTTTGGGGTCATGGTAACATTTCTGCTCTTTCACCTTTCAGGTGTTACATAACTGTTGACATTGGGGGATACACACATGCTTTCCATATTTAGCATGTGGCACAATGTGGTAGTACAGTCAAGCATGTGACAAACTGCTGAGCCAGTGGATGAAACTGAGTCACTGTCATTGAATGCTTTTATTTCTCTTTGGCTAAATTTATTTTACGGTGCCATTCATAATGTTTAAAGGACTACAAGTGAAATTCACCAACTTTGACATCTGCAGGGTTCCCATGCATCCTGGAAAACCTGGAAAATGATTGACCAATTTTCCAGTCATGGAAAACATATGGAAAATGAGAAAAAAGTGAAATGTCCTGGAAAAGCTAGAATTGTCCTGGAAAATGATTTCTCCTCTTTCTGCTTCTCTCTATCTTGTTAGTGAACATGATAAAAATTTTGCGCATAGCGTACATGTCTGTTCCCAGCTGTCAAAACTGAGCTGCAAAGTTTCTCTGCCTCTAGTCGGCACAGCGCCCCACGTGACGCTACCAGCCAATCAAATTTGTATGTCCCTTCAGAGCAGTCCCACTACCCAGTGTTTCAGTATGACTTTGTAGCTAGATTTAGCAAGTTTTCAGACCCCAGTAAGGACTTATTTATCCCCAAAGAAGTGCCCAAAACTAGCGACTCTCAGTTCAAGAGTGCTGCTGTATTGTATGTGGAGTGTGAGGTTTTACCTCCTCTCTCTGTCTCCTCTGAGTGACAGACGGAGGAGCAACAGAGAGCTGTAGTGGGCTGAAACGTCTCTCCGTCTTTCAGTAGAGCCGCAGCGGTTAACTGGTTGTCTCACTAGGCCACGTTTCATTCAGTATCTCACACTGTTCCAGAAAATATGTGAATGAATAAGAAAATGTCGTTAGGAATTCAGCTCTATTCAAATATCGTGTAACTTATATGTACAGAGAAGAGAGTAGCCACTTTTCATGTGATTTTTAGCTAGCTTCTATCTAATGAAAGTAGTTGTCAACACCTGAATGCACACAGACCACAGGGAAGAGGCGCCACTTACACAAGAAAACTAAAGACTTAAATGTTCATTTGAACATTATTTTTGCTATGTTGTTGGCATGCGTGAATGACAATCAACAATCAGTCGTCCTAGAAAGTAAAGTATAGAAAAGAGAGATCTGTTATACTTTTTATCAGTGGTTCGGCCCTAAGATCACAACCTGAGTTTCACTAAAAATGTTTGGATGAAAGTGGTGCAGTTTGGGCAGTGGAGCAAATCATGGTTGGACGAATAAAAAGGAGCATATAATCATGCAAGTCCAGGATGGATGTACCTGCATATGTTTTATTTTATTTTACTGTGTTGGAGCATTGATTTATAGAGATACTGAGAAATTATGATTCTAATTATTCTAGAACTATTATTCCACAAAAACAAACTGCCGTCCCTGCACATCCTGAGAGACTTTAAGAGCCTTTTAATTTTATTTTTTAAATCAAGTTAATGAAAAGTCAGATGAACATGTGAGAGGTCATGTTTATATGACATTGTCTTTATCAAATCTCTTTCTGGCATCTTTATGGGGTTCCTTTAAAAACAAAAAACACTAGGAAAGTAAACAGTTGCAGCAAGATTATGCTCATACATTAGGCCTTAAGCAGGTTGGCTTTTGCATGCCATTCTTTTTGCCACTCACATGAAATATTGACCCTGATTTCCTTTTTTTAAGTAATGTTTGCCCCCTGGCTTGTTTGGTCACAGTGAAGTATACTTGAACAAATCAGCATTGCTGCAAAATGTAGAAAAAAACCCCTAACATATTAAAGGGATAGTTCTGGGTTTTTTGAAGTGGGGTTGTGTGAGGTACATGGCATGAGCCTGAACATGTGCCACAGTGTCATGGCTCAGTTGTCTCTCTGTTCACGAAAACTTGGGGCAGATGCTAATGCTATACATTTCAATACATGGTGCCAGACTCTCTGCTCGAGTTAAAGAATTTTGGGAGAAAACGAGCCACAAAAATAGTGTTCAGAATTATGCCATGTACCCCACACAACCCCACTTCAAAAAAACAGAACTATCCCTTCATATATTAAGTTTTCTTTCTACTTTTTGCTGCAGTGCCGATTTGTAATGTAATATATGCTGATTATTGTTTGCTGCAGTATAAATTTAGTTTGAATTTTTTTCCACTGGTGCCTGAAAAGGTCTTTGAGAGTCTTTCATTTGACTTGGGTATCATGAAATGTCCTATTATCCTCAAGTCTCAACAAATTTACCTTGTTGTTGAAGGAAACCCCATTATTCATTCAGAGAAAACTAGATAATACCTCAGATTCTGAAGAAATCAACCATAATTCACAAAATTAGATTAAAATAAAGTATATGGAAAACTGCTTTTTCTTCTATGGTCGGAGATTTTGGCTTTATTTCCCAGGCATTAATTTGTGATCTGTTAAACAGCACCAGGTTGTGTCACCTGTGTCTGCTTCAGGGTCTGAAATTTACACATGCCAAGCACAAAATCCAGTTAATTTGGATTGGTGACTAACCTCTGGGTTTTGGCCCACAAAGTGGGTAAATGTCTTAACCATAACAGTTGCATTTCGACAGGCTGAGTGAAAGTACTTTTTTACAGTACATCATTCCCTGATCTGATAAAGTGGTAGGATCTGTGTAACACAATGAAAAACTATCTTAATTATATATATATATATATATATATATATATATATATATATATATATATATATATATATAAATACACACACACACACACACCTTCCTTCCTCCTTGGCTCATGTTAATTTTGGACCCTGCACTGCTTTGTAAAACTGTTCATTTGTCCATCTTGTGTGTAAGAAAGGTAGCAGCTGCTGCCTTGTTTTTAAATCTGCCTTTCTCCATTTGCTTTTGTGTTTGTCTTTGCGCGTGTCTCTGTCCGTTGCACCTGGTGGTCCTTCAGTGCTTGGATTTGACAAGGTTCCTTGGTGGGGCACCCTGCTCATCTCGCTGGGTCTCTCCCTGCTGACTGCCATCATTGTCTGGTTTATTGTCTGCCCTCGTCTCAAGAAGAAGATTGAAGGTAAGCCACCCTATGTCTTTGCTCTTTGACAACTCTGGATGACTTGGGGTTAAAATCATTACCACCCGTTTCCACAGAAATCATAGTTTCTTCACTAGAGCAACCAGACAGGCGTGGGGATTTAGTTTGCAAACCACATAACCTCAGGTGACCTGTTCACACTGAGGACTCCTAGTAATCCAGCAAATGGAGCTTAGGGATGTTTTATCGCAATGGAGTCACTCAAACACAACACGTCCCAAATTTCTGTCAGCACTTTTGTTGTATAACCTTGGATTGTGGTTAAAAATCTGAGTCATCCACATGCCCAAAGGCTGGTTCAGAACATTTTTTGTCAAACCTTCATGAATGTTTTGTCTGTCCCTCTATTGTGACTGGCACAACAGCTTTTGTGTCAGACGTTCATTCATAACAGGCCCACAGGTCGTGTTTCTTTGTTAATGTGCTAACAATATACCAACGAGGGTTACACGTTTACGGGAACTAGACACAAACTAGGACACCAGCCCACAATGGAGATATCGTACATAGAAAACTTGATTTTAAAAAATGGTGAAAGAAGATTGGGACAAGCATCATAGACCAATAAAAACACACTGACTTTTTTGCTTTGTAGCAGTACATATTGTATATGAAAATTTTACTGTTTCTGTGAAGAACTTGCAAATGGTTGCCACATTGCTAGAACTTTAAACTTTGATGTGATTCTTGTCAAAAATCAACCGTGTGATGCCTGTTGGATACCACAATAGTGCTATCTTACATTTTTTTCACCAATGGATTTAACATGTACCCAAATTGTTTTCTATTTTTATTTTTTAATGCAACTATTATTTTCTTTTTAGTCCACAACTTTACTTCACCAGGCCGTTACACAGTGATGTTTAGGTTTTGATCAGAGCTGATTGTGTGCAAGTTTGGAGGTTTGAACATTTTTTCACTGTAAAGGATGGAAGTGGTTTTTTGCCCACAATTTTTAATATATTTGTACACATAAACCAACATTGGGTGTTTTGGAATTCCATATTCCAATCATAACATCAAACAGGTTTATTGCCATCAGATTGTAATTTATTGCACCTTAAATTAAGTCCAAAAAATAAAACAATGTCACATCAGACTCTAAATCCTGAATACATAATTTTATGGTTAGTAAGCGTATTACTGTTAATGGTCCTTATTACAAACAATCTGACTGTGTACTAGACCTGCCATCTTTTTATTTTTACATCATTATGAACATTGTGTTGATACAAGCAAGATTCTTTAAGTTATTTATCTTTTGCTTACAGTGTCTTATTTTACTTGGAGCAATATTGATGAACTTTGGTTTTAGTTACTCAGATAACTACTATATATTTTTTTTAATCTGACTTAACCTGTGGGTTTATTTTCCCTATCATTCCAGAAGTAGGGATTTTCTGACTTAGCATGATCTATGTAGATCAGCAGCCAGCTAAAAGACAAGTGGCCTAATTGGGTCATAGTGAGCTTCTAATTGGTCTTTACCTCCCTGACTAAAATAAGCCTAGGTTGACTTAAGGCGTCAACATGGCATTTACAGAGCGTGTGTGGGGAGAAGGATGTGGCTGCTTCATGAGAACTGGTTGAAGCTGGAGCTGCAGGAGACCAGTCAGACAACTCTTGGGATTGTCAAATAGAAAATATTGGCTTCACGTATCCGATTCTCTTAAAACACACAAACAAGTGTCATGTGAGCCCCAGGATGTGTCGAGTCTTACCTTCTTTCATAAGTTAAGCTGCTAGCAGTAGAGTAAATATGTTCCTTGTAAGGTAATAATCCATTTATCTGATCCTGTGAACGCAGCAGCTCACTTTTGAACGAGGGTTACGTTACATTTATAGAACAAAAAAAACCTCTGACTTGTGGTTATGCAATTCTTCTGACTCCCTGCAGCTCATGGTGTAAGGAAACACATGCTCTGTGCTGGTATTTTTCTGCTGTCTGTACTGTATGTATGTTTGGAAACCAGCCAGGCAACATCTCACTCCCAACTCTTCCCCTACCAGGAGATATCAAGTCTGCCAGCCCCTCTGAGAGCCCCCTGATGGAGAAGAGGGAGCTGAAAGAGGCCCACTGTCCAATCCTGAAACAGACCTCCAAGGAGACGGTTACATCAGACAGCACGGCTGTCAATCAGAACCAGTCTGCTCAGCCCCAGGCTGTTCCTGAGGAGCGCAGAGTAGCATTTGACATTGGAGACTCAGACGACGTTGAGAATAATAAAGAACGGAGGGTGGCTTTTGACATTGGAGATTCTGATGACACAGAGAACAGCATTTCAAATGGAGGTTAGTTAGACATACTTTAAAGAGTTAAAATCATGTAGCTCGAGAATGTCCTGTAACGTCTCCTCAATATTTCTCTCTGCAGTCACCAAACAAGTGCAGTTAAACAATCTGAGCAACACCCAACACAGTAACGGCTCCGTAAACCCACCCAATCAAATCCAGTTCAACCGACCTGCACAGATCCCCAGTAATGGATACAGCCAGTACCACACAGTCCACAAAGACTCCGGCCTCTACAAGGACCTGCTGCACAAGCTTCACCTGGCCAAAGTCGGCGACTGCATGGGTGAGGGGGGTGACCGGCCTATTCGCCGCAACAACAGCTACACCTCCTACACCATGGCCATCATCGGCATGCATGGGGACTTCAAGCACAAAGACACAGACTTCCATGCTAGCGAGGACTGTGAGAAGGGTCCCGGGTTGGGTGGTCAGGACAAGAAGCGTGTGCGTATGGACAGTTACACCAGCTACTGCAACGCCGTGGCTGAGCACACCACCCCTGAGGGTCTGGGTGAGGGTGATGTGGCTCTAGACATGGGGAAGGAGGACGCAGGTAGCAGCCAGAGCTCTCTGGATGATGATGGACTGGAGGCGGACAAACCAGAGGTCTCAACGCTCTTTCAGTTCCTCCAAATCCTCACTGCCTGCTTCGGATCCTTTGCCCATGGAGGAAACGACGTCAGGTATTCAGGTTTCTTACCAAGAGTTGTGTTTTTGTGTCATCAGGCTAATATAAACACTTTTCCCCCAATTTAACACTCTAACCTCTTTTACAGTAATGCCATCGGACCGTTGGTAGCTCTGTGGCTTGTGTATGAGACAAGAAACGTAACATCAAGTGCAGCCACACCCATCTGGCTTCTTCTGTATGGTGGCGTTGGCATCTGTGCTGGGCTCTGGGTGTGGGGACGCAGAGTGATCCAGACTATGGGCAAGGACCTCACCCCCATCACCCCCTCAAGGTAAAGACTCCACACAACCTCTTTTTCCTTATGAAACCATCTCCTATTATGACATTACTGCTGTTCATGCTTAGATGTAATTAAGAGTTGTTTTTATTCCCCTGCAGTGGTTTTAGCATTGAGCTGGCTTCAGCCCTGACTGTCGTGGTCGCCTCAAACATTGGCCTGCCTGTTTCCACCACCCACTGCAAGGTACGCTGGTCAAAACACTGCGGTTCAGGAGCTTGACGAGACATGGGGGAAGAGGGTAGTTAAAGTAAACAGGAACACAGTCTGGAAAACATTTTAAATATGGAGTAACTTTCTCTTTTATAACATCCAACATTTACAACATGACCAACAGATGCCTGGCCCACACATTAAAAGATTTGTTTACATTTAGACACATGTTGAAAGTGAGAGACCCAACTGTAACTAATAATTGAGTCAATAGTTTTATTCTTTTATGGTGGATCAAGGATTACAGTGTTTTGAAGGCAACCTGAAAGTTTGTGTCATGGAAGTTAGTTGGATTCAATCAAGGTTACAATATCTGTCTTCCACAGTTATGAAAATATCTTAATCAAGATTAAGATATTTTTATTTGTTTTTGGGGGCTTTTTTTGTTGTTGTGGCTTTACTGGTAGGAGAGAGAGAGACACAGTGGATAGGTTTGTGAAAGGGGGCAAGAGTAGGGGAAGACACTCTGCAAACTAGGCCGGCAGAAGCATGTATATGGGACATGCCTGGTTGCTTTACCACTCTGCTAAAACAGCATGTGCTGAGTGTTTTAAAATCGGTGTGTGATGTTTCATAATTGGGATCTCAGTATCTATTAAAATAATATAATTCTTGCCTTAGTTGAAGAGCCATATGACCTATTGATGTATTTCAATTGGATTTTGAGTAATTCCTCAAATTAATAAAAAAAATGAACATTATTGTTCCGTCAAACTCTCTAGCCCTAGTTAAGAAATGTTGACCTTAAGATTAGGAAACAAAAAGGACTCAAATTCATTTAGTAATTTCCACATGTTAGGACTCAGTTTGCAACTCTTTGCATAGTCTTTGGAGAAACAACCCGACAAACCAGCACACTAACAAGACTCCATTCACAACCAGTCCTGACTGTAAAAACGTACAACCATGCAAAATGTCACATGCTCAGACACAACTTAAAAATAGAGTGACATGACAGATGGCAGGAAGAATTGGAGAGCTTTAGGACATTATATTGAAGAGCATCATCAATATGGACTACACAAATCAGAATATGATAAAGCTTGAGAGAATCAGTGCCTTGCAGTTCTCGTGCCTCAGTCAGCTCACCTCCCACTAAGCAATAGCTGTTACACGTGGCAGTCCACGATGTTTGTGCTCGGCTGCCCTTGGGGTTCCTCCCACACACCAGCAGATCAGATCATATGTGTATAGATTTAAAATCTGTGCATCCATAATGTTGTGCTGAGTAGATGCGATCACTGAAGACCTCACCATAGGAAGTCAGGGAAGATGATCTTCAGAACAGTAAAAAAAAAAAAAGGACAATTCTTAGGTAGAGGAGGGGAGTTAAGGCCCTTTATCAGCCTGTTACCTTGAGTTGTGTACCCTGCTTATGTAAAAGGGGTTTGCTGTGCAGGTAAATAACATCTGCTCTGTTTCCAGGTGGGCTCTGTGGTTGCAGTAGGATGGCTGCGCTCCAAGAAGGCTGTTGACTGGCGTCTGTTCAGAAATATCTTCATGGCTTGGTTCGTGACTGTGCCTATCTCTGGCCTGATAAGCGCCGCCATCATGGCCATCTTCATGTACGGCATCCTGTGAACATACGGCTGCACCCCGCGGAGGGGAGGAGAAAGAAACCGCTCCAGTGCGCACCAGGAGACGAGGGGAGAAGTCGAAATATATCGCTTACCTCAAGCCAACAACTTTGGAAGAAAAGGCAAAAAAAGAAGTTTGAGATGAGTTGTGTTATGGGCCTGTGGTTCTTGGCTGCATCATTTTCAACCTAGAATTTGCTGTTTGTTCCTGTTGGGCCTCTTCACTTCCAGTTGGAAGTTTGCATTTCTTTGTTCAGACTTGCTTTTTTCCTGTCCTCATTCTGCAAAGAGTTAATCAAAAAAGCATCAACTGATTTTTTTCTACTATTCATTCTTCCATTTTTTACTTTGAAATTATGTATATACAACCATGCTGTTTTAATTTTGTTTTACATGTTAGTAAGAAATGAACAACTAAAATGCAGTATTAGCCTTTTGCTGATGTAACTCCAGTCATAACTTTTGCTGAAAGTAATGTAGTTGCAAAAGGAGTATTTTCTTAGGTTTAAAAAGTGTGTCTGTGTGTACTTTCCCCCAAATTGAATTAATTGTTATTAACAAATTGCTATTTTCTTCATCTGGCTTCCTTTTTTTTTCTTGACTGGGAAATTTGTTTTCCCCCCTGGTGTTGTGGAACAAAGTGACTTTAATCTGTATGTAACAAAGGTTGGGTGTTTGTTCTGACAAACTGTTCAGTTCAACCCTACCTGCAAAACCAATATTCTTTCGTCTGCGACAAAAGGCAGCCACTTCTGACACTAAACAAAAACCTAATCGAGTGTAATTAATGAATCTAAGTCTTTCGATTTTTAATCTGTGTAGACTTAACTTCCTGAAATGACTTGATTACTTGAATCTGAGCAATGTAAGAGCAGAATGTCACCTGATTCTCTCAAAATGACCTTAAGTCTCCTGTAAAAACTTGATTGCATCATTTTTGGCGGTTAAATGCTTTAGTTCTGCTTCAGCCTCATTTTTACCTGCAAACCTTTCATTGGCTACTTCCCAGTTTGTCTTTGTCTGTGGGACTTTGCACCTGCCTAGATGTTTGGGTCGTTCTAGTGTTCTTCCCTCTCACTTGGCCCTGACGAGCTGAATATGGTTTGAGATGAACAGGAACCTGAATCTGGAAGTTCACTAACAGTGATGGTTTGACCTGATCTGTTTGAATGAGGGTGGATACAGAAGTTGCATGCCACCATTGTGTGGTCATTTGGCTGCAGTACTAAATGCATTTCAGACCTATAGATGCTGTAGTTGCCTTAATTGTTTTATTTTCCCTTTAGGGTACCAAAGAAAGGAGTTTTTTTTAATGCACATCAACATACTGAAAATCACATTTGTGAATAAAAAAACATGAAAAATAAATATGTGAAAAACAGAAAGTTGTTGTGAATGTACTCTTTTTCTCTCCGAAGATAGTTTAGATAGAAAGTTTCCAGTAGTAGGTCAGGATCATCTCATACTGGAAGGTCAGGGTTTTGATGCAGAGCTCCTGCGGTCACATGACTTTGTGTCCCTGGGTGAGACATTTGACCTAAATTTCCCTCTGTTGCTGTGCCAGTGGATTAACAGTATGAATGGGATTAGTCAGTGCTGGTTGATAGCACACTGCAGACTCTGCCATCAGTGTGTGAATGTAAAATTAAACTAAAAACGACAAACTCAAGATCAGTTTGTAAATTGTATCCGTTGATACTGATGTATCCATTATTTAGCAGTTTCTGCCGCCTGTGTGAATGTGGTGTAGTAGGGTACATTTATGGGCTTACTAAAGCAGCCCCAGACAGTGTGTTAATGTTGAATAAAAATAAGATATGGATAGTCCAGAGTCAATGTGCGAGTGGAATTAGTTGATACTGATGAGCCCTCACTTTGCAACTGCGCCCATCAGTGTGTGAAAGTGGCATAGTGGGATAAGTGAAAGCTGATAGACCAATTGTAACATAATATAATGAGATTGCCGTCATTGTTTATATGTGATATGGATAGGATTGGTTTGTGCAGATGAACCACAGTCTTTGCCATGGATGTGTGTGTGAATGGAAAGTTACATTGATGGACCTTTAAAGACGCACTTTCTGTCAGTGTGTGAAAGAGATGTAAAATTTGTCAAGGCAACTCAACACACCGTATACACAGTAGATCATTAAAAAACAAGCAAGGCTGACCAAAGTGCCTTGCAGAGTAAGAGAGTTAAAAGGGAAAGAGGTAAAACAAATAAACAAGAAAGCACTTGGAGAGCACAAACCTCTGCTAAGATAGCTCACATAGTGCTGTTACATCTATAAACAATAGTTCTATGATAAAGCTGCCATCATAATATGATTCCTTGACCCTGAAAACCCACACCAAACGCTCAGAATCATGTTGATATTATTATTAGTTTGACAGTTATTGAGCAAAAATGATGGTTCGCTAATGCCCATTATCTGGATCACCACCAAAATCTAATCTTTTTTAGGTTGGGCCATTACCAACATCTGAAAATTTCAGCAAAATCTGTCCAGTAGTTTTTGTGTAATCTTGCTAACAAACAAACATACACCGGCAAAAACTTAACCTCCTTTCCGGAGGTTAAGTGCTCCGAGACCATCATCCTCTGCCAAGGCACTTTACTGTCCAAAATGTGGAAAACTGTCATCTCTTAAACTGGTAAGAATTCTTTTTAAAAAATCAATTTCTCCATTTCTGGATCTGCATTCCAGTTTGAATCGCCACTAAAATATTACCACTTCTTCTTTGTGCCATGACCAACATTCCCTGAAAAGTCCATCAAAATCTGTTGAGACATTACTGACTTTTAGGCGAAAATGAGGAAAACTGTCCTATCTTGCAATGTTAGCAAATGTTTTGAAAAAAATTGGATCTTCATCCCACCACCAAAATTGAATCACTTCTTTTATTGTGCCATGACCAACGTTTCCTAAAAATGTCATCAAAATCCATTGAGAACTTACAGACTTATCAGCGAAAATGTGGAAAACTGCCTTATCTTGCATCGTTAACAAATCCTTTTTAAACATTCCTGGATCGGCATATGGATGTGGATCACCACCAAAATGTAATCGCTTTTTTCCTTGTGCAGTGACCAACAATCCCTGAGAAGTTAATCAAAATCTTTTCCTAACTTTTTGAGTGGTCCTATTCACAAACGAACAAACAAAGAACGCTGGCAAAAACATCCTCCTTGGCAGAGGCAACAAGATTACATCTAATGTCTGAAAACAACATAAGCAACTCCTGTAGTGATAAAACATCTTAAAATAATATAAAAATCGTACACAGCAAACGGAGTTAAAAAAGTTTTAATTCTGATGTTGGCCAAATTTGAGAAATAGGGAGTTTAATATGCTCTGAATGGAGTCAAATCCCTGCAAAGGTAAAAAAAAAAACAGTTGGTGTTGAAAACAAGTGTAAAAACAATGTTGGATGTCACTGCAGGAACTTTTCACTCTGAACCTGAAAGTGACACTTGTCGAGTCAATCATCCAGATCAACTACACAGAAGTATTGATCAGAGTCATGCTGTGAAGTGTTACAAAGTGTGAAACTGTTCGTCCAAAACAGATCAGTAAGTTCTCTTGATGAGAGTAAAGGAGCCACCTCTCCAAAAATGTTAAACAACACTCTGTGGTGTGGACCCATTTAGACAATTAAGAAGATTAAATATTAACTCTTGTAGTGTTAATTTGCAGATTTTGCTGTGCACTGAGGATGAAGCTGCAATGTGCAAAGTGTCTACTAACATTAACCAATAATATTCATACCACATTCTTACACTGAAATTGAAATCCCCTATTTAAAGTGTTCATCTGTGTTTCTCATCTATCACACCACATTCACGTGCTGATGGCAGATGGTACGAGGTAATGTCTGAATGTGCTGAGAGTTAGGTGTGCAGTGTTAAACATACTCTGAGAGGACTGGAGGTGTGCTAAGTAATATTAAATCCATTTACATCTTACGGTGATATGACAATCATTTTCTTTGACCTACCGTACAACATGAAACAAAAAAGAGCCACACAGTTTTTACGTGTAGGTGTAGTTGTTCCCTTTTATTGACTGTAAGCTGGGTGCAGCTCAGACACCAGATGACGAGGGAGCACACGGATCTGCATGCTGCTGCTGCATTGTCTCACTCCAGTACATCTGTGACGCAGACACACACACAGGATTCCTTTACGCTAGATTTACATTGTAAACACAACAATTCAATCGTTTTCCAGACAAATTCGAGTCAGAGTGTGAATCATAGCTCTTTTTATGTATCCCTTATATGACTCACTCCTCGTGCCCAGGCCCTTGTGAATTATTACTGCACCATTTTTTCCGCTCTGAAGCAAAAAAAAAAAAAAATCTATCCTCACTCGACTCCCATGAGGATTAAGATTTACTGCTTCACCTTTTTTGCTGTGGCCCTGGATGACTTTCTTTCTCAGCTGTTGAACTCTTATAGAATCATAAAAACTGCTTTTATTTGCTTTAACAGCCTTGAATCTGTTCTTGATAACTTTTTAAGACTTTTAGACTTTATTTGATTAACTTAGGTGTCTTGTGTATTTAGTTTTACAGTGAAACATTCATGATTTTTATATTTAGAGAAAATTAAAAATACAGGCTTCAATTGTTGTGCAATGTTCTCTGGGAAGTGATAACAGACTTTTGCATTGTTCTTCTTTCCACATTAGTGAATAGGACAATAACAGTCCTATATTTTTCTGTTTTAACAAATTCACACTGTCCTTACAACATTCCTGACAAAAAACCCATTCAGATGTTGGATTTTTGTCTTGCTTATAAGCCCCAACTTTCCAGCCCTGCCCAGAGCATTTTAATGTAAATGCTGATAATGTGCATCTGCTTGAGTTTAGCAATGGGGACCCTGGAGGTTACATGACTGTCCTGGGAGCGGTCAGTTTTGCGGCCTAAATAAACATCTTTGTAGCCTGGTTGAAAAAATGGGTTTTGACAAAAACAATAATACAGCTAGGTGCTCTCACTGTTTGTGGGGTGATTTTTTTAATAGTGCACCTGTTTTATTTTATTAAAGGTTGCTGGCGTTGGAAATTGCACATTCGCGCAGATATGCTATTGGTCAGACGGCTTCAAGTCCTGCTCAATATTACTTCTTCTTCTGTGAGTAAGTTGAGCTAAAGTTTGGTTGAGATAGCATGCATGATATGGCAGCGCCCATTGCAGCTCATCAGCAACATTCCTAAGGCTCGTTTGATAATGACATGATTGACTTTGTACAACTCTTTCTACAGTCTGTGGTCTAACCATGCACCTCTGAAGAAAATGGTATGGTTTTGATTTTCCAGTGCTGTTCTCTAATGTTTATTGTGGCTACAAAGACATGTTTCTTTCACTGGAGCTGGCCATGGGCTGGACAAGCACGTGGCCCACAAGTAGTGTCATATCAAGGTTAGTGCCCTGATGACCTTATCTTTACTTACAAAAATGATCATGGCTGCCACATTTTTTTGTAGTTGTAAAGTAATATTCAGGCATTCATTGGGCTTCTGACATAACATTTATCCAAAAAGTTTTCCTTGAGAACACTTACTACTTTGGCCAAGGATGTGTTTGCATATGTTTTTGTTGGCGTTTGTTAGCTTGTTAGTTTTTGAACAAAATTACTCAAAAAGTTACCAATGGAATTGGAATTTTTGGGATAGGTCAGAAATGGGCCAAGGACCAATAGATTAGATGTTGGTGATTGAGATGCGGATGTGGATCAAAGAAGTATTCAAAGGATTTGTTAACATTGTGAGAAAGAGCAGTAAACCATCTTTTTGATAACAACCCCGTAACTTCTCAACAGATTTTGATGACATTTCCAGGAGAAGTTGTTCATAGCCCAAGGGACAAGTGATAACATTTTGGTCGTGATCCAAGTCCAGATGTGGATCCAGGAAATCTTTCAAGGATTTGTTAACAGTACAAATAGGGCAGTTTCCAACATTTTTGACAATAACTAGCCGGACAATGCTTGAATTTGGTTGGCGGTGGATTGTGCTCTCAGTGCCTTATAGTCAGAGAGAGTTTTGTTTATGCAAACTGCTGTGCAACCACATGTCTGAATCACCCTTTGGAACGTTGTGTCTTTAAAACGACAGCTTCTAGAGGAAGACAAATGTATATCTGCAGAAGTTTGAAATATTTGACAGGGTTAAATGATTAGAGATTCATGAGGACTGACTACATCTTAAAAATAATGATAAATTTCAACAAGTTTAATGCTAAAAAGGTCCAAATACCAGAACGTTACTTGAATAATGTAGTTTTATTAACATTTAGTACATGAATTTCAGCTGAGGAGTATTTTTCTATTGCTTAAAGCTGAAATTCTGTAGTAAATATACATGGCTCATTGATTAAAAAAAAATCCCATGTATTTATTTATTTGTTTGCTTGAAAGACGCTTGTCTCTAGAAATTGTGCAGCACTGGTTTAAGATTGGGCCCACTGTGATGCATTTTTGAGATTTCAAAAAATTTAAGCAGCTCCTCTGTTCACACTTATGGATAAAAAGCATTATTTTAATTTTTCTTGTCTTTTTGTGTGATAGGGGAGTTTGTTAATGTAAAGTAGATGGTTTTTAAGTATATTCCCTGAAGATATGGGCAAAAACAATGCAGCTACTCAAGATCATTACCCAGAGTGCATTTTACAACAATGGTGGCCTTTGTGTTCATCTATTTTTTAGAATTTATCTAAACATAGGATTCAAGTGTGTTTTTGCAACATACATAGCAAAGATAAGGGTCTCCTTGAAAATGAAACTTTCGCATCTTGTAGGGCAGGGACACTGCATCCTTGGATCTTAAAATATCCAGAAGCAGATGATCTGATATAAATCAAGCACAATAAGCACCTGTGGGACACATGCCTCAGAGTGCCCTGGATTTTTGTCCTACATTTACTCACATACAAGAAGAGCTGTGTCGGAATAAACAGTCACAGCATCTTGTTTTCGAGGTCAGGCAGTAAACTGATCTTCCATTTCTGTGGTTACTCAGAAATGCCTTTGGTAAAACATGTATCTTGGATTTTATGGGGTTATAATAATGAAAAAATAAAAACTTAAGGGACTATTTTTTTTACAAGCTGCTGATTTTGTAAATTGTAATTGCTTCTTGGTCATTTTTTTAGATTTAAAGCTGACCTATAAAAGGGTTTAACTCTATTTAGATCTTGCTCTGACTGGCCCTGACTGGCTCTGTGTTTTTTCTCTCCATTGCATAACCTACAATTTACTTTCACTTGGCGTGCTGAAAACAGTTTACCACATCGTGCCTCAGCAGGTACTTTTGAGTCTGCCTCAAAATATGTTAACCACTACCTCAGAGCTCAGTTTTTTAGATTATGTATTCAACTTGAAAAACAAGTCTATTTTTTTTTGTATTATGTGGGTCTTAGAGTGCAGTCTTTTTGCATTTGTTAGTTTTCACCTTTCTCCTTGGTTGAGTCCTGACTGCCTTCATCTGCAGAGGATAAATGAGAGAAGGAATGAATAAAAGGATGAAGTTAGACCATAAGTGTACCTTTATTTTATTAAAAAGTGTTTTAATTCTTACCAGAACTGCTCACAGTCTCTTTCACCGTCTCATGATGCTCTGGAAAGGTGTAAAACATGCATAAAATATCAATAAACACAGTAAAAATGTGATTAGTTAAGGCTCCTGTAAGAACTTTGAATGTGTTTCTGTCAGTGAGCTTCTCCAGCTTCCAATTAAGGGTTCATTTATCAAG
Organism: Cetoscarus ocellatus; assembly: GCA_037902135.1. Taxonomy (NCBI): domain Eukaryota; kingdom Metazoa; phylum Chordata; class Actinopteri; order Labriformes; family Labridae; genus Cetoscarus; species Cetoscarus ocellatus. The sequence goes on from JBAMNC010001417.1 coordinate 509,033, forward strand.
ATCTTTGCAATGCCGAAGTCTCAAATCAGCATGCAGTTATCTTTGCATGACACCTACTCCGGCGGCAGCATTCACAGAAATGAGAAAAATAAATTTTATAGTCCTGAAAAATCTTCACTCAAACTTTTATGACTCATAAACAGCTGCATTTATGCACAACAGGCGTATTCATAACCAGATACAGTGCCCAGCATAAATGAGTACACCCCCTATTAAAAATAATGTATTAATAAATATCTAAATGAACAAAAGAACAATTTCCAAAGTTTTGACAAAGCTGAGTTTAACATAACATTTTTGTTTTACCATAAGATGAAAATAAGGGTCATATGATAACTAAAATGTAGCTTTGCTCCCACCCCTTTGATTGTACTCATTTTTGCATCCTGATCTTAAATTGAGAAAAATACTTTTTTGTGTGCAACTTAAAAAATCTTGTTTGCAATCAGTGGCGCACATTTGGGGGAGTATTTTGTGGTATAGTATGCCATAAAAAATGTTGATTTTGAAAGGAAACTAAAGGTTTTCTAACAAATCTTAAGGAGTGTACTCATTTATGCTGAGCATGGTATTTGTGTACATGTAAGCAGGTACATATAATTAAACAGGGTTTTTAAAAAACTGTTAGGACTTCTGTTATTGGTTATTCATCAGGTCTCTCAGTCAGATGTGATGTATTATAGGTAGGCTGGTAAGGCTCACAGGAATTCTCTTAAAAACATTTTTATTTAAAATTCTGAGTCTGAAGGCAGACTTAGTTTTTCCTCCAAAAATTCTGACTTTATAAGAATTATGGATTAGTTACCTGTTTCAGACAGGACTAAGAAATAAAAAAATAAAGACATGATTTCAGAAGTCTGACTTCCTGTCTCTGAGATTAAAGGCAAAATTCTGACTTAAATCTCTAAATCTCAAAATTTGACGTCAAATTTCTGATTTTAATCTCAGAGCTCTGCCTTTTCCCTAAAATGTCTATTTATCTCAGAATTCTGACTTTTACTTGATTTCAGGATTCTGGGGGAAAAAAATGAAAAATTCTCTAATCTCAGATTTCATACTTGTTGGCTAGGAGGAAAACACAATTTTGACTTAAATGTAAAAATTCTGATTCAAATCTTAAAATTCTGGCTTTTCTCTGTGATCTTGGGGGTAAACCTTGTCTGTAATTCAGTAATCTGACATTGTGTCACTAAGATTACAGGCAGGATTATGTTACTAATCTCAGAATTTTAATTTAAGATTGTATTGTTAATGTTAATGTTAGAACAATCTCTATCCATGTTGGTTATTAGTAATACCACCACAATAACTACCTTTACAACCATAAGGAGATGAGGACCCTGTTAAAAACAAGATGCCACATCTCAAGGGTCTAATACATTTTTAGTCAACAGGTAAAGAAATATTTATTCCTGAATTTTCATTTCAGTAATTTTGTCTCTGCTCGCCTTCCTGTCTTTTACATCTTTCTGGGAAAAAAAGGAAATAAAATGAAATGAACAAAATGAAATGGATATAAAAAAATAAGTGGAACACAATTACATAAAAGAAAAAAATAAATAAATTTAATTTAATTTAAAAAAATTGACCCACTCTTTTGTAAAGTGTCTTGAAATAAAATCTTTTATGATTTGGCCCTATACAAGTAAATATTGATTGATTGATTGATTGATTGATTGACAGACTGATTGATTGATTGATCGATTGATTGATTGATTGATTGGTCTAAGAATTTTTTTTATTTTTAGGGGAAATTCTAATGGGGAAATTACTCTATCCAAGAATTCTGGCTTGTTTTCTCTGAGATTTAAGTCAAAATTATTATTTTTTCTCTCTTTCTTCTCAGAGTCCTGACTTTAAACTCAAAATTTAGACTTTTACCTTTGAATTATGACTTTTATATCAAACTTGTGCATCTTTTTTCTGAAAAAAATTCACTTTTCTCTGGGATTTTTGGAAGATTAAATTAAAAGTTTGACTGTAATCTTATGATCCTGACCTATATCTCAAAATCCTGACTTGAAACTGAATTCTAATATTTTAATCTTTTTGCAAAAAAGACATTTTTGCTATATATAAATTAAAATAATTGATTTGAATTCCTTTTAATGATGTATTTTAAGGTCGTTCAAGAGATATTATCAAATGGATGTAGTTTGTGTTTCATTTTATCTTTCTGTACTTATTTTGATCTTGTTTGTCAACGTTTTGTACTCGGATTTCTTATTTTGATCAGTGCTTTGTCATATACTATAATCCTAATCTTTTTTGAAGCTTGTTATGAAAGGTGAATGAAGTTTTATGATTTAGTTCAAAGTTTGATCTGGATTAGTTTATTATGTGCTTTGGTGTGGATTTGTTGTTGTTTGCTTACCCTTTCTCTGTTTCCCTGTTGTACACAGAGAGGACACACTTGTCATTGAAAATGTTAAAAAAAAAAAAAAAAAAAAAAAAGTTTATTTAATCTTCTGAAATAAAACACCAAGAATAAAATCTGGGTCAACACTCACCTTCTGTCTCTTCAGAGGACTCAGAGGACTCTGGAATAAAGAGGGGGAGGCAAAACTCAGTCACAAGACTGTGATATTTAACATGTCAGTGTATTTTAACATCCAGGTCTTTATGTAAACTTCTCTGAACTCTCCTCTGTCACCATCTACAGGCAGATCCAGGAACACTGAGCTTCTCTCACCCCCACGTGCTGCAGCAGCCTCAGCGTGTCCTCCTCCCTCTGCTGGATGGATGGGGGAGGATTGCACTGTTATGTAATGCAGAATCTTAGGTACAGATATGTCTCATGTTATGCTGCAGGGATGTTTTTGACCCACCTGTGTTGCTGTCTTCAGTTTCAACACGTTCCTCCACTGTAGAGAACATGAAACCATTCATACTGGTTTCAACACTTTGTACTTTTAATGTGCAGATGTTCAGAGAAGATGAACTCACCAGATCCCTCCTGAACTGCCTCTGTTTGAGAGAGATTATGCAGACTGTCACTGCCCCAGCTTTATTGGATTTCATATGCTCAAATTCAAGGATTGTTTAGAATCATATTTCATCACAATATTGTAATTAAGCAGCTTTTTGAGGTGCTTGTCCTGTTTTTTAAAGCAGAATTTGACAACAGCATCTATCGCTGAATTTTAAAAAGAGTAGAAGGCAGAAATGGAAGCTTTTGTGCACAACACCCTGAAATTACCCGTGTAAATTAAAACAGCAGGATGTCTCTCCCTGACGTAAAAATTTCTCTGCAAACCCCCCCTCTCTCCCCCCTTTTATCTACAAACACCAGTTCCAAAGAAGTTGGGACATTGTGTAAAATGTAAGTAACAACAGAATACAATGATTTGCAAATCATTGACCATTTTGACTTTCAATGGATTACACAACAAAGAGACACTTAAGGGACATTTTGAATTTGATACCTGCAACAAAAAAATGGTAAAGTTAAGGAAGGCTCAAAAACACCTGTTTGGACCATTCCACAGGTGAGCCTATTAATTATAAACATGTGAGTATCATGTGTCAGATATAAAAGGAGCATCCCCAAAAGGCTCACAAGGATGGGGTGAGGCCAGGTTCACCACCATGTGAACAACTGCTTGAGCAAATGGTCCAACAGATTAATACAATTTCCCCCTGTGGGACTAATAAAGGATATCTTATCTTATCTTATCTTAATGTAGAGTTGCAATAAATGTAGGGGTTTCATCATCTTCAGTCCATGATATCATCAAACGATTCAGAGAATCTGGATAAATCTCTGTCCATAAACAGTAAGGCTGTAGCCAACACTGAATGCCTTGGACCTTTGGTCCCTCGGGCAGAACTGCATTAAGAACAGACATTCTATAAAGGATATCACCACATGGGCTCAGGAACACTAAAGAAAACAATTGTTATTTAACACTGTTTGTAGCTACATCTACAAATGCAAATTAAAACCATGCAAAGCAAAGGCCATATATCAACAACACCATAAATGCTGCCAGCTTCTCTGGGCTAGGGCTTATCTGAGATGGACTGACACAAAGTGGAAAAGTGCACTGTGGTCTGTCGAGTCCACATTTGAAATTGTTTTTGGAAATCATGGACATCCTGTCCTCTGGGCTAAAGAGGAAAAGGACCATCCAGATTGCTGTCAGTGCAAAGTTAAAAAAACGGCATCTGTGAGGGTATGGGGGGGGAGGGTGTTAGTGTCCATGGCATGGGTAACTTGCACATCTGTGAAGGCACTATTAATTCTGAAAGGTACAGACAGGTTTGGAGCAACATATGTTGCCATCCAACCACGTCGTTTTCAGGAACCTCCCTGCCTGGTTCAGCAAGACAATTTATCGACACATTTTGCCCATGTTCTCACAGTGTGGCCTCAGAGTAAAAAAGTGCAGGTACTAGACTGACTTGCCTGCTGTCCAGACTTGTTTCCCATTGAAAATGTGTAGGACATTAACGAAATACAAAAACAGAGACCCTTGAACTATTGAGCAACTGAAGTTGTACATCAAACAAAAATTTAAAATAATTCCACCCACAAAGCTTTAACAATTAATGTTGTCAGTTCCTAAAAGCTGAGTGATGTTTAAAGGAAAGGTGATGTAACATGCCCCTGTCCCAACTTTTTTGGAATGTGTTGTGAGCATCAAATTTAGAATGAGTGAATATTTGCAAAAAAGCAGTGACATTTATCAGTTTGAACATTAAATATCTTGTCTTTGTAATGTGTTCAGTTGTATAAAGGTCAAAAAGGACTTGCAAATCATTGTTTCTGCTTTATTTACATTTTACATAGCGTCCCAACTTCATTGGAATTGGAGTTTGTATCATCAGGTTGGACCAAGGTGCATGTGCCTTGTTTCAGGATTATTTGTTTTGGCCGGTGTCAGAGTGTTAAGTTAGGCTCTATCAAACCTGAGTTTTTGTCTGTTAACAGGTATTCCTCAAGGCTTAATGTTGGGCCCCGTGCTCTCCTCTGTTGACATCAATAACATTGTTTGTTCCTTGAATAGCTGTCATGGTCATCTTTTTGCAGATGACACTCTTTTGTATTCAGTACAACTATCAATCAAAAACTTGCAAATTGCTTTAATTCACTCCAAGGATCCCTTACTGACCATAAACATTGGTCATGAGTGTGCACAGAGTGGCTTTTAGCTCAAAGAAAAAAATACATTTAAGTTTTATGTGAGCACTGTGGAAATGAATCAGGTTTTTCTTTATACTGTCGGAAACAAATTTTTAAAGCTGTGTTTTAGTCAGTGATGGACTGTGTGGTTTTAATTTACAGTCATGCTGCAGCCTCAAATCTTAAGACCTCAGACACTTCACTATCACTCTGCCTTTATCTTATTTAAATGATGACAGATTCAGCAGACTGCATTGTGTTTATCATGAGAGGGTAGCTTAGCTCTCTGAAGATAATTATGTTTTATATGAATATATTTCAGGCCTTTAATGGAAAAAAGAGGGTTCTTTGGACCCACTTTACTCATCCTTAAGACTCTAGCTAGTTCTTAAAGTCCCTCAAACTCATACTGAACTTGGTAAAACAGCATTTTCCTTTGATGCCCCAAGAGCTTTAAATCTCCTCTTACAGCCCTTCTCTTTCACCCCTTCTCTTGGCCAAACTGCATGTGATGGTTTTTCTTACCGAGGTAGCGACTGCCCTCTTTCTGTTCCTCTGTGACTAGAAAGGAAAAGTTAAAGATCAGAATATTTAAGCTGTCACACAAGGGGTTAAAGGTTTATTTGTTTAGGAAGTCACCTCATTTACTCTGGACTTTGGTCAAACTTACCATTCATCTGGGCTGCTTCGTTCTTCTGAGCAGCCTCAAATTCCAACTGATCTGTCGACACAAAAAAACTGTTTAAATGATTCCAATCAAAAGAAAAAAAAAACAAAAAGTGATAGATAGATAGATAGATAAATAGATAGATAGATAGATAGATAGATAGATAGATAGATAGATAGATAGATAGATAGATAGATAGATAGGTAGTAGGCATGGGAGATACAGTATATCAGTCAAATTGACTAATTCAATTTTTTTTTGTTGTGGGAGATTTAAAAAAATTAAAAAAAAAAATTTCACAACTTACACTGCTGCTTATTTTGCTCTCCCTTGGCTTCAGAAACTATCACTGCCCCTTCCTTCCAACAGAGACACAACAGCTGAAAACGTCAACTGTTTTAATCGTGGTAGGGCCTTAAATTTCTGCACAGGCATATTTATAGCCTTGTATGTTTTTTCATTGAATTAATTAATGATTAGAGTGTTTCATATCAAACTTTTCTTAAAATAGTGCAGTTTTCAGTGACAATGCAGAAAAGCCCTCCTTAATCCAAGCTACATGATGGACCTTTAAACCCTTACATAACAAAATTACGACTCGCACTATAAAGGGAAAGGCAATTTACTTTTGTGACAAACAGCATTTTGATCAAATAAAAGCAAAACTTGTTTGGGGTAATTTCTGAGTCATTTATTACCTCCGCCAAAGAGGTTATGTTTTTGCAGGCGTATGTTTGTTTGTCTGTTTGTTTGTTTGTTTGTTTGTTAGCAAGATTACACAAAAACTACTGGACAGATTTTGCTGAAAATTTCAGGAGATGCTGGTAATGGCCCAACTTTAAAATGATTAGATTTTAGTGGTGATCCAGATAACCACCATTTGCGAACTATTGTTGGCAGAGGTTCGCGCTCTCCAAGTTTTTTCTAGTTGTTTTCTTTGAGAGGTCAATAAATCAATTAATATTGGAAATTGAATTTTGTGCAAAAGAATCAGAGATTTTATTTTTCAGGCCACATCATCTATCTGTAAGGCCCAGCTTTAATAGATAGAGCATTGATAGATTGGTTGATGGATCTATAAATAGATAGATCGATAGGTAGATAAATGTGTAGACAAGTAGATGGATGGCTGGACTGATGAAAGTACAGGAAAATGGTGACAGACAGACAGACATGTATATACTTAAAATAGAACTAGATAGCACTTGGAGAGTGCAAACCTCTGTCAAGGCAGCTCACATATTGCTGCTACATCTATAAGCAATAGTTCCATGATAAAGTTACCATCATAATATGATTTGCTTGACCCTGAAAACACACACTAGCACTCAGAATCATGTTGATATCATTATTAGTTTGACAATTATTGAGCAAAAACGATTGTAACTTAATGGTGGTTATCTGGATCACCACCAAAATCTAATCAACCTCTGCCAAGGAGGTTATGTTTTGGCTGGCGTATGTTTGTCTGTTTGCTTGTTAGAAAGATTCTGCAAAACTACTGAACAGATTTTGCTGAAATTTTCAGGAGATGTTGGTAATGGCCCAACTTAAAAAAGATTAGATTTTGGTGGTGATCCAGATAACCACCATTTGCGAACTACTGTTTTTGCTCAATAACTGTCAAACTAATAACAATATCAACATGATTCTGAGTGCTAGGTGTGGGTTTTCAGGGTCAAGGAATCATATTATCATGGTAACTTATCATGGAACTCTTGCTTATAGATGTAACAACAATATGTGAGCTACCTTGACAGAGGTTTATGCTCTCCAAGTGCTTTCTGATTATTAGTTCAGCAAAATCTGTCCAGTAGTTTATGTGTAATCTTGCTGACTAACAAAGAGACAAACAAACAAACATACACCAGCAAAAACATAACTTCCTTGGCGGAGGTAAATATATATTTAATATACAAACATTTTCTAACTTTGAAAGTACTCTGTGGGTCCAAAGGAAAACAGTGGAGGCCTGATGTAGCCCTGGTGCCGCCAGTTGAAGGTGGTGGTGACCTCTCACTAAGAAGGCGGCGGTGGATCCCTTGAAAAGATCAGTATATGGAAAACACCGCTTTTACTGAATGAAAATGTCTTTATTTGGTGAGTATCTTTTTCTCCTGTGTCACTGTTTTGTATTTTTGTGTGGTGTATTATTTTTATATTTTTAGTCAAGTGGTTTTTAAACATTTGTGCCCAAGCCACACCTAAAACAAAGCCAAAATCTAAAGGCACTCTATATCATTATACACACAAGACCACATTTACTCATGTTTCAGTAGCTTATGAGTCTCTTTCATATTTATTCTTATTTCTGAAAGCCTGGTTTAATTTAATAAACAGAAGTTATGATAGTGACTTGTGAAATCATATTTTTTTTTTTTTTTTAATTGGGGTGACTAACAAAAGGAGACACAAGTTATACTCTACCCTCTTACCCTATGAACAGTAAAAGATAGCGTTCATCAAAAACTCATTCAACAGTTTTTGTGTAGTTGCGATTAATACTTATGGTTTTACAAATTTCCAAGGTACACCTAGACTAAACCGTTTAAGGACTACTAGCTTTGTCCAAATGCTGCCAAATAAATACATCTGCCATGTCGTGCCTTACCTGTCCTTGTCATTATCATAGTAAACAATGCTGCTTTTCCCAGTAATGAGATCATTTCACTCATTTCTCAGAAAATTAGATTGTCATTGGAGAATCCACATCATCCTCCAAGTGAAAAACAGATACATGCCTGTTAAGGGCTTTTGTAACTGGAAAAAATGCTTGAAAATTAGAAATGTGAAACATATAATATTTCAAACAAAAAAAACTTAAGTACAGAAAAACACGCTGTACCTATTTCTTGCAGTTTAGTGAGCCCATCTGCATGAGAAAAGATAGTTCCACTCATTTATGTCCTTTTGAATACATGCAAGTATTTTTAAATATCATTAAAAATAAATCACAGCAATTTTTACTGACCTTGTTTTGCCACTGTCTCCTCTTTCTCTGCAGACTCCAGAGATGCAGAGAGAGCTAGAAGTCATTCGAGTGAATCGGTCAGTCTATTTTAACACAAAGCTGCACATTTGAAGTCCGAAGTACTATTATAATAAACAATAACAAACACAAGAATCTAGATTGATTTGATTGAAATTCACAAAATAATAAATTATACTATTCCTACCAGAGTGAAAAGCTGCCACTGCAAGGAAAACAAACAGCGGGAATAGAAACCTCATCTTGTCTGCTGCACTTCTCTCAGTAGATTTTGGGTTTCCCTCTTTACTGTGTGTTGTTTTGTTGTTGTTTTTTGGCCTCTTATATCCTCTGCCACATCACATGTTTTTCATGGACAGGCGGCTCTGGTACCATTGTCCCCACCCTACCTGAGAGGACAGCTGGGTGTCACATCAGCACACAGTCGGGTCCTTATTCAGGCCTTCAATAGCACCCATTGTGGGCTCCACAGTCACAGGGGCCTTTATTTGGGGTGCTGCTGTGACCATTTTCCAAATAAAAACATTAGAGAATGAGACAATGCTTATTTCCTGTTCCTGTGATTTCACCGCACATCCTGGGTCACAATGTTGCTCAGGAAAACAATTCAGCAGTTACCCTCAGGAATCAAAAGGGATGCAAAAGGATGCAATATTTTAGTGCTGCATTGGTGCTTCATGTTGTTACATTTAATTAATTTGGATCCCCATTAGCTGCTACCAAAGTGGCAACTACTTTTCCTGGGGTTCACACATTAAAATACAAACCACACAATACATAACTTAAATTCAAAATGGTATAAAAAAATACAATAAACAAACAAGTATTAAAAAACAACAACAGCAATTTAAACACTACAGAAGTTAAAACAGCAAACAAGAAAACAAGATAAACTTATTGGCAGTCATAGAGATAGTCTCTGAGATGTCCATAGACCAGGGTTTATATATATCTATGAACAAATTACAATCTGAAACAGTTCTGTAAATAAATGATTCCACATAAAACAATGCATATTGAAAAAAAACTACAGCTTAAGTTTATTCTAAAAGATTCAATGGCATCTATTTAGATTATACAATTAACAGACTTTTTAGAGAATCTTGATGACATTATATATTTCTTCAAACTCTTTTTAAAAAACAATTTCAGTGGTTAAGCTAGTGATATATGATTGGAGACTTTTCCATATTTCATACCTCTATAAAAAACAATGCATTGTCTTGCATTGATATTTGTGAGTGAACGTGTGAAACAACCTCCGCCAGCATGCCTCGTATTGAATTTGTGAACATCACCACTATAAAATAATTGACCAAAAGAACATTTGGAATCTGGGATATGGAAACATTACAAAATTAACAAAGCAGAGAGGTGATAATCCTTTCTTTCATCAATGATCAGCCAAAAGTTAAATGCATTTCATTGACGTTTGCTCTTCTCACAGTTTTGTGCCAGCCTTGCAGCTCTATTCTGGACTAACTGTAACTTCTCTAGGTCAGTGATTATAGATTGAATATTTTAGTTTTCGAAAGGCCCCAAACATTTCCATTTGGGAGGCAAAACTTCTTTCAATAAATGGGAAACACTGATTCAAAAATGTTTTAGAACAAGTGTCATGCTCTAGTTTTAATTGTCTGCTTTACATGAATAAACTAGAAAAGCACTCAGAGAGCTCAGACCTCCACCAAACAGCTCAGTATTGGCAGAGGCTTTTTTTTTCCCACAACCCCTGTAAGAGATACAATTCTGGATCACCAAGTCCAGAGTAGTGCTGGATCCAGACCAAACTCAGCACATACATCGAGGTTTTTATCCTGTATGAACACAACAAGTTCTGGGAAGATCACTTAATATTTAGATTTTATATGAAGTATTTAGTGTCCTTAATGTGATTTCCCATTATAAAGTTCAATGTTTTTTGTGACATCAATCTGGATTAGATCCAGATGATATTTACCTTGATGACAGAGACATAGAACCCACATTCTCCTGTAAAATTGGAAGTGAATCCTACAAGAAATGGCAGAGATATGATTAAAAAAAATTGCCCAATGTTAACCTAAGGGATTTTATAAAATTTTGGAAATTTGTTGTATCCAGACAAATATCAGTTTCAGCACCAAATATTAGAATAAAAAGTGACTTTTGGGGACCTTTTCAGGCAGGAGAACATGCTGGTGCAGAATGTTTAGACATATTTCACCTAAAAATGAACTATTGAGCATGTTTTTACATGAGGTCAGATTTTAGAAAAAAAAAAAAAACGGCTTTTTTGGACTTTCGGCCCCAGAAACAAAAAAAGCTAAAGAATGACTATTTGGGACTTTTTCAGGCAGTAAAACATGCTGGTGCAGAAGATTTGGTCATATTTCACCTAAAACATGAGTTTGAAGCATTTTTCCTTCAGGTCAGATTTTTGAAAAAACAACATGATATCATATGATTTTTTTTTTTTTGCCATTTTGAACCCTGAATAAAAATATGCTAAAAAGTGACTTTTTCGGACCTTTTCAGGCAGGAGAACATGCTGCTGCAGAAGGTTTGGTCTTATTTGACTTACAAATGGACTTAAAAACCTTTTTCCTTCAGGTCAGATTTTTGAACAAACCACATACTAACATAAGACGTTGCTGCCATTTCAGACCCAGACAAAAAATATGCTAAAAAGTGACTTTTGCAGACCTTCTCAGGAAGGAGAACATGCTGGTGCAGATGGTATGGTCAGTTTTCACCTAAAAAATTAGTTATAAGCATTTTTCCCTCAGGTCAGATTGTTAAAAACAACATGATGCTAATGTATGACTTTTTTTTTTATATTTCAGACCCTGAAAAATAACATGCTAAAAATTTACTTGTTGGGACCTTTTCAGGCAGGAGAACTGGCTGGTGCACGATGTTTGGTCATATTTCACCTAAAAAATTAGTTATAACATTTTTCCTTCAGGTCAGGTTTTTTTAAAAAAAAAAAAGACATGCTAGCATATGACTTCTTTGCCATTTTAAACCCGAAAAACTAAAAAGTGACTTTTTGGGACCTTAACAGGAAGGAAAACATGCTGGTGTAGAAGGTTTGGTCATATTTGACTTTAAAATGAACTAATAAACCTTGTTCCTTCAGGTCAGGTTTCTGAAAAAAAAAAAAAAAAAAAACTAACATGCCAAAATAGGACTTTCTTGCCATTTCAGACCCCGAAAAAAAATATGCTATAAAGTGACCTTTTTGGACTTGTCAGACAAGAGAACACACTGGCGCAGATGGTTTGGTCATTTTTCACCCAAAAAGTCACGTTTGAGCATACTTTTTGTGGGAGTCCGAAATGGAAAAAAAGCCATATGTTAGACTTAGTGTTTTTTAAAATCCAGAGTTGAGAGAATACAGCTCGTCAGTTCATTTTGAAGCCAAATATCACCAAACCGTCTGCACTAGCATGTTTGCTGGCCTGTTTTACACCCAAAAAGTCATGTTTGTGCATTTTTTTGTGTGAGTCCGAAATGGAAAAAAAGTCATATGTTAGCCTTAGTGTTTTTTCAAATCATGAGCTGAGTCAAAAAGGCTAATAAGTCAATTTTGAAGCCATTAATGACCAAACCATCTGCACTAGCATGTTTGTTGGCCTGTTTTACACCCAAAAAGTCACGTTGGAGCATATTTTTTGTCGGAGTCCGAAATGGAAAAAAAGTCATATGTTAGCCTTAGTGTTTTTTCAAATCCTGAACTGAGACAAAAAGGCTAATAAGTCCATTTTGAAGCCATTAATGACCAAACCGTCTGCACTAGCATGTGTTTTGGCCTGTTTTACAGCCAAAAAGTCACGTTGGAGCATATTTTCTGTGGGAGTCCGAAATGGAATAAAAAGTCATATGTTAGCCTTAGTGTTTTTTCAATTCCTGAGCAAAGAGAAAATGGCTCATAAGTCCATTTTGAAGCCAAATATCACCAAACCATCTGCACTAGCATGTTTTTTTGGCCTGTTTTACACCCAAAAAGTCACATTTGAGCATATTTTTTGTGGGAGTCCGAAATGGAAAAAAAGTCATATGTTAGCCTTAGTGTTTTTTCTCGAATCCTGAGCTGATAGAAAATGGCTCATAAGTCCATTTTGAAGCCAAATATCACCAAACCGTCTGCACTAGCATGTTTTTTGGCCTGTTTTACACCCAAAAAGTCACGTTTGACAATATTTTTTGTGTGAGTCCGAAATGGAAAAAAAGTCATGTGTTAGCCTTAGTGTTTTTTCACATCCTGAGCCGTGAGAAAAAAGGCTAATAAGTCCATTTTGAAGCCATTAATGACCAAACCATCTGCACTAGCATGTTTGTTGGCCTGTTTTATACCCAAAAAGTCACATTTGAGCATATTTTTTGTGGGAGTCCGAAATGGGAAAAAAGTCATATGTTAGCCTTAGTTTTTTTTCAAATCCTAAGCCGATAGAAAATGGCTCATAAGTCCATTTTGAAGCCAAATATCACCAAACCGTCTGCACTAGCATGTTTGTTGGCCTGTTTTACACCCAACAAGTCACGTTTGAGCATATTATTTTCGGAGTCCGAAATGGAAAAAAAGTCATATGTTAGCCTTAGTGTTTTTTCAAATCCTGAGCTGAGACAAAAAAGCTCATAAGTCCATTTTGAAGCCATTAATGACCAAACCGTCTGCACTAGCATGTGTTTTGGCCTGTTTTACACCCAAAAAGTCACGTTGGAGCATATTTTCTGTGGGAGTCCAAAATGGAAAAAAAGTCATATGTTAGCCTTAGTGTTTTTTCAATTCCTGAGCAAAGAGAAAATGGCTCATAAGTCCATTTTGAAGCCAAATATCACCAAACCATCTGCACTAGCATGTTTTTTTGGCCTGTTTTACACCCAAAAAGTGACATTTAAGCATATTTTTTGTGGGAGTCCGAAATGGAAAAAAAGTCATATGTTAGACTTAGTGTTTTTTCAAATCCTGAGCAGAGAGAAAATGGTTCATAAGTCCATTTTGAAGCCAAATATCACCAAACCGTCTGCACTAGCATGTTTTTTGGCCTGTTTTACACCCAAAAAGTCACGCTTGAGCATATTTTTTGTGTGAGTCCGAAATGGAAAAAAAACCATATGTTAGCCTTAGTGTTTTTTCAAATCCTGAGCCGATAGAAAAGGGCTGATAAGTCCATTTTGAAGCCAAGTATCACCAAACCGTCTGCACTAGCATGTTTTTTGGCCTGTTTTACACCCAAAAAGTGACATTTAAGCATATTTTTTGTGGGAGTCCAAAATGGAAAAAAAGTCATATGTTAGCCTTAGTGTTTTTTCACATCCTGAGCCGTGAGAAAAAAGGCTAATAAGTCCATTTTGAAGCCATTAATGACCAAACCGTCTGCACTAGCATGTTTTTTGGCCTGTTTTACACCCAAAAAGTCACATTTGAGCATATTTTTTGTGGGAGTCCGAAATGGAAAAAAAGTCATATGTTAGCCTTAGTGTTTTTTCTCGAATCCTGAGCTGATAGAAAATGGCTCATAAGTCCATTTTGAAGCCAAATATCACCAAACCGTCTGCACTAGCATGTTTTTTGGCCTGTTTTACACCCAAAAAGTCACGTTTGAGAATATTTTTTGTGTGAGTCCGAAATGGAAAAAAAGTCATATGTTAGCCTTAGTGTTTTTTCACATCCTGAGCCGTGAGAAAAAAGGCTAATAAGTCCATTTTGAAGCCATTAATGACCAAACCATCTGCACTAGCATGTTTGTTGGCCTGTTTTATACCCAAAAAGTCACATTTGAGCATATTTTTTGTGGGAGTCCGAAATGGGAAAAAAGTCATATGTTAGCCTTAGTTTTTTTTCAAATCCTAAGCCGATAGAAAATGGCTCATAAGTCCATTTTGAAGCCAAATATCACCAAACCGTCTGCACTAGCATGTTTGTTGGCCTGTTTTACACCCAACAAGTCACGTTTGAGCATATTATTTTCGGAGTCCGAAATGGAAAAAAAGTCATATGTTAGCCTTAGTGTTTTTTCAAATCCTGAGCTGAGACAAAAAAGCTCATAAGACCATTTTGAAGCCAAATATCACCAAACCGTCTGCACTAGCATGTTTGTTGGCCTGTTTTACACCCAAAAAGTCACGTTTGAGCATATTTTTTGTGGGAGTCCGAAATGCAAAAAAAGTCATTTGTTAGCCTTAGTGTTGTTTCGATTCCTGAGCTGAGACAAAAAGGCTAAGAAGTCCATTTTGAAGCAATTAATGACCAAACTGTCTGCACTAGCATGTTTGTTGAGTCACGTTTGAGCATATTTTTTTCGGAATCCGAAATGGAAAAAAAGTCATATGTTAGCCTTAGTGTTTTTTCAAATCCTGAGCTGAGACAAACAGGCTAAAAAGTCCATTTTGAAGCCATTAATTACCAAACCGTCTGCACTAGCATGTTTGTTGGCCTGTTTTACACCCAAAAAGTCACGTTGGAGCATATTTTTTGTGGGAGTCCAAAATGGAAAAAAAGTCATCTGTTAGCCTTAGTGTTTTTTCGAATAATGAGCCGAAAAGAAAATGGCTGATAAGTCCATTTTGAAGCCAAATATCACCAAACCGTCTGCACTAGCATGTTTGTTGGCCTGTTTTACACCCAAAAAGTCACGTTTGAGAATATTTTTTGTGTGAGTCCGAAATGGAAAAAAAGTCATATGTTAGCCTTAGTGTTTTTTCAAATCATGAGCTGAGTCAAAAAGGCTAATAAGTCCATTTTGTAGCCATTAATGACCAAACCGCCTGCACTAGCATGTTTTTTGGCCTGTTTTACACCCAAAAAGTCACGTTGGAGCATATTTTTTGTGGGAGTCCGAAATGGAAAAAAAGTCATATGTTAGCCTTAGTGTTTTTTCAAATCCTGAGCTGGGAAAAAAAGGCTAATAAGTCCTTTTTGAAACCATTAATGACCAAACCGTCTGCACCAGCATGTTTTTTGGCCTGTTTTATCCCCAAAAACTCACGTTTGAGCATATTTTTTGTGGGAGTCCAAAATGGAAAAAAAGTCATATGTTAGCCTTAGTGTTTTTTCAAATCCTGAGCTGGGAAAAAAAGGCTAATAAGTCCATTTTGAAGCCAAATATCACCAAACCGTCTGCACTAGCATGTTTGTTGGCCTGTTTTACACCCAAAAAAGTAACGTTTGAGCATATTTTTTGTGGGAGTCCGAAATGGAAAAAAAGTCATATGTTAGCCTTAGTGTTTTTTCGAATCCTGAGCCGAGAGAAAATGGCTCATAAGTCCATTTTGAAGCCAAATATCACCAAACCGTCTGCACCAGCATGTTTTTTGGCCTGTTTTATCCCCAAAAACTCACGTTTGAGCATATTTTTTGTGGGAGTCCGAAATGGAAAAAAAGTCATATGTTAGCCTTAGTGTTTTTTTCAAATCCTGAGCTGAGACAAAAAGGCTAATAATTAAATTTTGAAGCCATTAATGACCAAACCGTCTGCACTAGCATGTTTTTTGGCCTGTTTTACACCCAAAAAGTCACGCTTGAGCATATTTTCTGTGGGAGTCCGAAATGGAAAAAAAGTCCTATGTTAGCCTTAGTGTTTTTTCAAATCCTGAGCCGATAGAAAAGGGGCTGATAAGTCCATTTTGAAGCCAAATATCACCAAACCGTCTGCACTAGCATGTTTTTTGGCCTGTTTTACACCCAAAAAGTGACATTTAAGCATATTTTTTGTGGGAGTCCGAAATGGAAAAAAAGTCATATGTTAGCCTTAGTGTTTTTTTCAAATCCTGAGCTGAGACAAAAAGGCTAATAATTAAATTTTGAAGCCATTAATGACCAAACCGTCTGCACTAGCATGTTTGTTGGCCTGTTTTACACCCAAAAAGTGACATTTGAGCATATTTTTTGTGGGAGTCCAAAATGGAAAAAAAGTCATATGTTAGCCTTAGTGTTTTTTCAAATCCTGAGCCGTGAGAAAAAAGGCTAAAAAGTCCATTTTGAAGCCATTAATTACCAAACCGTCTGCACTAGCATGTTTGTTGGCCTGTTTTACACCCAAAAAGTCACGTTGGAGCATATTTTTTGTGGGAGTCCGAAATGGAAAAAAAGTCATCTCTTAGCCTTAGTGTTTTTTCGAATAATGAGCCGAAAAGAAAATGGCTGATAAGTCCATTTTGAAGCCAAATATCACCAAACCGTCTGCACTAGCATGTTTGTTGGCCTGTTTTACACCCAAAAAGTCACGTTTGAGCATATTTTTTGTGGGAGTCCGAAATGGAAAAAAAGTCATATGTTAGCCTTAGTGTTTTTTCAAATCATGAGCTGAGTCAAAAAGGCTAATAAGTCCATTTTGTAGCCAATTAATGACCAAACCACCTGCACTAGCATGTTTTTTGGCCTGTTTTACACCCAAAAAGTCACGTTTGAGCATATTTTTTGTGGGAGTCCGAAATGGAAAAAAAGTCATATGTTAGCCTTAGTGTTTTTTCAAATCCTGAGCTGGGAAAAAAAGGCTAATAAGTCCTTTTTGAAGCCATTAATGACCAAACCGTCTGCACTACCATGTTTTTTGGCCTGTTTTACACCCAAAAACTCACGTTTGAGCATATTTTTTGTGGGAGTCCAAAATGGAAAAAAAGTCATATGTTAGCCTTAGTGTTTTTTCAAATCCTGAGCTGGGAAAAAAAGGCTAATAAGTCCATTTTGAAGCCAAATATCACCAAACCGTCTGCACTAGCATGTTTGTTGGCCTGTTTTACACCCAAAAAAGTCACGTTTGAGCATATTTTTTGTGGGAGTCCGAAATGGAAAAAAAGTCATATGTAAGCCTTAGTGTTTTTTCGAATCCTGAGCCGAGAGAAAATGGCTCATAAGTCCATTTTGAAGCCAAATATCACCAAACCGTCTGCACCAGCATGTTTTTTGGCCTGTTTTATCCCCAAAAAGTCACGTTTGAGCATATTTTTTGTGGGAGTCCAAAATGGAAAAAAAGTCATATGTTAGCCTTAGTGTTTTTTTCAAATCCTGAGCTGAGACAAAAAGGCTAATAATTAAATTTTGAAGCCATTAATGACCAAACCGTCTGCACTAGCATGTTTTTTGGCCTGTTTTACACCCAAAAAGTCACGTTTGAGCATATTTTTTGTGGGAGTCCGAAATGGAAAAAAAGTCATCTGTTAGCCTTAGTGTTTTTTCAAATCCTTAGCTGGGAAAAAAAGGCTCATAAGTCCATTTTGAAGCCAAATATCACCAAACCGTCTGCACTAGCATGTTTGTTGGCCTGTTTTACACCCAAAAAGTCACGTTGGAGCATATTTTTTGTGGGAGTCCAAAATGGAAAAAAAGTCATATGTTAGCCTTAGTGTTTTTTCAAATCCTGAGCCGAAGACAAAATGGCTCATAAGTCCATTTTGAAGCCAAATATCACCAAACCGTCTGCACCAGCATGTTTGTTGGCCTGTTTTACACCCAAAAAGTCATGTTTGAGCATATTTTTTGTGGGAGTCTGAAATGGAAAAAAAGTCATATGTTAGCCTTAGTGTTTTTTCGAATCCTGAGCCGAAGAGAAAATGGCTCATAAGTC